>JAZKJV010006222.1:0-483268 GCA_037367405.1 Ottelia alismoides
TCTGTCTTGCTAAGGAAGAAAGGGGGAAGCGGCAATCATCCCTGATCGTATCCTGGTCCCACCTGACGATCGTGAACAGTGCTGCAAATCATCTCAATCTCCTACAGGTGGAGATGAGGCTCCTCTGTCGCCAAACCGTGGAATCGGGGAAGAAGCTGCAAGGTTCGGGGGGAACTTGAAATCCCCCACGATCGCTGGAAGTACCACCCAGCGGTGTGTCAAGGTCGACCTGGGATTGTGGTTCTCCCGCATCGATCTAAGTGGTGGTGGTGGTGCTCCTCCTGCTCCGCCTGCTCCGCCACCTCCGGCTGCAGGATCATCAGGTCCTCCTCCTGCTGTTGGATCGTCGGGGCCTCCTCCTGCTCCTCCTCCGCGGTTGGCTCTCAACTGTTGAAACTCTCGCCTCATGTCCATTATGAAAGCTCCTTGGTCCCTCAGCTGCTGCTGTACTGACTCGAGGGAGGCGATCAGGGTGGAGTTGATCGAACCCTGGTCCAGGACAAAATGCTGCTCTCCTCGTGGACCTCCGGGGTGATCCTTAGAACTGTCAGCCATGGCGTCTGCAAAATCAAACGAGCCAAACTCAGGTGCTGTCAAATCTGTGAGTCTCTCCTCTTGGCTCATATCTCTCAGAACCGAAAGAAAGGGGGTCGAGGGGGAACAGAGCGGAATCATACTCGGGCTCGGAGAACTGGTCTCGGCTCTCGCGGGCCAACCTAGATGACTGGGTAGACGTGCCCGAAAGCGGTGCAGCCAGAGGCTGCCTAAAGAAGAGCGTCTATCCATCATCGTGATCTGGTCGAGTAGTGCGGATGGGATCTGGAGAAACTATGATCAAAATGCAAACCCCTCTGTTCACCAACGCAACACGAGCTGAAGACCGTGAAGGCTCGGTCAAATTATCTTGTCAGTTTTTATTAGGTGAACAAACAGTCTATCAGAGCGCTTACGTGACCTGTTGGGATACCCGATGCTACTCCAACCGACTGGCCCGCACGAAAGAGTCGGTAGTCAGCTAGAAATAGCACCGGAGGGCTCTACCTAGGGTGCGGGTCACTCTCTCACGCAAGCAAACCAAACAATGAGGGGGTTACTCTCCCCAAGACAAATTTTTAAGGTGAGTGTCTTTTAGGGTCAATAGTCTTAGCCAGTCCCAATTTTATGGTTTTTCTTTTTAATATTTTTCAATGAAAACAAAGGCCTAACGAATTTTTCGGTTCTCCTGGTTATTTCATCCAAAACAGGGGGAGAAGACGAAAAAACCGATGCGCGAGAAATCAATGATGCATGCAGAGATAGAAATGCGTACCTGACTCCAGCAGTCTACATGCAAAGTGATCCGCGCAGTATTTAAAGACAGGAAATAAATTACCTAAATGGTGCAGCGGTGAAAACCGAGTCCTAAGCAGGTAATTTCTACTCGATAGAACCGTCTAGCCTAGTCACTCGCCCTCGATCCAAAGAGTCCGGTCTAGACCCACCCCTCCTCTTCTCGACAGGTCGAGTTCAGGAGTAGCGCTTGACGGGGCAGGCTCGCGGCAGGTAGGCTCTCAGGAAAGCGACTAAACTATTTTTATTATTGATTTATTAGTAGGTCCAATTATCGCTCTATAGGAACATGCAATCAATTAAGTGTGGGGATCCTACTAATTACGGCACATTCAAGCAGAAAATCCTAAATCTAGGGGCTCGAGAAAAACCGCTGAAAATCGTAAAAGGCAGCTAAAAAGCTAAAACCGCGAAAAACCGCGAAAAATCTAAAGGGTCCCCCGAGCACACCGGTGCTCGGCGAAACAGACCCGAGAGTCCAACTGTCTCTGAATGTACCTGTATTATTACAATAGTTTAAATATACGGGAAACAAATCCTAATCTAAACTATGCTAATCCGCGGTTATTCCGCAGCTCCCACACTCCTGCTCACTCTCCTGCGCTCTCCTGCGGCTATGTAAAGAAAAGAGCCGCCTCCGACTCTCGCGGTTGCGTCGGCTTCCGAAGAAGCCGCCTCGATCCTCGGGCCCTCGCAAGAAAACAAGCAAGAATGTTAATGACAATGAATATATAACAGATCAAATGTATATACAAGAATATGTACAGAAAACCGCGTAAAAGAAAACCGCGGAAAAACAACTACTAAGCCGTGCTCCCCGGCCAACGGCGCCATTCTGACGACCGAAAAATCCGCTCAATCAATCCGAGATAAAATCTAAGATCACTCAAGGGTCGTTGCGACCCGGATTGAGAGAAAGGATTCGGTCAATCAAGAAAAATAATAGACCACCAATCAGAAATAAAATCAATCAAACACACGATAGCGGTCCTGGCTATTTTATTAACCTGGTATAGCGACCAAGGTCGAACACAAGGAGCACGGATTGGCCTCACGGCCTACGAAGTAGTCAATCAGAGAAGAGAAGATATTTTTGGTGGTTTTTAAGGGTTTTTATATTTTTTGGATTTTTAATATGTTAAGACAATAATAAAAGCAAAGAAACTTCACACTTCAACAATTTATTAAAAGCACTAAAAATCAACCAAAAAATTTTAACAAAACATTTTTATGTGTTTTATAATTTTTAGTGTTTTGGTGAATTTTTGGATTTTTCTGATGTTTATTTAATTTGCTAAAAATCAAACAAGGACTGAAATGAGAGGTACTGTCCAGCCGAGCTAAAAGGACCTAGATAAAATATCTAGAAACCCCAAACTAGCTGGGAGGTAATTTTCCTGTAAAGAGGATAACACAAGGAAAATTTAGGGACCTATATTATTATTTTTGGATTTTGGTTTAATTATTAGAATTTTTATAAGTTTTTAAGTGTTTTTCAATTTTTAGTGGTTTTCAGTAATGAAAAGTAGCCCAAATTGGCTAGAAAATCAAGCACAACAAAATAGACAGTAGACAATTTTTTGTAATTTTTAGAAACTATTTAATATTTTTTTGGGGTTTTTAAAGTTAGACAGTGGCAAAAATGAAGGTTTTTGATTTTTTTAAAATATCAAATCAACTCAGAAATGTCTCCAAAAATCCTTGAAAATTTTACACTATGGCAGGAGCCATGTGTCCAATTTTTGTTGGATTTGGAGGTAATTTGCTATTTTATTCAAAAATAAAGACGGGGGCACTGTGCACAAGGACCAAAGTGCAAATACCCGAAGTCTGGGGGGTCTGGTGCAATTAACCCAGCAAAACACGTGCTACGCGCGTGCCTGGGGCACTCAGGGACCCAAATGTAATGAAAATAAGTCCCGAGGGCTCTTTGGTAACAAGTACCAAAAGTCCAGGGGCTTATCTGCAAATAACCCAAAAAATCACGCACATGCTCAAATGTTTCACCCACAGGGGTATAATTCAAATAAACACAAACTTTCATTCATTCATTAACATCCAGAACTACAGGGGTATGATATGCAAATAAGCCAAAAACTCACGTGTCGATGCACGTGTCAGACCATACACATGGGCATAAATGCAAATAAAACAAAGCACATGGTCCTCGATGCAAATATCCCAAAAACTAAACAACTATATTACGTATTTACAGGACCTAACTACGAAATGCAATAAACAGAAGGGCCTAAGCGTAGTTTACCCTTTATTAATGCGGACCGCAGGATGGATGCCACGTGTATGATCGGACGGTGGTAGGCGATTGGGGGTCCAACGCTGCGCTCCAGGGGGAAATCCAATGGCGGGGACGTGGCCACGTGTTTGATCTAACGGTCAAGGACGTCAGTGGCCAAACCCTCGCGCATCGGGCGGCTGGGATCGGTTCTCCTCAGATCTGACGGTGAATGCGGCTCCTGGAACGGACGGTCCAGATGACAACTGGAGCGGGAGGGCTGATCGGACGGCGGCTGAAGGTCGAGGAAGAACAGGTGGCCGGCGAAGTTCGCCGGCCCAGTGCGTGCGCTCCTGACCTCCCCTGCTGCGCCTGAATATCGGAGAAGCTCCGGCGTGGTGCTCCACAACTGCTGATGGCCTCCGATGGCCCAGCCGAGCTCTGGGGAGCTCCGGCGAGGTCGGCGGAGGCGAGGCTCCTGGCCCGAATGGCCCAAACCCTCAGATGGGCTGGGTAGTACCTGCAAAGATGACCAGAAGACTCGCGGGTCGAGGGCAAACTGCCTCGACCCGGTTAGGCGGGGTGACGGTGAACGGAGGGTCGAGATGGACGAGCTCCGGCGAAGGGGGGACGGTGGAGCTCGAATCCCAGCTCCTTGTGCGAGCTGGGTTGGATGGAGCTATGGAGAAGGTGCGCGGGAATAAGGCGATGGCTATGGTGAAGCCCGATGGTCGATAGGTGGTCGGAATCGATTGGAATCGGCGGGGGACAGCGGAGCAACGAATTGGGCGAAATGGAAAATTCAAGAAAAGAAGGAACGACGGGGCTACCTGGGTGGATGGTGAGACTGGGGACGAGCTAAGGATGCTCTGGGTCTTCGCCTCGAGGAGCGTCTCCCTCCGAGGCTCGAGCTCCTGCTGGTGGCAGAGCAAGACGGCGAAGCTTCGCCGGATCAGTGGTCTCGCGTCCTCTCCTCGGCTTCGACACCACGGGGGCCAAGCTGTCACTCTCGCCTACGCAATGGAGCTCACGGGAGGTGGAATCGAGTGGCCAAAGATGGGAATGAAGGTGGCGGAGCTCGGCATATATATGGGTGCAAGTCCGACTAGGGTTGGTCGGGTAGGGCAATGGAAGGCCGGATCCTGAGGCAAGGGCTCCGGCGAGGATGTCGGATGCAAGGAGAAGAAGCAGGACCCGGGGTTTGCGGAGATGGGCGAGCGGATCGAGTGCGGAAAAAGAGGAGAAGTCGGGTCAGGCACGAGATCCGCTGGAGAAGAAGGTCCGCGGAGGGAGTTGACCGGAGGTCAACATCTCCGTGAACCAATGAGAAGCTGCCACGTGGAAATGATTTGAAAAATCATTTATAAATAGAAAATGGCATAATTATTAAAAAGTCAAAACATGAAATATTTTTGTTTTAATTTTTTCTTTTTTTGGTGATTTTTAATTAATTTTTCCAAATAAAAATAAGGTATTTACAATATATAGCTATACATAGGTATATGTACAATATGTATTTTTAATTTTTGATTTTTAATTTGTTATTTTTGTGCATTTTTATTCCTATTTTATATTTTATTTATTTATATCATAAAATTAGGAATAAAAAGATATTTTTATTTTATTTTTATTATTTATATACATATGTGAGATAAATACATATATACATTTATATATATGGTATATTTACAAAATATTTTTGTGTTTTTATTTTGTTATTTTTATTTTGTGTTTTGTTTTAATTGTTTTTATTTTATTTATTTACAACTATAGAATATAGAATATTTACAAAAATTTTGGAGATTAATTTTATTTATTTACAAGGATAAATAAATAGGAAAGATGGAACTATGTACAAGGTGATCCTGTACATGAATGAGATTTTTGGTTTCTTTTTAATTTTAAATTTTTATATTGATTTTATATTTATAAATATATACAAATATTTACAAGCCTATTTTGTGAGGAAAATACTTTTATTTATTTACATAAATATTTACACACATGAGCTCCTATCTCCCTCTACTTTGGTTTTTTATGCGGTCAGGCCCATGCTGAGCCCTCCCTTGGGTTAGGTCGCTCAATATTTATTCTAAATATTTCCCTCTTTTTCTTTTTAATCTTTATTCTTTTATTTTTGCACAAAAACATGCTAATTATTAAACTTTATACAATGCATGCTTTTGATAATTATTTGTATTTACATGAATATACATGCATTTGCAAAAGGTTTTTGTAGCTAAAATATAAGAATAAAAAGTGATGAATGGGTATTCATCAGTATTCTGACCATGCGTCTTCTTATGAATATTTCTCTTTATTTATCCAATAATTTTCCTGTATTTTTCAGGGATCTATCAATATATATTCCATTTTGTATGAGGGATCTGCTAGACTTGAAGAAAAATTCTAGGAAGTTGATGCAACTCAAAGCGACCAGAGGCAAGTGATTCTATGAACCGAACCCGCTACAAAGGCACTAAGACGAAAATTTTTTAATTCGAAAAGAGTGTTTATGTATTTATCTCAAATAGTTTACAAAATTAATGATTATTTTAAAAAAAACAAAAGTGAAAAATTTAAAAATATACAAAATAAACATAAAAATCTAGGTTCCACGAAAATACATATATGCATATATATCTATATATATATAATATTCCCATATATAGGTATAATAAAACCTCCAAAGCAATAGAAATCTGAAAAACAAATATAAAAGTTTGTAAATTGGGCCTTAAAGTCATAAAACATGAGGAAATACCTATTCATTGGTTTTTTAGTGCTCAACTAATTCGAACTTTGTCTCCTTGACTTCGATCTTAGAACTTGATCATATAAAAAACTATTTTGATTGGAAATTTGATTCGTTAGAACCAGTCCCATCATAGGTACATAATGATTTATGCTTAATGAGGGTGTATTGAAGTAATTCCACGTAGGAAAGAGAAAATGTGGACTACATATTTATTGGGCATGGTAGAGAGTAGGATTTGGGAGGGAGGGGTACATGTGATTACTTATTATTTTGGTGGGCGGAAGAATGAGTTTAGGCTATGAAGTTTTTTTGGTGGGAATCTATAACACTCGAACCTGGCCTAAAAACTAAATTTGGCATGTTTTCAACCCAAAAGCTTGACCAAATAATCCATGGTTCCATATAAGGACCAACTTTATATGGGTCAAGTTTGGATCAGGTCAAGACAACCTCGCCTAATGTTCAACCCTAAGTTTAGGAACTCGATGAAGAGTTGATCTTCCTATATAGGAGTGGGTTTTTCTAGGATGGTCAAAGAAACACCTTACGCATCAAGCATTACTTGAGCAATATTTTTCTTGGAGTGTGGACAGAACACTCCTCAATCCAACTATAATCCTCTACCTCGAAGTCATCTGATGTAGGGATTTATGTCAATTGACATGCATGATCTTTCGATTGACATTGAGTTTGACGTTTACCTTCTTCAATTCCGAAATTAGCTTTAATAGTAGTTTGGAATAGGAAGGCTGATGAATGTGCCTAAGTGTGTATATTAATCATACTCGTTGTAGCACGACACTCTGCCGATTAATAAAAACCGAGAAAAGGTCTCCGTGAGGAGTGTCTCAGCTTAAATTTATATCTCAGACATGTCCGAGGTTGAACACAGAGAGGCAAAGGAACAATTATTGGGTCAAATAAGAAAAACTAGGTCTAGGTTTCCAATGTGAATTTTTTATTTTTAATGCAAAAATAATACGAATGCAAAATATGGGTGAATAAAGTTAATAAGAAAGCACACAATATAGCCAAATTAATTTTAATGTGAAATTAATCTAATTTAACCAAATTAAATTTTTTTACTAGAAACCTAATACAGTGATGAATACAAAACATATTTTTTGGAATTTTAAGGCTTAAAATACAACAATGAAAAATGCCCACTTTTTATGGGTTTTTACACAATTTTTCATACAAACAGAATGCAAAAATTATAAAAATATTTTTGAAACTTAAACATGATGAAATGAGGCTACATTATTGTTTTTGAAAATCTTCAACATTATATGAATTTTTTATGAATTTTTAAATGAAAACAGAGTGACAATGGGTATATAATTCCTAATAAATCCACATTATAAAATCATCCATAGATCAAATTATCTCAATAAGGTATTGATGAATCCCCATTCATCACTCTTTATTCCTTTATTTTAGCTTGAAACCTTAGCCAAATACCCTGTAAATAGGTGTAAATATCATAAATTGTGAAAATGCATGCATCTTGTAAATATGCATAATTAGCATGTTTTTGAGTAAAAATAAAGGAATAAAGAGACACAAGAATAAGAGGTAAATATTTAGAATAAATATTGAGTGACCTAATCCCAAGGGAAGGCTACCATGTGCCTGACTGCAAAAGAATCCAAGTAGAGAGAGAGAAGGTCAGTCATGTGTGTACATACTCTTATGTATTTAAATAAAGTTATTTTCTTCAAAATAAAAGTTAAAAAGTGTTTCTCATATTTTGTACATACTTGTAAAAAAATAAAACTAAAATAAAAATGGGAAAAATTAAAGAAAATAAAAATTAAATAAAAGTCTCTCTCATCAGTGTACATAAACCATGTATATACAATAAAATGCCTATTTATTTTCTCCTTGTAAATAATTAATAAATCCAATAAAAAATATATTTTGTACTCCATATTTTATGATGTAAATAAATAAAATAAAAATAAAAATAAAAATCATTTCCCACCTTGTATATATACCACGTACATATGTATATAAACCTATTTATTTAACCCGTGTAAATACATCATAAAAATAAAATAAAAATACCTTATTATTCCAAAATTTATGTTATAAATAAATAAAATATAGATTTGGAATAATTATGCAAAAAAAACAATTAAAAATAAAAAAAATACATATGTATATATACCTATATAATAATAATATAATGTAAATATGTTATTTATTTTTCAAAAAAATAATTAAAAATCACAAAAAATACTTTTAAAAATAAATAAACATTTTTCATGTTGAAAATTTTTTAAAATAAAATAATCTACTATTTTTAATTGAATTTCTAAATAATTAATAAATGGAATTATTTCATTGGTCCAGGGGGGATTGTTGACCTGCGGTCAACTCCCCCCCTTGGACCACCAGACGCAGATCATTCGCCCCGACCCGACTTCGCCTAATTTTCGCGACTCGATCCAACCTCCATTTACTCAAACCCTGGGTTCCATTTGACGTTCACTGATCCGAGACCCTCGCCCAGAGGATTGCCTAGGGATCCGTGCTTCGAGCAACCCTGCCCGACTCCATTTAGCCGGTCCCTTCCCAGTATATAGCCTCACCTCCGACCGCAATTCCATGCCATCTTTGGCTCCGCCCTTCCATCCCAGGACCTTTATCACCCTCCTTAGAGTGATAGCTATCTGAGGGCAGTGTTGTAGCGAGGAGAGAGCAGCCCAGCCACTGATCCGGCGAGCTTCTTCACCTTGCACCGCCGCAAGGTGCGCCCAACCTCGGACCCCAATGATTCCTTGAGGCGAAGACCCCGTGAGACCCAGCGTATCATCTACAATCGACCTCAGCCACTAGGTATCCTCGATTCCTTCTAGATTAGCTTAATTTCCATTTGCGCCCAATTTGCATTGCCGGCATTCGCCGGCCGATTCCCCGTGCTCTGTTCATCCATTCGATCATCGAACCCCCGATTCATCTTCACAAGAGACCTACCCACATTCTACGCCCCTCCATTCACCTTGGTTTTCCCCGGAACCAAGAATCGAGTCTCCGTCGCCGCTTCGCCGGAGACCTCGCTCTGCCCCTTTCCGATCATCCATTTCACCCCTTACGGGTTGAGGCACTTTGCCCTCGATCCAACATTCATTCTGTGCCATTTTACAAGTCAAAGAGACTCATCTGAGGGTCCAACGGTTCGAGCACAGGAGCTTTGCTCCTCCTTCGTCGCCGGAGCTCCCCGGAGCTTCTCGGCCTCATCGGAGGTGCCCACCAACTGCGGAAGAGTCCGAGCTTCCTTCTCCCCTTTTCAGCAGCTCAGGAAAAGGTCCCGCGCGCACGGAGTGAGCCGGCGAAGTTCGTCGGAGTCGAGTTCTTCAAGAACCTCCAGCTACCGTCCGATCAGCCCCTTTGCTCTAGTTCTGATCATCGTCGTCCATCCGCGGAGCTTCAGCCACCGTCCGATTCTCCTGAGGCTTGATCTGGACCGATCATCGGCGAAGGGGTACCCTCGCTTCTCAGCCATCAGATCTACACGTGGCATGCCCTCGTCCGTCGATCCCTAATAAAGCGGTAATTTCACTTGGGCCCCTCTTTTTATTGCATTTACTGTTTAGTCTTGTAAATATTTATCGTAATTGTTTTTATTTTGGATATTTTGCACATTGGACCTTGATGTTTATGTTATTTGCATTTTAGTCCATGTTTATGTGAGCCACGTGCATCGACATGTGAGGTTTTGGGTTATTTGCATGTTTAGTCCTGAACCCTTTGCTTGTTACTTTTTACAACTTTTTAAATAAGAATTCCATTTATACCCCTCTGTGTCTGAATCACGTGTGTTGCGCGTGTTGTTTTGGGCTTTTTGCAAGTTTGTCCCCTGATCTTTTTACACGTGTTAGGGTTTGGCCCTTGGAAATATGTTTCTTTGCATTTAGGTCCCTACTTGTTGTGCGCCTTGTTTTTATTGAATAAAATATCAAATCAAATCCAAATTAGGTGAAATTTGGATACGCGGCTCCTGCCGCTGAGTAAAATTTTCTCTAATTTTTTGGGACATTTTTTAGGATTTTTACTATTTTTAAAAAATCAAAAATATGCATTTTTGTTACTGTTTAAAAAAGAAAATCAAAGAAAAATACAAAAACTTCTTTAAAAATTCCAAAAAAATAGTGATAGTTAATTTTAGTGTTTTCTAGCTTCCGTCCAATTTTTTAGCTTATTTTGATTTATAAAATCCTTAAAAATTGAAAAACCTTAAAAATATTATAAAAATTCTAAAAAATTCTATAAAAATCAAAAAAATACAAACTCTTTTTCTATAGCTTAGTTTTTGCATATATTTTTCATAAAAATTGCTTTCAGACTTTTAAAGATCAATTATCTATTTTTAATTGATCTTTCAAGTCTGGCTACACATTAAGCATTGTTTTTCCCTTTTCTTGATTTTTAGAAAATCAAATAAAAATTATAAAATCTCCAGAAAATTATCCAAAACACTTAAAAACATAAAAAATACAAAAACAATTTTATTTGAATTTTTGGAGTATTTGTAATATTTGAATAATTTGTGATTGTTGCTTGTTTATATCTTTCCTTATAAAATTAAAAACACAAAAAATAATTAAAATAATTAAAATCCACCAAAAATCTTTTCTTCCTTATTTTTCGATTTTGACTATTTCGTAGGCCATCTCGGCCATCCTGTGCTCCCTTGAGTCCGACCCTGGTCGCTATACCAGGTTAATAAAAATAGCGAGGACCACTATCTGATTTTGATTGCTTTATTCCCTGTTTGGTGGTTCCTTATCTTTTTTCTTGATTGATCGAACCACGAGATTCGGGTTGCAACGACACTTGTTTTTACCTTTACCCGGATTTTGTGGGATTTTTCGGTCGTCAGAATGGCACCGTTGCTGGGGAGCACGACTTAGTAGTCGTTTTCGATTTTTCGCGGTTTTTCTTTTCTGCGGCTTTTTGTAGATATTTGTAGATATATTTTTCTCTGATTCATTTTTATATATTTTTCTGGACTGACACACTTTTGTTTCTACTTCTTGTGAGGGCCTGAGGACCGAGACGGCTTCTTCGGAAGAGGAAGCAACCGCGGGAGTCGGAGGCGGCTTCTTTCTCTACGAAGTCGCAGGAGAGCGCGAGGAGGAGGAGCTGAAGTTCGGGAGCCGCGGAATAGCCGTGAAATAACCGTAGGATAACCGTAGATTAGAGTAGCTTTATTTTCAGCAGAACCATTTATTTGTAATAATACAGGGACAAACACTTGGACACTTGGTAGATTTCGGGGTCTGTTTCGCCGAGCACCGGTGTGCTCAGGGGACCTCACAACGATTTTCGCCGGTTTTTCGAGTTTTGACCATTTATTTACTGCCTATTTGATTTACATGATTTTAGCCCTAGCTTAGGAATTTATGTGATTGTGACGTAATTAATTAGGATCCAAACACCTAATTATCTGTCTGTACCTATAGATTATTAACTGGACCTAATTAATTAAATCACAAGAAAAAGTCGGATTATTTGAGCTGTAGTCCACATACCTTGAGGAGTCACATACAGCGCATGCAGGATCTGTTGTGGCAGACACCGAGTGGCTCACAAGATAGAACTCCGGACTTAGGCTCGAGTACCCGGCTACTGTGCTTACGTGTAGAAATTGCTCTGCTAGTACCGGATTTTTACGTGTAGTTTATATTCAGTCTTTATTTTATGCGCGGATCACTCTGCATGTAGACTGTTGGAGTCAGGTACGCATTTCTTACTCTGCATGCATCATTGATTCCCGCGCATCGACTTTTTCGTCTTCTCCCCCTATTTTTGGACTTAAAATAATCATAAGAACCGAAAAGTTCGTCAGGCGTTGTTTGATCTAAAAAATACCTAAAAAACAAAAACTATAAAATTGGAACTGCTAAACAAACTTGACCCTAAAAGACACTTCACCTAAAAATCTGTCTTGGGGAGAGCAACCCCCTCATTGTCTGGTTTGATAGCGCGAGAGAGTGACCAGCACACTAGGCTAGAGCCACATCCGAGCCCCGATCAGACTACCGACCTTTTATACGGGACAGTCTGGTTGGAGGATTGGATTCTATCAGGTCACGTAACCGCTCTGATATCCTGACGTGATCACCTAAATAAAATTGACAAGATAATTGACCGAGCTCTTACGGTCTTCAGCTCAGCGTGGAGTAGATGAATCCGGGGTTTGTTTGCTCATCTTATTTGTTTCCAGATGTCATCCGCAGACTCGCTAGATCGAGATGATGGGAAGGAGGTCCCTTAGGCAGCCTCTGGCTGCACCGCTTTTCAGCACTCCAGCCCACTCATCTAGGTTGGTTCGTGAGAGCCCAGACCCGCTCTCCGAACCCGAGTTCGATTCCACCCTGTTCCCCCTTGACCACCCTTCTTCTATTCCTGAGTTACCAGTGCCAGATGCGAGACCACAGACAGATGATATTTCGGCACCTGAGTTTGGGTCTTTTGCCTTTGCAGAGACCATGTCCAACAGCAAGGATCGTACCGAGGGTCAGAGGCCAGAGACGACCACTTACGTACTGGACCAGGGTGCGATCAACACCACCATGTTAGCCTCCCTTGAGATGGTGCAGAGACAGATACGAGACCAGGGGCTTTCATGGCGGAGATGAGGAGAAAGATGGAGAGGCTCCGAGAGCAGAGAAAGCAGTCGCGAGCCGATGGATGCAGGAGTTCAGACCATCCAGTTCAGCCAGACCAGCCGGCAGCAGCAGCAGATCTGAGACCGATGCGGGAGTCGCACAACCCCGGATCGACACTGACGCACCGGTGGGTGGTTCTTCCGGCGATCGTGGGGGACTTCAAGTTCCCCCCGAACACACTTCAGCTTCTACCCCGTTTCCACAGGCTCGCCACTGAGGAGCCCCATCTTCATCTCCAGGAGTTCGAGATGATATACAGTACCGTCCATGATCGGCAGGTGGACGAGGATACCATCCGTATGATTGCTTTTCCTTTCTCCCTGGCCGACAGAGCAGCCAACTGGCTGAAGCACTCAGGGAGATCTATGTACACATGGGAGCAGCTCCGCACCAAGTACTTGAACAAGTACTATCCACTCGGGCGGACGAATGCAGCGAGGACCCTGGTCAGCAACTTCTCCATGCTCCCCAACGAGCAATTCCATGAGGCATGGGAGAGGTTCCATGAGCTTACTGACCGATGCCTGCACTACGACATCACGAAGTCGAACCTAGTTCGGAGCTTCTTCTGCGGGTTGACACCAGGGCTACAGGGCCTGGTGAACGCTTCTTGTGGTGGTTCCTGCTTCGCCAAGGATGAGGATCAGGTCTGGGTTATCTACGAGGAGATGGCCGAGAACTACACAGTGATGTCCCAGACCAGACTCTACACTCAGGAGCGCCCTCAGCCACAACCTGCGCAGTTTCAGAGTATAGCACGGGTTGATGCCGGTCCTTCTCCTTCGTATGCGGCAGCCGCACAGGCCAAGTCTACAGCCGTAGACATGGGGATCATCAGCGAGAAGCTGGACATGATGGAGCTGATAGAGAAGAAGCAGTGCCAGAGCATATCTCAGATGGATCAGATGGCACAGATGCTGAGGGATATGAAGACACATGTCATGTGTCTCTAGGAGGCACAGACGGCTTCTCAGCCCCGTCTTAAGTCACGAGGAGAACTGAGCAGCAACGGTAGCTCGTCCCAATGCTCCAGTCAGCCTAGACAGGTTCACCTTGTACAGGAGGAGTCGTACCAGCAGCCGCAGCCATACTACCAGTCACTACCATCCCCTGACACTCAGATGGTGGTCTACTAGCCGGATCAGCCCCTGACAGTACTCCCGCCACCCTCCTACGAGCCGAAGCCGTTGATGGAAATGAGACCATCCTGGATTCCGTTGGTCAGCCGGAGGTGCCAGTTCTCAGCATCAGCCTCCAGTTCAGGGTGGCTAGTACGGACATCAGCGAGAGCAACACCAACAGCCCTAGCCCCCAGTACACCAGCAACAGCCACATCAGCAATCATCCCAGTATGGCCCTCGTCCCTATCAGTAGGGACAACCGTGGAGGCGAGATCAGCCTCCACAGCCGCAGTATCATCCACAGCAGTACCCCTCTCACCCGCACCAACAGCAACAGCCTCACCACCAGCAAGGCCACCCGTCAGGTTCTCATGGGCCAGTCTATGAGAACCCCGCCTTAGACGACCTAGCCTGCCTCATGACAGAGCAGCAGGATACCTTCAGACGGGAGATGGACGAGTTCCGCCAGGAGATGCGGGAGATCGTGAGTGTGAAGGCTGCCATCCCTGCCCAGAATGAGCCGAATCCGAACAACCTGAAGACGAAGTCTGAGCAGGTAGAGTTCACAGAGATTACCACTCCTAGTGATTCATTTGGTGATTTGTCTGCATACATGGTTGATGATGATTTTGGTACACTTAGGAGCGGTAGGATGCCAGCAGGCGGTGCCTCATTTGAGCGACGACCCTACGCCACTTCTAGGGTGCCAAGCGAGGAGGAGCGCGGTACTGACGCCGCGAGAGATGATGACGGTGGTGCTGACGCCACCATGGATGATGATCCAGCCGACGGTACTGAGGCCGTCATTTCACCAGATGGAGGAGGTGGTACTGACACCACCATAGTTGTTGAGCCAGAGC
This sequence comes from Ottelia alismoides, assembly GCA_037367405.1. Lineage (NCBI taxonomy): Eukaryota > Viridiplantae > Streptophyta > Magnoliopsida > Alismatales > Hydrocharitaceae > Ottelia > Ottelia alismoides. The sequence goes on from JAZKJV010006222.1 coordinate 14,979, forward strand.
GCGGTACTGATGCCGCGAGACGACATGCCGAGGGTGGTACTGAGGCCACCATTTCTACTTCTGCTAGTCATGTTGTCTTTCCATCTGTACATGTATCTCAGGACGTTTTTGGAAATAAAGGAAAGGGTTTGTTATTTTCGGATACACATGTGTTGATTGATGATGTTTGTGTGGATTCTGCTGTTCATGAGCATGCCAAGCCCTCTCCTAGTCCTTCGTCTGAGAAGGACCCGTGATCCCCTTTCCACGAGCACTTCACATGGCAAAGGGGAAGAAAACAGAAAATCCAAAAAAGAATCACCAGATAGAGTTTAGCCAGCAGATGATAGATCGATTCCATATCCAGCTGACTCTTCAGGAGGCCTTGGAGCACATCCCTCTACTCCAGAGATCACTCAGAGACAGGACCACAGTTAGGAGGAAGAGAAGGAACCATCAGTTTGAGATACATGTGCTTACTCGTGCCACGTGTTTCGCGATACAGAACCGTCTGCCAGCCAAGAGGCCAGATGCAGGAGCCCCATATGTCAAATGCCACATTCACGAGCAGAGGTTCGACCACACTCTATTAGACAGCGATTCTTCGATCAACCTACTTCCGGCAGCCCTTCTCGACTGCTTCGAGCTGGGCACTCTCCGACAGAGCAGGACGGTCCTTCAGTTTGCTGATCGATCTGTCAAGAGGTCGAAGGGGTTGCTGAAGGAAGTTGTCGTCACGATTCAGGGCCTTAAATTCCCCGTAGACTTCATTGTGTTGGACATGGAGATCTCTGAGTCCATGACCGATACCCCCGTTATTTTAGGATGCCCGTTCTTGGCCACAACCAAGGCAGTGTCCGACCATGATAGAGGGAAGGTGTACTTTCGCGTCGAGGGCGAGAGTATACAAATAGAGACGGTCGAGGAGACTAGATCCAGAGATTCAGATTGCTCAGAGACGACCATAGATTCAGAGCAGATGACAGAGGTAGGGCGAGACATCCACTAGGACTGTAACTTTATGATTACAGATGACGAGGTAGTTTGGGCAGATCCAGTCGTACAGGCCATCCTCTCACCTTCAGAGTTCGCTGATGCAGAGACGCCAGCATAGGAGAGCTTGGAGAGCACATTCCTAGTCCAGGATACATTTCAGGCAGCAGACCCGGTTCTTGACCGCGAGACAGATTTTTGTGAGTATAATATAGATCCCTCAGAGTCATATAGTGATTGGGCAGAGTTCGATGATTTGACACCATGTCTGACTTCCACTGACCCTACAGCTAGAGAGGAGGTTGATTCCGAGCAGAGCAGAGATAGACCAGTCGAGCAGCCTTCTCCAGATCTAGTTTGTGAGCGAGAGTTCTCATTCTCCCGAGAAGATTTGGTAGCATTCACTCGGATTCTTCAGAAGCCAGATCCGCCAGCACCTACTTGTCCAGAGCTGAAGCCACTACCGTCGTCGCTGAAGTATAGGTTCCTTGCAGGTGAGCATGAGATGTACCCAGTCATTATCTCCGCTAATTTGACTGGAGAGAAAGAATCCCGTCTGATGGGGGTTCTTGAAAAGAACCGCAAGGTGATAGGATGGAGTGTAGCAGATCTCCATGGGATCAGTCCAGCTCTGTGCTCCCACCATATCTATCTCGAGGAGGAGGTAAAGCCGTCGCGTGAGTTCCAGCGACGGTTGAACCCGAATCTTCGAGAGGTTGTCATGAAGGAGATCTCGAAATGGTGGAGCGCTGATTTTATATACCCTATCTCTGACTCCAAGTGGGTTAGTCTGTTGCATGTGGTGCCCAAGAAGACGGGCATCACTATAGTTGTCAGTGAGTCTGGAGAGGAGATCGCTACCCGGGTACCCACTTCTTGGCGGGTCTGTGTGGATTATAGACGATTGAACCAGGCCACCAAGAAGGATCATTTCCCCATGCCCTTTATAGATCAGATTATTGAGAGGATGGCAGGGAAGAGCCATTATTGTTTCTTGGATGGGTACTCCGACTATAATCAGGTGGCCATTGCGCCCGAGGACCAGGACAAGACCACCTTCACATGTCCCTTCGGGACATATGCTTTCAGACGCATGCCATTTGGATTGTGCAACGCTCCGGCGACATTCTAGAGATGCATGATGTCCATCTTTTCGGACATGGTGGGGGAGTGCTTGGAGGTCTTCATGGATGATTTCTCTATCTACGGCGACGGATTCGATTCTTGTCTTGACTGCCTAGACCGAGTCCTTCAACAATGCATAGAGGTTCACCTTGTGTTGTCTTGGGAGAAGAGTCACTTCATGATGACTCAGGGGACGGTGCTCGGCCATATCATCTCCAACAGGGGCATGAAGATTGATCCGGCCAAGGTGGATATCATTAGAAAACTCAATCCATCGTCCAACTTGCGGCAGTTACGATCTTTTCTGGGGCACGTCGGTTTCTACCGATGCTTCATTCATGATTTCAGCTGGATTGCCCGACCGTTGACTGATCTGCTGACGAAAGACATCGAGTTCCTTGTTGATGTTAAGTGTCTATCGTCGTTAATTTGAGACTCTCAAGAGCTGTGTTGTAGAGTCTTCTGTTCTCCAGCCACCCGATTGGTCTCTCCCATTTGAGATCATGACGGACGCCTCCGATTTTGCCATGGGTTTGTGCTGGGACAGAGGAGGGATGGAGTCCCATTTGCTATTCACTACGCTAGCCGTACATTGGATGCCGCACAACGGAACTATACAGTCACTGAGAAGGAGATGCTAGCCATAGTTTTCGCCCTAGATAAGTTCAGATCTTACATCATTGGATCTAGAGTGACCATCTACACTTATTATACCGCCATCAGGAATCTCATCGCAAAGAAGGATGCCAAAGGCAGATTGACCAGATGGATCCTTCTACTCCAGGAGTTTGATATAGAGATTAAGGATAAGCCTGGAGTCAAGAATGTGGTGGCGGATCATCTCTCTCGATTGGAGTATCTTGAGGATTCTGAGCAGATTGAGCCTACTTGTGAGACCTTCCTAGATGAGGCGATCCTTGCTCTCATCTCTCTCCCATGGTATGCCGATATTGTGAACTATCTTATTGTCAAGAAAGTTCCACAAGATTGGCCCAGGCAGAAACTTGAGACCTTCCTCGTGAAGGCCAAGTTTTACCATTGGGAGGATCTCATCCTTTATCATGAGGGAGGGGATAGTATCTGGCGTCGGTGCATTCCTCAGGAGGAGCATCACAGTGTCCTTACTTACTGCCACAAGCTTGAGGCAGGAGGACATCACTCCGGGAGGAGAACGGCACAGAAAGTGTTCCAATCCGACCTATGGTGGCCTACTCTCTTCAAGGACTATGATGAGTTCGTGAAGAGGTGTACTGACTGTCAGAGGATGGGCACTTGTGGACAACGTGATATGATGCCGGTGCAGCCCATACACTTCTGTAAGGTTTTTGACGCATGGGGCATCGATTTCATGGGTCCATTCCCTAAGAGTCAGGGATTCGAGTACATTCTGTTGGCCGTGGATTATGTGATTCATTGGGTTGAGGTCATCCCCGCCCGAACCGCAGATGCTAGGACTGTTTGCAGATTTTTTAGGAAGAATATCATTTCACGGTTCGGGGTACCATGAGTGTTGATATCTGACGGGGGGTCTCATTTCGTCAACGACAAGGTAAAGGCCCTTACTAGCGAGTTCAGCATAGACCATCGAGTTGCCACTCCATACCACCCTTAGATGAATGGCCTTGTTGAAGTGTCGAATAGGGAGATCAAGACTATATTGCAGAAAGTCGTCCGCCCTGACCGAAAGGATTGGTCACAGCTTTTGGACTCGGTCTTGTGAGCATATAGGACGTCTTTTAAGACTCCTTTGGGTACATCTCCCTTTCGCCTCGTTTATAGCAAGCCCTGCCATTTACCTGTTGAGGTTGTTACCGATATACTTTTGGATCCAGAGAGTGTAGGAGATCAAAGGAGGGCAGAGTTAGCAGCCCTGGAGGAGCTTCGTGATACAGCCTTTTCAAACAACCTACATTATAAGGAGAGAGTGAACGAGTGGCATGATTCTCATATCAGCCACAAGCAGTTTGAGCCAGGACAGAGAGTATGGTTGTTTGATGCTAGGCTTCGTCTATTTCCAGGGAAGCTACAGAGCAAATGGAAGGGACCTTATTTGGTTAGAAAGGTACATGACAATGGGAGTATTGATATATCTGAGTTGTCTTCTGATGTTACCTTTCGTGTGAACGGCCAGCGGCTCAAGCCATATCTAGATCATGAGTCGCGGGTCGTTGACGTTGCCCCGATCCACTTTACGTGAGATGTGGTCTCTTGACTCACATCTATTACATCTCATTCCTGATTATCATTGTTCCTCCGACTTGTATAGATCCAGTTGTCCATATCACTCTATTCTTTAGTCCCGCATCCCTTTTCCCATCTTCTGATTATGCTATACTTAGGGTGTACTTTACCCTAAGTATAGGGGGGTGTAGGACTCTCGTGTATTCTATTGATTCTTTCTACCTCTGTTTTGCTGCCTATACTTAGGGATATTTTACCCTAAGTATAGGGGGTAGACCGTGTACATCCTTCCACTCGGATTTCCCTTCATGTACAGCTTGCTATACTAAGGATTACTTGATCCTAAGTATAGGGGGAACCACCGAGTCCTGTTCATTCTATTATTCGATTCGTCTTTGTATATACCATTCCTTTTTACTTACCTATACTAAGCACGAGTTATGTCTTCTCCATCGCTCTTGATCACTTTGAGGACATCGTTCGAGCTAAGTATGGGGGGTGGCGTATATATTTCATATATACTTTAGCCATAACGCGTACTTTGTGTGAGTGTGTTAATAAATAAAATGGCTAAAAATCCATAAAAATTTAAAAGAAATTCCCTTGTACATAAAATTCTTCTTGCACATACCTATTTATTTATAAAAATTATTTTTGTACAAATGATTGTAAAAATAACTTGTGTAAATAGTTTGTAAATATTTTCATATCAAAAGTATGTATATAGTACACAATTTTTGTAAAATGTTTTGAAAAACAAAAAGTTTGCAAAAACCTTGTGTAAATTTTTGTAAATATATTGCAAAACTTCGCATTCATGCATACATCCATGTTTTCAAACATTTTTCAAAAATTTTGCACATGTGGAAATATTTCTAAAATTGCATCTTTGTAAATACTTACACAGTTTTCCCAAATCATAGTTGACATTTAAACTGGCCTGGAATTAAATTGACAAATGGAGCTTGGTTAAGACCTTAATCCACCTAATTATAAGAGGAACCTTATAGGGCTTAGGATTGAGACTTCTCAGGTCCATTGGGACTTAATTCTTTGAGTCCACTAGGCTATGAGCATATGTCATCTTGATGAGCCTAAGTAGAGCACTTAACAACACACACATGACTCTCAGAGACAATGGCTTTACTTGCACCAGCACTTTACCCATAGCTCTCCACTGATGAGGTGGTGAGGAGGCAATTTCCTTTGGCTTGGGGTAGCATATGAGGGTAGTACTTCTAGGCGGAACCTCTCTTCTTCTTATAGTGAAGGAAGTGCGTCTCAACTTGGTCTGGTGGTTATGAATTCTAAAGACAGAAGATGTGGGTTGCAATAAAGCTTCAAAAGAGGGATAGTCTACTAGTTCAAGAGGAAAAACTCCTTATGTATATATGATGCACCATGTAGATATGTTGTACAGATGCACATGAAAAAAATGTGCAAAAAGAAAAGAACTCCAAAAAAGTGGTGGTTTGGATTGAAAATTTAATAATCCCACCGGAGTGTATATAGTCAAATAAAGCAAGGCTTATGTTATACATGACCATCTCATGAAGCTTGCAGCGGGAGACTCAGCTACACTGGTTAGAGCTCCCAAGGATACGTGGCTACACTGGTCATGGTCCATTCTCTTCTTCCCCCTCTTCTTGAGCCGGTTGCACTAGAACTTAGAAGGGAATACCCCGCTTCTCGAGGAAAGAGTTGCTAGACCGAGGCATTAGAGTTACCAGGTTGAGGGAGGTTGTTTCTTTATTACTTCTGAGGTGGGGAGCTACATATCACTTATACAGTACAAGGAAAGATTCATGGTCATTAGAGTTTGTGTATGTAGACTTCTTCTGATCTGGTTTATTGAGGAGTCTTGACCATAGATTGGTGGAACTTAGAGGCTGTAAATTTTAAGCTTAAGTCCAAATAAGGTTTCGACAAATTAATAATCCAAAGGTCTGACTGAGCTCTATATTTCAATTTAATGAAGGAAAGTTTAATAATCAACCTTGATTTCTCCTCTTTTTCTTTTTCTTTCTCTTTTGCACTTCTTTTTCAAATAAGTGTTTGCTAAGGGACTAGCAAAAGTAAAGTATAGGGGGGGTGATGAATCCCCATTCATTACTCTTTATTCCTTTATTTTAGCTAGAAACCTTGGCAAAATACCATGTAAATACTTGTAAATACAATAATTTGTCAAAATGCATACATCATGTAATTAATCATAATTAGCACGTTTTTGTGTAAAAATAAAAGAATAAAGAAATAAAAGAAAAAGCAGGAAATATTTAGAATAAATATTGAGTGACCTAATCCCAAGGGAGGGCTCAGCATGGGCCTGACCGCAAAAGAAACCAAGTAGAGAGAGATATGGTTAATCATACTTGCACATACACCTATGTATATAAATAATTTTATTTTCCTCAAAATAAAAATAAAAAGGTGTTTCTCATACATATTTATAAAAATAAAATAAAAATCAGAAAAATAAAAATAAAAATAAAAATAATAAAAGTCATTTCCCACCTTGTACATATACCATGTACATATGTATATAGATCTATTTATTTAACTAATGTAAATAAATCATAAAAATAAAATAAAAATACCTTTTTATTCAAAATTTTGTGTTATAAATAAATAAAATATATAATTGGAATAATTGCACAAAAATAAAACAATAAAAATGAAAATTCAAAAATACATATGTACATATACCTATATATAATAATATAATGTAAATACATCATTTATTTTTCAAAAAAATAAATAAATATCACTAAAAATAATTTGAAAAATAATAAACATTTTTCATGTTCAAATGTTTTTGAAATAAAATCATTTACTAATTTTAAATGAATTTACAAATACTTAAAAAAATGGAATTTTCCTATTGGTCCACGGGGAAACGTTGACCCCTGGTCAACTGCCCCCCTAGGACCACTTCCTCGCGAATCGGGCTTCTGACCTGATTTCTCAAATTTTTCCCAACATGATCCGACCTCCATTCATTCAAACCCCGGGCCCCAATTAGCATCGATTGATCCGAGACCCTCGCCCGCGGATCTGCCTAGGGGTCCGTGCATCGACGAGCGTGCCCGACTCCATTCTTCCCGGACCCCTGCCATTATAAAGCCTTAGCTCCGCCGCGCTTTTCTCGGATCTTTGGCCATCGTCTTCCAGTCCCAGGACCTCCATCCTACTTCCTAGAGTGACAGCTATCGAGGGAGGGTGTTGCAGCGAGGGTTCGAGGGCTACAGCCACTGATCCGGCGAGCTTCGCCGCTTTGCTCCGCCACCAAGCAAGCTTGAGCCTCTGGCCTCGACGAGCCATAAAGGCAAAGACCCCAGGAGCTCCCTGACCTCCAGTACAGTCGATTACATCCATCAGGTGCCCTCGATACCCCTTAGGTTAGGCTAATTTTTGAATTTCCCAATTTGCGTCGCCAACAGTCGCCGTCCATTTCACGCCGATCAGATCATCCTTTTGTCAGTACGACCTGACTATCTCGTCCACGAGATCCCTTTCCATCTTCTACACCCCTCCAATCAACCTGACTCGCCCCGGAGCAGGACCCTCGCTTTCCTCCACCGTCGCTTCGCCGGAGAGCGTCGCCCCGCTTCATCTGATCACTGATTCCACCTCTCACCGGGTCGAGGCACTTTGCCCTCGACCCAGGAAGCGTTCTGTGCCATCTGGGGGTCCAACAGCTGAGGCACATGAGCTTCGTGCCTCCGTCGTCACCGAAGCTCTCCAGGGCTCCTTGGCTTCATCGGAGCATAACAGGAGTTGCGGACAACCTCGGTCATCACGTTTCCCATCTCAGCAGCTCCGTAGGAACCCTCTACCGCGCGCATTGGGTCGGCGAAGTTCGCCAGCGACCTGTTCTTCGAGAGTCCTCCAGCACCGTCCGATCGCCCCCTTTGCTCCAGATGAGATCGTCACCATCCATTCGCACAGGGGTCGGGACCGTAGATCCATCTGAGAATCGAATCGCAGACGTTCCTTCGCGAAGGGTTAGCCACGCTTCTCTACCGTTAAATCTCCAGGTGGCGCTTCCTCCGCCGTCAATCGTTAATAATAGGGGTAATTTCACTTAGGCTCCTCCTCTTTTGGCATTGATAGTTTAGTCTTGTAAATATTTCTCGTAGTTGTTTTTATTTTTGAATATTTGCACCTTGGACCCTATGTTTATTTTATTTGGATTTTAGTCCCTGCCTGTATGAGACACGTGCTTCGACATGTGAGTTTTAGGACAAATTGCATGTATGGGCTTGGGTTTTCTACTATGTTATGAAATGAAGTTTTAGTTTTAATATTTGCATTTATACCCCTGTACGTGAATTTATTTGGACATGTGCTGATTGATTGTGAATTTTACACTTTACACCTTAAGGTTTTCACACATGTTACATTTAAGCCCCGGGAATTATGTTTTCTTGCAAATAGGTCCTTGTTTGATGTAGCTCTTTTATTGGTTGAATAAAATAGCAAATAAACTCCAAACCTTGTGAAATTTGGATACGTGGCTCCTGCCACTGTGTAAAATTTTCCCTAATTTTTTGGTACATTTTTGTGTCTTTTTACTATTTTTACAAATTCAAAAACACGTATTTTTGTTACTGTTAGAATTGAAAAATCAAAGAAAAATAAAAAAATCATCTAAAAATTCTACAAAAATTGGTGTTTGCTTTTTTGTTGTTTCTTAGCTTCAGCCCAATTTTTGGCTCATTTGGACTTATAAAACCTATAAAAATTGAAAAACCCTAACAAGCTTATAAAATTCATTAAAAATTCTATAAAATTCAAAAAAATGCAAACTCTTTTTCTGTAGCTTAGTTTGTGTATATATTTTTCATAAAAACTATTTCTAGATTTTTGTAGGCTACTTATATATTTTAATTGGCCTATCAAGTCTGGCTGCACATTGATCCACTATTTTCCCTTTCTCCATTTTTAGGAAATCAACTAATAATTATAAAATTCCCATAAAATCGCCAAAAACACTTAAAAATATAAAAAACACAAAATTAATTTTATTTCAATTTTCTGAGCATTTTTTAATGTTTAAATAAATTTTTGTAGTTGCTCTTTCATACATTTTCTTACATTTCCTTATATAATTAAAAAACAAAAAAATTAAAACAACTAAAATCCACCAAAAACATTTTCTCTCATTTTGTATCTTTTTGACTACTTCGTAGGCCGTAAGGCCAACCTGTGCTCCTTGAGGCCGACCCTGGTCGCTATACCAGGTTAATAAACTAGCGAGGACTGTTGTTTGATTTCATTGATTTATCTTTCGATTTGGTGGTTCCTGATTTTTCTTGATTGACCAAGTCTCTCTATTCGGGTCTCAACGACACCGAACACTTTTATCTTGGCCCGACAGTGAGATCTCATAATTTTTCGGTCATCAGGGACCTCGAATAGAGACCACATAGTCAAAATATTTAGCATTTCCTTGAGCTGGATAGCCTTGGGTAAAGATGGATGCAAACAAGTAGTCCAACTTCATTCTACTGTCTCTACGCAAGTCTTTCAACAACTTTGTGATATCGTTCCACGTGACAAATTGTGCTTGTCAAAGATGAACCTATGTCTTTGTTGAAGTCTACAAAGGATGCCATAAAGAAGAAGAATCCTGATGGTAGTGTAATGGTTGCACAAGTTGACGAAAAGTGTGATCGGAAGTATGAGGTTCATAATGGTCCTACTTATAAGAATAATAAGAGTCAAAGCAATAGCTCATTCTCTTAGACTTTCAGACATCATACATCCAATAAAACAGATGTCTATCGTCACTACAAGATGCCAGGACACTAGAAGAGAAACTGTGCAGATTGCATGGAAACCTTAAAAAAGGGAAAGGTAATGATTCAATAGGTATGACGTCTACTTTAATCATTGAAACTAACTTTCTCATAGGACAAAAAGGTAGTTGGTCATTGATTCTGGTGCTTCTATTAATGTATGCAATTTCTTTCATCTATTTCAAAACTAGAAAACTTGATAAAGGGGAGACACTCATCCAGATGGGATCTGATGCAATTGTTGCAACAATCGCTATTAGGACATTCTATCATTATCTGGTAGGAGAGTCAAAATAGTTAGAGAATATCTCTATGTTCTAGATGTTATACGTAACTTAATATATGTATATAAGCTAGCTAGAAATGGATATACTTTCTTATTTTATGAGAAACTTATTATAAATCATTATGATAATTTTATAGCAGAAAGTTTTCTTACACCTAGTGAACTCTATGAATTGTGCATTAATGATTATGTCATGAATGTTACTACCACTGATAAAAATCCTAAGAGATTTGTAAAGGATGAAGATAATTTAACCATGTCCTAGCATCAAAGGATTGGACATTTTTCAAATGTTAGGATAAATATGTTAGCCAAGGATGGACCCTTAGATTTTCTAAAATTCCAAAGTTTGCCTAGTCATGAACATTCTATTTGAGGTAAAATGACAAGAGTTCCATTTCAAGATAAGAATACCCAATGCGAAAGTTTACTTCACCTCGTACATACTAATGTATATGGTCCCTACAATACTATGACTCAAAAGGAATATTAATATTAAATCACATTTATTGATGATCATTTACGATACAAATTTGTCTTCTTATTACGTCAAAATTGTTAAACCGTTGAAAAGTTCAAAGAATTCATGGATTTGGTTGGGAACGAAATTGATAGGAAGATTAAATGAATTTGGTTTAAATAAAGTGGCGAGTACCTCTCAAATGAATTCAAGGAACACCTTCAAGAGCTCACTCCTTTCGGAACTCCCCAACTAAATAGTGTGCTAAAAAATGCAACACAACTATATTGGATACAGATCATATCAATGATGAGTAAAACACAATTACCGTCTAGTTTTCAAGGATATTTAGTGGAGACCAAGGTTCAGGAAAGCAGTATGCGTATGCGTTCGGGTCACTGAATAGTAATTAAACGGTATGCGGGGGCATATGCAGTTCTATGTGGTTTTCTAAATTTTTATTTAAAAATAAATAATGTACAAATTTAACTACAACTGAACTAAACTTGTGCATAATTGTAGTACTATATGGTCATCAACAAAGTACTATATGATCTATTATGTAAAAAACATCATCAACAAAGTACTATATATCTATTATGTAAAAAATAAGTTTATGCTAACTTGAAGCATTGATCTAGGATCTAAACAATAGAAAAAGAAGAATGTAATCATTTATGATGATAAATCATTAGTCTAAGATTAAAAAGAAGATCCGACATTACAAGGAGAGAGTGAAGGAATGGCATGATTCTCATATCAGCAACAAGTAGTTTGAGCCAGGAAAGAGAGTATGGCTGTTTGATGCTAGGCTTCGTCTATTTCCAGGGAAGCTACAGAGCAAGGACCGTATTTGGTAAGAAAGGTGCATGACAATGGGAGTATTGATATATCTGAGTTGTCTTCTGATGCTACCTTTCGAGTGAACGGCCAGTGGCTCAAGCCATATCTAGATCATGAGCCGCGGGTCGTTTATGTTGCCCTGATTCTCTTTGCGTGAGATGTGGTCTCTTGACTCACATCTATTGCATCTCACCCCTGATTATTACTGTTCTTCCTACTTGTATAGATCCAGTTGTCCATATCACTATACTCTTTAGTCCCACACTCCTTTGTTCATCTTATGATTATGCTATACTTAGGGTGTACTTTACCCTAAGTATAGGGGGTGTAGGACTCTCGGGTATTCTATTGATTCTTTCTACCCTTGTTTTGCTGCCTATACTTAGGGATATTTCACCCAAAGTATAGGGGGGGTAGACCATGTACATCCTTCCACTTGGATTTCCCTTCATGTACAACTTACTATACTTAGGACTACTTGATCCTAGGTATAGGGGGAAACACCGAGTCCTCTTCATTCTATTCTTTGATTCGTCTTTGTATATACCATTCCTTTTCACTTCCCTATACTAAGCACGAGTTATGTCTTCTTCATCGCTCTTGATCACTCTGAGGACATCGTTCGAGCTAAGTATGGGGGGGAGCGTATATTTCATATATACTTTAGTCATAACTCGTACTTTGTGTGAGTGTGTCAATAAATAAAAATGGCTAAAACCCATAAAAATTTAAAAATTTTCCTTGTATATAAAATTCATCTTGCACATACCTATTTATTTATAAAAATTATTTTTGTACAAAGGATTGTAAAATCTTTTGTGTAAATAGCTTGTAAATATTTTCATATCAAAATTATGTATATAGTACAAAATTTTTGTAAAATGCTTGAAAAACAAAATTTTGCAAAAACCTTGTGTAAAATTTTGTAAATATTTTGCAAAACTTCGCATTCATGCGTACATCCATGTTTTCAAAAATTTTTCACTTGTGTAAATATTTGTAAATTGCATCTTTGTAAAATACTTGTACAGGTTTTCTAAATCATAGTTGACATTTAAATTGGCCTAGAATTAAATTGACAAATGGAGCTTGGTTAAGACCTTAATCCACCTAATTATAAGAGGAACCTTATAGGGCTTAGGATTGAGACTTTTCAGGTCCATTGGGACTTAATTCTTTGAGTCCACTAGGCTATGAGCATATGTCATCTTGATGAGCCTAAGTAGAGCACTGATGAATACCCATTCATCACTCTTTATTCTTTTATTTTAGCTACAAAACCTATGCAAAACACATGTATATTCATGTAAATAGCATAAATTATCAATAAGCATGCATTGTGTATTAGCATGTTTTTGTGCATGAATAAAAGAATAAAGAAACAAAAGAAAATGAGGGAAATATTTAGAATAAATATTGAGCGACCTAATCCCAAGGGAGGACTCAGCATGGGCATGACCGCAAAAGAATCAAAGTAGACGAAGATAGGGTCAATCATGTGTACATATACATGTATATAAATAAAATTATTTTCCTCTTAATAAAAATAATAATAATAATGGTTATTTTTTTGTACATATTTGTAAATATAAAACTAGAATAAACATGGAGAAAATAAAATAAAAATCAAAATAATTAAAATCCCCTTCATCATTGTACATAAACCATGTATATAGAGTTACCCACGTATTTATTTTCTCTTTGTAAATAAATAATTAAAATTCAATAAAAATATGCATATATTCCATATTCCATGGTGTAAATAAATAAAATAAAAATTGGAAAAATAAAAATAAAATAAAAAGAAAAAAATAAAAACCAAAAGCCACCTTGTGTATATACCATGTATACATGTAAATAAAAGTATTTATTTCACCTATGTAAATAAATAATAAAAATAAAATAAAAATATCCTTTTATTCCAAATTTTATTTTATAAATAAAATATAAAATTGGAATAAATGTATAAAAATAAGTCATTAAAAATAAAAATAAAAAATAAATACATGTATATACCTTTATATAATAATAATATAATGTAAATACGTAGATTATATTCAAAAAAATAAATAAAAATCACAAAAAAATAATTTGAAAATAAATAAACATTTTTCATGTTTTAACTTTTTCGAAATAAAATCATTTAATATTTTTTTATCGAATTTCAATGATTCAATAAAAGCTGAATTGTGATTGGTCCACGGGGGATTGTTGACCCCCGGTCAACTCTCCCCCGCGGACCCTCTTCCTCTCGAATCGGGCGACCGACCCGATTTCTCAGATTTTTCCTCATCTGACCCGACCACCATCTCCTGAAACCTCGGGCTCCAATTGAACCTGGCACATCCGAGACTCTCGCCGGAGCATCTGCCTAGGGATCCGTGCTTCACAGAACCCTGCCCGATCCCTTCTTCTCATACCAGTGCCACTATTTAGCTCCACCTCCGCCGCACTTTCCCATCTATCCTTGGCTGTGCCCTTTCGTCCCAGGAGCTCCATCTTACTCCCCAGAGTGATAGTTGTGCGAGGGAGATGTCGAAGTGAGGAGAGAGAGCCTCCAGCTATCGATCCGGCGACTCCTGCCGCCGTGCGCCGCCGCGAGGTACGCCCGAGCCTCGGGCATCGACGTCCCTTCGAGGCTACGACCCAGAGCTCGCCGAGCTCGTCCCCAGTCGATTGCATCTGCCAGGTAGACCCGATTCTTCCTACTTTTCTCGAATTTTTGATTACGCCCAAATCACCCCAGTCACCTCCGCCGATCGATTCCGCTCGCTCCGGTCATCAATCCGTTCATCCGACCCGACCAACATCTTCGCGAGACTTCCCTTCACGTTCTCCACCCACGCACCCACCTTGGTTCGCCCAGGAACCAAGGCTCGACCTCCCTCCGCCATCACCTCGCCGGAGGTCGCCCATCTCGACTCGCCAGCCACACATCCCACATCTAACCGGGTCGAGGCAGTTTGCCCTCGATCCAGGAAGCTCCCTAGGCTGTTTTGCAGGTCAATGTGACCCATCTGAGGGTCGTCTCGTTCGAGCCCAGGAGCTTCGAGCTTCCGCCGTCGCCAGACCATTCTGGTGGTTCTCAGCGTCATCGGAGGACCCCAGTAGCTGCGGAGCGCCGAGACGAAGCTATTCCACATTCCAGCAGCTCAGGAGGAGGTCTCCACTACGTGCATGGGGCCGGCGAAGGTCGCCGGCATCGAGTACTTGGAGGACCCTCCTCCGCCGTCCGTTCAGCCTCGAGCTCCAGTTTTGATCCAGGTCGTCTATTTGAGGAGCAACAGCCCATCGTTCGATCATCTGAGGCTTGATCTGGACCATCCATCAGCTGAAGAGGAGCCCTCGTTCCACAACCGTTCGATCTCACGCGTGGCCACCCTTCAGCCCTCCGATAATAAGGGGTAATTTATACTTAGGCCCCTGTCATTTTGTTTTTGCAATATTGTCCTGTAAATATTATAATTAGTTTTTTTATTTTGTAAAAAGTACATAGAGGACCATTATGTTTAGCTTATTTACATTATAGTCCATGTGAGTGTGGACCACGTGCTTCTTGCACATGTTATTGGTCCCTATAAATTGTTTTTATTACAATTAGGTCCCTGTGTACTGTGAGCTTGTATTTGATTTAAATAAAATAGCAAATCTAACCCAAATTGCGTGAAATTTAGATACGTGGCTCCTGCAACCGTGTAAAAATTTCCCTAATTTTTGGGTACATTTTTTAGGCTTTTTGTTATTTTTAAAAATTCAAAAACATCACTTTTTGTGTCTGTCCAGTTTAGAAAATCATAAAAAATATAAAAACTCTTTTAAAAATTCTAAAAAAAAATAGTATTTATTAATTTTGGTGTGTTTGATTTTTTATGCATTTTTGGTTATTTTTGGATATACAAAAACCTTAAAAATTAAAAAAACATTAGAAACTTATAAAAATTCTAAAAAAAATATAGAAAACACAAAATTAATAAACTCTTTTTCTAAATTTTCCTTTTTGTTTCTATCTTTCATAAAAATTACCTCTAGGCTATTATAGGACCATTTGATATTTTTCATGGCCCTTTGAAGCCTGGCTGGACAGTGTGCCAATGTTTTTGTCTTGTTTTATTTTTAGAAAATTCTTTAAAAATCAGAAAAATCTCGAAAATTCACCAAAAACATTAAAAAAACTTAAATAGCATAAAAAAATATTTTTGTTTGAATTTTTGTGGTATTTTTGAGTGTTTAAATAATTCGTTGAGTGTGCTTGTTTCTTGCCTTTTATTATTTCTCTTCATAATTAAAAAAAATCCAAAAAAATATAAAAACAATTAAAATCCACCAAAAATACTTGTTTTTATTGTATTGTGTTTTAAGACTATTTCGTAGGCCGCAGGGCCAACTTGTGCTCCCTGAGTCAGACCCTGGGTGCTACACCAGGCTAATCTCATAGCCAGGACTTCTATCTTGTTTTTGATTGATTTTCTATCTTTATTTGGTGGTCTGATCTCTATTCTTTCTTGATTGATTGATCTATCTCCGAGATCCGGGTCGGAATGACCCTAGTTCTATTATATTCACCCGAGTCTTGGTTAGATTTCTGTCTTCAGAATGGCACCGCTGCCGGGGAGCACGACTTAGTGGTCGATTTTGACCTTTCCTTGGCTTTCTTTTTCATGGCTTTTCGATCGTTTATTTACTACTTGTCTGATTTACACGGTTTTCAGCCTTAGCTTAGGATTTTGCTTGATTGTGACGTAATTAATTAGGATCCAAGCACCTAATTGCCTGCTTGTACCTACAGTTCGAATAATTGGATCTAATTAATTAATTCACAAGAAAAAGCCGGCTTATTAGAGCTCTAGCCCACGTGCCTTGAGGAGTCACATACAACGCGTGCAGGATCCGTTGTGGCGGACACCGAGTGGCTCCCAAGATAGGACTCCAGACCTAGGCTCGAGTACCCGGCTACCGTTCTTTCGTGTAGAAATTGCTTTGTTTAGGGTTGGTTTTCCGCGTGCATCATATAGGTAGTTTATATTCTGTCATTTATTTTATGCGCGAATCACCCTGCATGTAGACTGCTGGAGTCAGGTACGCATCTCTTACTCTGCATGCATCATTGATTCCCGTGCATCGGCTTTTTCATCTTGTCCCCCTGTTTTTGGACTTAAAAATAACCAGGAGAATCGAAAAATTCATTAGGCATTGTTTGTTATTGAAAAATACCTAAAAAATCAAAAACCATAAAATTGGGACTGCTAATCCAACTTGACCCTAAAAGATACTCCACTGAAAAATTTGTCTTGGGGAGAGCAATCCCCTCATTGTCTGGTTTGCATACGCGAGAGAGTGACCCGCACACTAGGCTAGAGCCATATCCGAGCCCCGATCAGAATACCAGCCTTTTATACATGACAGTCTTTTCTGCAGATTGGATTCCTACCAGGTCACGTAACCGCTCTGCTATCTTGACTTGATCACCTAATAAAAACTGACAAGATAATTGACCGAACTCTTACAGCCTTCAGCTCGCGTTGAGTAGGTGAATCTGGGATACTGTTTGCTCATCATAGTTGTTTCCAGATCCCATCCGCCTGACTCGCCAGATCAAGATGATGGGTAGGAGGTCCCTTAGGCGGCCTCTGGCTGCATTGCTTTTCAGCACTCCCACCCGTCCATCTAGGTTGGTTCGTGAGAGCCCAGACCCGCTCTCCGAACCCGAGTTCGATTCCGCCCTGTTCCCCCTTGACCACCCTTCTACCACTCCTGAGACACGAGTGCCAGATGCGAGACAGCAGACAGATGATTTATCGGCACCTGAGTTTGGGTCTTTTGCCTTTGTAGAGACCATGGCCGGCAACAGCGATGACCGCACCGGAGGCCCCCGAGCAGAGCAGACTTATGTCCTAGACCAGGGTGCGATCAACAACACCCTGATCGCCTCCCTTGAGACAGTGCAGCAGCAGTTGAGGGATCAGGTTGCATTCATGATAGAGATGAGGAGAGAGATGGAGCAGATGAGAGCGGACCGTGAGGAGCGCGGGCCCAGAGACGGACCGAGGATTCCCGATGGTACGGTAGCAGCCGCAGCAACAGCAGCAGTAGATCCACCGAGACCGATGCGGGAGTTGCACAACCCCGGATCGACTTTGATGCATCGTTGGGTCGTACTACCAGCTATCGTGGTGGATTTCAAGTTCCCCCCGAACACACTTCAGCTTCTACCCCGGTTCCATGGGCTCGCCACTGAGGAGCCCCATCTTCATCTCCAGGAGTTCGAGATGATCTGCAGCACCGTCCACGACTGACAGGTGGACGAGGATACCATCAAGATGATTGCTTTTCCTTTCTCCCTGGCACACAGAGCAGCCAACTGGCTGAAGCACTTAGGGAGGTTTGTGTACACTTGGGAGCAACTCCGCATCGAGTACTTGAACAAGTACTATCCACTCGGGCGGACGAACGCAACGAGAGCCCTGATCAGCAACTTCTCCATGCTCCCCAACGAGCAATTTCACGAGGCATGAGAGAGGTTTAGAGAGCTTACGGACAGATTCCCGCACCATGATATCTCGAAGCTGAACCTTGTTCAGAGCTTCTTTTGCAGGTTGACACCAGAGCTGCAGGGCCTGGTGAACGCTTCTTGTGGCGGATCCTACTTCGCCAAGGATCATGATCAGGTCTGGGCCATCTACGAGGAGATGGCCGAGAACTATGCAGTGATGTCCCAGACCAGACTCTACACTCAAGGACGCCCCCAGCCACAGACCGTGCAGTACCAGAGGATAGCACGGGTCGACGTCGGTCCTTCCATAGCGGCAGCCGCACATGCCGAGTCCACAGCCGCCGACATGGGCATTATCATCGAGAAGCTGGACCGGATGGAGATTATAGAGAAGAAGCAGTGCCAGAGCATCTCGCAGATGGATCAGATGGCACAAACGCTGAGTGGCCTGAAGACACAGATCATGTGTCTCCAAGAGGCACAGACGGCTTCTCAGCCTCGTCTTCAGTTACGAGGATATCCCAGTGGCAGCTCGTCTCAGCGCTCCAGTTCCAATCAGCCTAGACAGGTCCACCTTGTACAGGCGGAGCCGTACCAGCAGCCGCAGCCTTACTACCAGTCACCACCATCCCCGGACACTTAGATGGTGGTTTACCAGCCGGATCAACCTCTGGCAGTACTCCCGCCACAAATGTAGATATAGATTATTCTGATGCACTCTCAGGGTCCTTCTCTAAGGATCCTAGATAGACTTGATAGTTATACTATCAACACATCAACTCATTGCAGTATTGACATTTATCCGACCCTTTGGATGTCATATGTATGTGGAAACCATAGAAGTACAACAAACTCTTTGACTTTCCTTCTAACCTAGGTCCAACCCATGCTTCCACTGCGCTCTCTTCGTCTGTAAACAACCATTTCTTAAGACAAAGGGATCTCTTATGTTGAACTTGAAGGATATTGTGAATCCTCAAGCGCATCACGGAAGCGTGTTGATCGTATCGAATACGATCGGAGCAACTAGTCGTACTAGATGCTAGATGCAGCGGAAATTAAAATTTTTAACATAATGATGAAACCACATGATCACGAGAACACTTCTCGGATCGTTTCATCAAACCACAAAGTACAAGAAATACCTCTTGAAGCGTGGTTGTGATCGCGAGATCCCAAAGTAGAGATCCTCCTATCTTGAGTCCGACCCACGGAGAATGCGCTTGCGGGCACGATGATGAGTCGCGTCCTTCCCGCAATCCTTGATGAAGATCCAAGCGTCGAAGGCGAAAGAAGATCCTCTCTTCTTCAATGATCAAAGTGGACGGCCACTTGGAAATTGAGAGAGAGACCTCACACGAAAATTAGAGAGAGAGAGAGAGAGAAGTTGTCTTTCACAACTCTTGATGATGTTCCTTGGAGAGGCTACCCTAGCCCTCCTTTTATACTAGTTTAGGATCCAATGGATCTCAATCCATGGGACTCATGGATCCAAGGGATATGCTTGGTCCATGATAAATCAATGGCTAGGATTTGTTGTTCAATGACAACAATTAATCAAGAGATAATATAACAAATGAAGTGGAGTTAACCAACCCCTAAAAAAGGGGGGGGCGTCACCCATGAACTCTTCATGGGTGACGCCACCCATGAGGGTGGTTATTTTCTCCATTTCATTTATTATATTATTCCTCAATTAATTACAATAATTATTCGCCAAAATTAATTCCAAATTAATTTTGTGAATATTTCAATCTTGCCATTGAATATTATGTGAATCATATTCACAACCCAAACTAGTTAGTAAATTGCATTTACAATTAATTAACAAATGTGAATCCAGTTCACATTATTAATTAACAAATGCTATTTACATAAATTCTCTCTCTCTTATATATGTATATTATAAATCATATTTATAACATACATATATCATGGATAGTGCTATCCACATTCCCTTAATCCTTGATAATTAAATCTCATTCAATTATCTTAGATAATCATTTTCACAATATGAATCATATTCATATTTAAGTTTGATAATTAAATCACATTTAATCATCAAGTCCTTGCTTGGATATACATTTCATCAAAAGAACTATTCTTGAACCCTTTCAAGAATAATGTGCTTTCTCCGCAGATACTTGGAGATAAGGACAGGGCGATTGTATTATTCCATGTATAGTGACTTGGATATTGAGATATTATCTCAAATCCAGATCGAACGAACCTCCCACAGATGCTTGATTAAATCAAGACCGCAAATCCAATCTTCTCATAGAATCTGAATCTCATTCAGATCAATGTCCAACACTTGGACTAAGATCGGATTGCTTCTCTACTGAGAGGAGTCACTAAAATACAGACCTGTTTCATCACTCCCTCGGAATGGAAGCGTCATGGATATACAATCGTTTATGATCACATCACCCTTCAGGTATTCCCAATACCTGTACATCCTGCATACTGGAAGACTCATGGTCAACCCGAAGATCAAGATCAATTTTACACTGTCTTCTTCAGGGTTTGATCACTAAGTTTCTCATTTGATCATTGGGATTTGGTATCGATCATATACTTTCCAAAAGCATACATCATACCTAGGTCTTGATCATATACTTTCCAAAAGTATATATCAAACCTACAAATTCAGTCAAGCTTCCAAAGTGAGACGACCGTGCACGGAATTTGATTCTTCCCAATATCTCATGAGTGAGCTCATGTCTTCCGGTTCAGTAGTGAACCTGTATGATCCCTTTGAGAGATCGTATTACTCATATGCCCTTACATGCACACCAGCGCGCCGGTGTATAGACCTTGGTTAGGTCATCAACCTATTGGTCTGCCAAATGTACATACTCAGACATATAGCAATACATCTGTCTCCGGTCAGAGGATGCGTGCCTATGCTGTGACAGCATTCAACATAGGACTTTGGTTATCTCGATCTCGTTAAGTCAACTCTTTGACCTAAGTAATCTGACACCTCCGAATCTCTATTCCTATGCAGAGGACCTGCATCAAGAGGTCGGTCAGATATCAGCCTATGTGAGAAAGGATTGCCATCTCCTACTCAGGCTGGAGATCACATCTTAACAATCATTTGACGGTGCTTGATGAGTCCTCAATCTAACCCTTTAGATATTCATCCAAACACCAGCCTCTATGATTCAATAATTGAATCATCAGCTGTATGATCATTAAGACAGCCATGGTACATAACCCTAATTGTACAGAGGGACCTATTATGCAAATTATTTATTCTTCATTTCAGATCAGGGAATGATATTCGCAATAACATTTATTGCATAATGGCTCGCTGTGGGCTCACATGTCCAACAGAACTCAAAGAATTCAATGTAGGATTATTTCAAAATTTACTATGCTTCATTCAATTCATACAATATGAATATTATGAAGCTTCGTGATGACTAAGGTATTCAAACATTTTGAATACATCATCTCTTATAGAGCCACCAGTCTACATGATATAGTGAACCATGTCATTCATGATTAAATGTCAAGAGCACATATGTATACCAGAACATCTTCTTAGAGTTTTATAAGGATTATTTGACAATTACGATCATCACTGACATATCACTTCCAAAGTACATCCGATGAGAGATCAAGACTATAGAGACATAAAAACCCTAGGGTTGTAGTCCTATTGTCCATTTAATTATCATTCCTCATCATTATGAAGAATCTTGCACATTGCAACCACATACATTATGTGTCCAACTGCAAGTACAATATCTAGATCATGGATCCAATCCATGATAATTTACTGATTATGCGAGCCATTAATGGGCTAATCATTTAAACCCGCACTCATGTGACAATCATAGGCTATTTAGAAATAGCTAGGTAAGCTGATCAGTCACTCTATTCCCAAAAGACTATGCCAAGTCCTTTTACGGCACTTGCATATCCCTAGGTAACAGTGCTCGCATCCAATGCGAATGTTGCATCTTATGCAGCCAATACTCAATCTAGTCAAAGCAGATATAGTGTCCTTGACACTATTGCTCAATAACTATTACAACCAGTATTTCCATAATCCTTATCAGAATACCTTTATTCCTGGAGATCACTATCTCTTAAGGTATCCACAGTTAAGATCTTTTAGATCTCTATCTATAAAGTCTTAAGCTTTTGAAGATATGACTTTGAGATCACTATCTCAAAAAAAAACTTGTCATCTATGAAGATTTTTGTTATTTACTGCAATCAAGTGTTCTTTCTCAATAGTAGGATTAGTAACAGTTTACTACTCCCACTGCATGGCAGATATCTGGCTTTTGTACACATCTAGCATACACTTAGCTTCTCGTAACTGATGCACAAGTGCAAGCAGTTTTAGCATACTTCCTCAACTCTTTGAGGTGTTATCCCTTTTGATAGGTCAGTACCAAATCTCAAGGGAAGGAAGCCTTTCTTGGAATTTCCAAGAATGGATTATGTCCAAGGTGTACTACAAATGTGACAGTCCCAATACCCTCTTTTCTTTGCTTCTGAACAACTTCAGAACTAAGATCTAAGAGGTATTCTTGAGATCATATATCAAGGTATGGAATAGCCAGTCTATAAAACACTTATTATCATCCTTATATCATTCCAAATGATTAGGATATTATCTACATTTAGCTCGATGAACACAATGGCACTCCCACTAAGCTTCACATGGTTCATCAAGATTCTATTTGAAATCATAACATTTATAATTTCATCAAATCTTATGTTCCAACAACAAGAAGCTTATTTGAGTCCATAGATGGATTTCTTTAGCTTTCACACCTTACTTTCCCTGATCATGAAGCCCTGGGGCTACTTCATGTGAATATCCCCAGAGAGGTATTCTTAGAGGAATGCAATCTTGAATTACATCCCGAAGATGCAATAGTCAAGTTGTGTAGCTAAGGTTAGCAATATTCTGATGAGTTTAAGCATGGTTACCGAAGAGCAAGTTTCATTGCAAGAAATGTCTTCTCTTCCGGTGTGTAGCTTGTGGCTACGAACCGAGCTTTGAAGGTCTCTACCTTCTCATCAGGTTCCCTCTTCTCTTGAAGATCCATTTACATCTTTATGGGTCTAACCCTTATAGGTGGATCCTCGAGGGTCCATATCCAACACTTGTATATGAAGTCTACTTTAGACTTTATTGCTAATATCCATCATTCCATGTCATGATCCTTAGGAGCTTCATCACATGAAGTCCGATCACTCTCATACTTAACTGACACATGGAATACATCCTCAAACTCATTTGAAGAGGTATTAATGTTTCATCTTTAATTGTCCTTTTAGTTTCCGATTTCAGGAGCCTCATTATCTTCTCAAGATTAAATGAGTTCCTTCACTTCATTTTCATCTTGATTCTTAAGAGTCTCAATCCTCCCAGAATCTCATTCTCAGAAATGAGATCTTTTAAGAATCTCAAGGTCATAAAGTAGGTATCCAATACCATCCTTTATTTTCCTAATGAAGTAGCACTCTTAAGTGCTAGATTCCAGCTTACATGCATGGAACCTTATTAAGGATATATATTGTAGTCTCTACTACACATATATACCTGGAAACTAAGAGGAAATTATGCTAAAATTAATCATTGATCAAATCATGTCACACATGATCCAATTGTATCTCCCTACAACTCCATTGATTTTAGGTGTATTAGGAGGAGTGAGATAGAAATGATATTCATATCTCCATAAGGTATTCTTTGAATTTTATCTAATAGGTACAAGCTACCTAGGTTAGATCAAATTCATTTCATCTTTCTCCAAACTTTGGTTCTAAACCAAAATTGTGAAATCTTTGAACATTTCAAAGGTTTCTCAGGTGAAGAGAAGAAATCTCATATCATACGTAATCATCAATAGATATCACATATCCATAATGTTCACTATGATATAGATGATCCACATACATCAATATGTATGAGATCCTGAATACCTTGACATCTAACGCCATTCCCAGAGAAGGGTGTATTGGACATTTTACTTTGAATACAATATTCACAAGTATGTAAGATTTGAAATTTTAGACATTCTAAAGTTTCATATCTTACTAGTCTATTGATCAAATCAACAAACAAATGTCCAAGGCTTGATGCCATATCATTGTCAAATGATCTTTCATCCTCCTATTGATCTTATAAGGTTTGATTTTCAGTGTTAGAAATCTTAATGAACCATTCATTAATTTTTCTAATTTCGTGGAGTCCACTGGATGTTAGATTACTATCTGAAATATTTCCATCATAACTCTTTATGATAGTTCTATCTCAGAATTCATGTTTATTTCCAACATTTAGAAACAAACAATGAGGGTATTCTAATATCTAGGTCATAGAGACATCCTCTAAGACTAAGGGCTCTCCCACTGAGAATATAGAGTCTATCTATCCAACAGAGATTGCTGCAACAATTACACCAATATCCATGTAGATGACTATAAAACCTTAAGATCAAATTTCTAATCTTCTAATATATATATGCAACCAATTGCAAATGTCATTAGAAGATTGGGATACAATTGTCAGACTTTATCTTATGAAATAATAAAGTCAGAGTCAATGATTATATGTAGATTATTCTGATGCTCTATCTGAGTCCTTCACTAAGGATTTTAGACAGACTTGATAGTCATACTATCAACACATCAACATATTGCAGTATTGGCATTCATCCAACTCTTTGGATGTCATATGGAAGTCACAGAAGTAGGTCAACTCTTTGACTTTCCTTCTTACTCGGGTCCGACCCATGCTTCCACTGCACTCTCTTAATCTATAAACAACCATTGCTTAAGACTAAGGATCTCTTATGTTAAATTCAAAAGAATTCAATGTAAGAGCATTTCAACATTTATACATGCTTCATTAAATTCATACAATATGAATATCATAAAGCTTCATGAATGACTTGAGTATAGATAGTAGAATGATGACACTCATCATATCTACATTCATCTTAACTCTTGGAGACTTAGGTTCAGGTAGGTATTCAAACATTTTGAATACATCATCTCTTTTGAGCCACCATTCTGCATAATGCAGAGAACCATGTCATTCATGATTAAATGTCTAGAGCATATATGCCAAAATATCTTCTTTTATTTTATAAGGATTATTCGACAATTACGATCACCATCGACATGTCACTTCCAAAGTACACTCGATGAAAGATCAAGACTATAGAGACATACAAACCCTAAGGTGATGTCTTATTGTCTTATTTAATTGTCCTTCCTCATTATGTTGAGGGGACTTGCACACTGCAACCACATACATTATGTGTCCAATTGCAAGTACAATATCTGGATCATGAGTCCAATCCAAGATATTTTTACTGGTTATCATTGAGTATAACATTGAGTGGGTTTAATGAAGGATTATCTGAAATAAGAAATTTGCATAAGGGTATATATATTATATATATATGTTTTACTTTGATTTAGGAATTTTATATCAAAGTTGCCATGCCTTGTCAACACTGAAAGTTCATTCCCTTAATCACTTTCAATGTAAGAGATATTCTTACCATTATATCTCTAGCAAGATCTGGGATCTCCTTTCCTATCTTTGTCGCATCCCAATAATATGAGAACTTACGACTCCAATAAAAAGAAGCGGGAACTCATTCCGCCTTGCAAGTCCAACTTGCATTCCCAATTCGGTCTTTAACACCCGGGCCCACCACCCCTAAGATGATGTTGACCCGTTGCTAATTGAACCAACCGTCAACAGGATTAGAACTCACTATGCGCAATCCAATATCGCCCCAATAATATGAGGACTCGATATTGGGGTCACTACGCATACGGCCTTACTCTTTCGAGAAGCAAAGAGCCCGATCCAGATGCGCTTGCATATAGGATCTGTCACTTCGGACAGGCGTCTCCTACATACAATCCCTGGCGACGGAACCCTTCGCCTTGACGGGAGACCATGGATGTCACTTATGTGATCCTCCACCTCATATTCAAATTGTAATTAATTATCGTGAATCATATTCACATAATTAATTCTTCCAAGGGAAATACACATCTATTCATAATAGAGTGTTTATTGGATATAATTAATTTAATCACATTAATTTAATCATCAATCCAATCATCAATCAACAAACATGTCTTTTACTTGAATAGTAGGTATAATCTCAAAATACGTATTATTCGAATTTTAATAATTAGAAAAATACATATTGTCTGTCTCCGGTATTATACAATCCCTACCCGCTGTCATGGCCAGTACCGACGAGAGTGGGACGGACCACATACGTTGCAACCCGCGACCCCAATGCTCTCCGACTAGGCACCACATCCGCCTCGGGAAAAGATAATACCAGATAGACCATCATGTATTTTGAGATGTTCATCGGTTTTTCAACCGAAAGTTATACCATATAGTACAAATCAAAACATTTTTGATTATAAGGAGATTTGCTAGACAAATCCCCAATCCTATTCAAGCAAAAGAAAGGGTTTTTCATGTAAAAGTTGTCCTACAACAATTGTAGGATAAATTATGGTTTTCATGAAAGCAATGTTTGTTGATGAACCAATGATCAAGATCTAATATCTCATCATTGTGGTTTAGGCAAGTGTCATTCAATGAAATAATTATCTCTTTAAATATTTCACAAATATTTATCACTAATTATTCCAGAAAATTAACAATTAATTTTCATTATGATAATTGAATGACATATCACAAGGTTCAAGATCAAGAAATTGTTAATTTCCAGCAGTGACCCCCAATCACTAAAATTAACTTATCTTGATCAATTTAAATCCAAAAAATGCAAACTCAGTTTCCAAAGATTGCCTATTTGATTTATTAAAGAACCCAAGTGATAATTCACGCATTTCAAGGCGGATTAAAACCGTAATCATCTCATTAATTACGTTCAAATCCGCAGTTCCCGCAACAGTGAATATAGGCATATTCAAAAGACCATATCTTGAGCAAATGAAGTCCAAATTTAGTAAACTCAAGTCCTATGATTTCCTTGTTTAATGGGGAACAAAATCCAATTGAAAATTTCGTGTTTAAACATTTTAAACAGAGCCGAAAAATTCAATTAGACAGATGTGCGAAAATTGAAATGCAGTAAAAATTTCGCAACCCTTTCAAGAACCAAATCGTCTAAGGTCTATGGATCATATCCAAAACCTTATTCAACCTGGCTCTGATACCACTTGAAGGATATTGTGAATCCTCAAGCGCATCACGGAAGCGTGTTGATCGTATCGAATACGATCGGAGCAACTAGTCGTACTAGATGCTAGATGCAGCGGAAATTAAAATTTTTAACATAATGATGAAACCACATGATCACGAGAACACTTCTCGGATCGTTTCATCAAACCACAAAGTACAAGAAATACCTCTTGAAGCGTGGTTGTGATCGCGAGATCCCAAAGTAGAGATCCTCCTATCTTGAGTCCGACCCACGGAGAATGCGCTTGCGGGCACGATGATGAGTCGCGTCCTTCCCGCAATCCTTGATGAAGATCCAAGCGTCGAAGGCGAAAGAAGATCCTCTCTTCTTCAATGATCAAAGTGGACGGCCACTTGGAAATTGAGAGAGAGACCTCACACGAAAATTAGAGAGAGAGAGAGAGAGAAGTTGTCTTTCACAACTCTTGATGATGTTCCTTGGAGAGGCTACCCTAGCCCTCCTTTTATACTAGTTTAGGATCCAATGGATCTCAATCCATGGGACTCATGGATCCAAGGGATATGCTTGGTCCATGATAAATCAATGGCTAGGATTTGTTGTTCAATAACAACAATTAATCAAGAGATAATATAACAAATGAAGTGGAGTTAACCAACCCCTAAAAAAGGGGGGGGGGCGTCACCCATGAACTCTTCATGGGTGACGCCACCCATGAGGGTGGTTATTTTCTCCATTTCATTTATTATATTATTCCTCAATTAATTACAATAATTATTCGCCAAAATTAATTCCAAATTAATTTTGTGAATATTTCAATCTTGCCATTGAATATTATGTGAATCATATTCACAACCCAAACTAGTTAGTAAATTGCATTTCCAATTAATTAACAAATGTGAATCCAGTTCACATTATTAATTAACAAATGCTATTTACATAAATTCTCTCTCTCTTATATATGTATATTATAAATCATATTTATAACATACATATATCATGGATAGTGCTATCCACATTCCCTTAATCCTTGATAATTAAATCTCATTTAATTATCTTAGATAATCATTTTCACAATATGAATCATATTCATATTTAAGTTTGATAATTAAATCACATTTAATCATCAAGTCCTTGCTTGGATATACATTTCATCAAAAGAACTATTCTTGAACCCTTTCAAGAATAATGTGCTTTCTCCGCAGATACTTGGAGATAAGGACAGGGCGATTGTATTATTCCATGTATAGTGACTTGGATATTGAGATATTATCTCAAATCCAGATCGAACGAACCTCCCACAGATGCTTGATTAAATCAAGACCGCAAATCCAATCTTCTCATAGAATCTGAATCTCATTCAGATCAATGTCCAACACTTGGACTAAGATCGGATTGCTTCTCTACTGAGAGGAGTCACTAAAATCCAGACCTGTTTCATCACTCCCTCGGAATGGAAGCGTCATGGATATACAATCGTTTATGATCACATCACCCTTCAGGTATTCCCAATACCTGTACATCCTGCATACTGGAAGACTCATGGTCAACCCGAAGATCAAGATCAATTTTACACTGTCTTCTTCAGGGTTTAATCACTAAGTTTCTCATTTGATCATTGGGATTTGGTATCGATCATATACTTTCCAAAAGCATACATCATACCTAGGTCTTGATCATATACTTTCCAAAAGTATATATCAAACCTACAAATTCAGTCAAGCTTCCAAAGCGAGACGACCGTGCACGGAATTTGATTCTTCCCAATATCTCATGAGTGAGCTCATGTCTTCCGGTTCAGTAGTGAACCTGTATGATCCCTTTGAGAGATCGTATTACTCATATGCCCTTACATGCACACCAGCGCGCCGGTGTATAGACCTTGGTTAGGTCATCAACCTATTGGTCTGCCAAATGTACATACTCAGACATATAGCAATACATCTGTCTCCGGTCAGAGGATGCGTGCCTATGCTGTGACAGCATTCAACATAGGACTTTGGTTATCTCGATCTCGTTAAGTCAACTCTTTGACCTAAGTAATCTGACACCTCCGAATCTCTATTCCTATGCAGAGGACCTGCATCAAGAGGTCGGTCAGATATCAGCCTATGTGAGAAAGGATTGCCATCTCCTACTCAGGCTGGAGATCACATCTTAACAATCATTTGACGGTGCTTGATGAGTCCTCAATCTAACCCTTTAGATATTCATCCAAACACCAGCCTCTATGATTCAATAATTGAATCATCAGCTGTATGATCATTAAGACAACCATGGTACATAACCCTAATTGTACAGAGGGACCTATTATGCAAATTATTTATTCTTCATTTCAGATCAGGGAATGATATTCGCAATAACATTTATTGCATAATGGCTCGCTGTGGGCTCACATGTCCAACAGAACTCAAAGAATTCAATGTAGGATTATTTCAAAATTTACTATGCTTCATTCAATTCATACAATATGAATATTATGAAGCTTCGTGATGACTAAGGTATGTATAGTAGAATGATGACACTCATCGTATCTACATACATCTTAACTCTTAAAAACATTGGTTCAAGTAGGTATTCAAACATTTTGAATACATCATCTCTTATAGAGCCACCAGTCTACATGATATAGTGAACCATGTCATTCATGATTAAATGTCGAGAGCACATATGTATACCAGAACATCTTCTTAGAGTTTTATAAGGATTATTTGACAATTACGATCATCACTGACATATCACTTCCAAAGTACATCCGATGAGAGATCAAGACTATAGAGACATAAAAACCCTAGGGTTGTAGTCCTATTGTCCATTTAATTATCATTCCTCATCATTATGAAGAATCTTGCACATTGCAACCACATACATTATGTGTCCAACTGCAAGTACAATATCTAGATCATGGATCCAATCCATGATAATTTACTGATTATTATTGAGTATTCTATTGAGTGGGTTTAATGAGGATTATCTGAAATAAGAAAATTTCATAAATATATATAAATATATACACATATTTTACTTTGATTTATGAATTTTATATCAAAGTTGTCTTGCCTTGTCAACATTGAAAGTTAATTCTCTTAATTACTTTCAATGTAAGAGATATACTTACCATTATATCTTAAGCAAGATATGGGATCTCCTTCCTTATCTTTATCACATCCAAATAATATGAGAACCTGTAACTCGGATAAAAAGAAGCGGGAACACATTCTGCCTTGCAAGTCCAACTTGCATTTCCCAATTCGGTCTTTAACACCCGGGCCCACCACCCCTAAGGTGATGTTGACCCATCATTAATTGAACCAACCATCGACAAGAATAAAATACGTTATGCGTAGTCCAATGTTGCCCCAATAATATGACGACCTGATATTGGGGTAACTACGCATACGTCCTTACTCTTTTGAGAAGCAAGGAATCCGATCCAAATGGCTTGTACGCAGGAGCTATCACTTCGGACAGGCGTCTCCGGCATACAATCTCTGGCGACAGAACCCTTTGCCTTGACAGGAGACCATGGATGTCATTTATGTGATCCTCCATATCATGTTCAAATTTCAATTAATTATAGTGAATCATATTCACATAGTTAATTATTCTAAGGGAAATAACAACTCTATTCATAAATAGAGTGTTTTAATTGGATATAATTCATTTAATCTCATTAAATCAATTATCAATCCAATTCAATCAACAAACTTGATTGTTACTTGAAAGAATGGTATTATCTCAAAGTATGTATTATTTGAATTTTAATAATTACAAAAATACACCATGATTTCTCCAGCATTATCGAGTCCCTACCTGCTGTCATGGCCAGTACCGACGGGAGTAGGACAGACAGCACACAGTACAACATGTTACCCCAACGCTCCCCGACTAGACACCATATCCACCTCAAGAATGATAATGCCAAATTGATCATTGTGTACTTGAGATGTTCATCGGTTTTTCAACCAAAATTATACCATATAGTAATAATCAAAACCATTTTGATTATAAGGAAATTTTCTAAACAAATTCTTCAAGTAACATGTTTAATGAAAGTGTATCAAGTAACCATTTGGGGATCTAGGTCATATCTAATTATTTATTGATTGAGCTAATGTAATTTAAGGGAACAGTTATCATCAAATATTTCTCAAATATTATCCATAATTATTCCATAAAATTAACCATTAATTTCACAAGTTACTTAAATGACAAGCACAAGGTTCGTGATCAAGTATGTAATTTTCAGCAGTGACCCCTACTTACTAAAATTAACATATCTCAATCAATTTAAACCCATATTAAGCAAAATAAATTTATGAAATTTGATAATTTGATTAAAAATAGAAAACAAGTGATAAACACACATTTTCAAACATTTTAAAACAGTAATTAACTCTTTAATTACGTTATTATTTGCCATCTCTGAAACAGTGGATATATGGTCATTAAAATGATCATAACTTGAGCAAACAGAATCCAAATTATGCAAACTCAAATTCCACGATTTCCTTATTTAATGGAGAACATTATACAATAATATTTTCATGTTTAAACATTTTGGACAACACCTAAATTTATCACAAAATAGGGATGCAAAAATTATAATGCGATAAAATTTCACGAATTCTAACGAGACCAAATCTTTCTAGGTTCATGGATCATATCCAAAACCTCCAACCTGGCTCTAATACCACTTTAAGGATATGGAATAATTCTCAAGCGCATCACGTAAGCGTGATGATCATATCACATATACAATCAAGAGAGACTAGTCGCACTAGTTGCTTGGTGCAGCGGAATTTAAAAATTTAAAATGATGGAACCATATGATCCAAGAACATTTCGTGGATCATTTCATCTAAATACAACAAAGATATAGTAATACCTCTTGGAGCGTGGTTGCGATCGAGCCTCTAAAGAAAGAGACCTCATGTCTCAAGTCTGATCCGTCGGAGGAGACGCTTGCGAGCACGGGGATGAGTCGCATGCTTCTCACAATCCAAGTCAATGATCCAAGCAATGGATCTCCTGATCTCGTCCCACGAGATCAAAAGCCTTCTTCTCGAGCAATATGCACCAAGGAAGATGGAGATCCAAGAGTCGTCGAAGCGGGAGCACAACGGTAAGGCGACGATGAAGATGATCTTCTCTGTATGAGAGTGGACGACCACTCAAGGAGAGAAGGGAGAAAGTTGGCATGAGAATGAGAGAGAGAGAGGGAGAGATTCATGATTGCATAACTTGCATGTGTCACTCGAAGAGCATGGGGCACCTCTTCTTATATAGAGTTTTGGGATTCCATGGATCACAATCTATGGACAACACACAATCAACGGATGAGATTGATTTGTATTTCTTTCAATGGCTAAAATATTGTTGTAAAAAACACAACAACAAATGATATAATTTGAATTAATCTATATTGATAAATCAACATAATTAATTCCAAATTAAACTACGTTTGACCAGAGATGAGATAATGAGGAGACTAACCCTTTTTCCCTAAAAAGGGAGGACGACTACTCTTTTCCACATGTAGAGTAATGGTTGTCCACTCCTCTCGAGTGGAATGAGTCAATCTCTTTTAATTATCATGAGATCTCATTATCTCATGATATTTCCTATGACTCTTGTCGTAAATATTTTTCACAAAAAAATTCAAAATTATCTTGTGAAAAAATTCAATTAAGCCATTGAAATAATGTGAATCTCATTCACAACCTAAAACAAAATGTAATTATATTTTCAATTAATTATTTAATGTGAATCCAATTCACATTAACAATTAATCAATAAATATAAATAAAAATAGTCTCTCTCTCTAATATATTATAAATCACATTTATAGTACACATGGATAATTGGATAATGCTATCCACATTATCCTTATCCACAATAATTAAATTTCATTTAATTACATTGGATAATCATTCTCATGCAGTTAGTTAATGCGAATCAAATTCACATTATTCATGATAATTAAATCGCATTTAATTATCCATTTCTCAATGATTAGACACAATTAAACTTTGGGATTATTCATGAACTCTTTCAAAAATAATGTGCTTTCTCCGCATATACTTGGAGATAAGGACATGGCGATTGTATTGTTCCACGTACAATGACTTGGATATTGAGAACACATCTCAAATCCAGATCTTGCGGACCTCCCATAGACGCTTAATTAAATCAAGACTGCAAATCTAATCTTCTCATTACATCTGAATCACATTCAGATCAATATCCATCATTTGGACTAAGATTAGATTACTTATGAGAGGAGTCACTAAAATCCAGACCTGTTTCATCACTCCCTCTGAATGGAAGCTTCATGGTTATACAATCGTTTATGATCACATCACCCTCAGACATTCCTAATACATGTGCATCCTGCATACTAGAAGACCCAGAATAAACCCAAAATTTTAGATCTCTTTTAGATTATCTCCTTCAGGGTTTTATCGTTATGGTTCTCATTAGATCATTGGGAGTTGGTATCGATCATATACTCCTCTCAATAGAGAAGTAATATGATCTTTGTCCAAATGTTGGACATTGATTCCAAAAGCATATATCATACCTAGGTATTCATCATATACTTTCTAAAAGCATATATCAAACCTTGCAAATTCAATCGAGCTTCCAAAGCAAGAGGACCATGCGTGGAATTTGATTCTTCCCAATATCTCATGAGTCATGTCTTCCAGTTTAGCATTGAACATGTATGATCCCTTTGAAAGATCGTATTACTCGTAATCTCGTGCATACACACCAGCGCGTTAGTGTATAGACCTTGGTTAGGTTATCAACCTATTGGTCTGCCAAATATACACACTCAAACATATATTAACACATTTGTTTCCGGTCAGAGGATACATGCCTATATCATGGCTGCATACGACATAGGTCTTTGGTCATCTCGATCTCTCTAAGTCAACTCCTTGACCTAACTAATCTAACATCTTCGAATCTCTATTCCTATGTAGAGGACCTACATCAAGAGGCCGGTTAGATATCAGCCTAAATGAGAAAGGATTGCCATCTTCTACTCAGGTTGGAGATCATCTCTTAACAATCATTTAACGGTGCTTGATAAGTCCTCAATCTAACTCTTTAGATATTCATCCAAGCACCAGCCACTATGATTTGATAATTGAATCAATAGTTGTATGATCATTAAGATGGCCATGGTACATAACCCTAATTGTACTAAGGGACCTATTATGCAAATGAGTTATTCTTCATTTCAGATCAGGGAATAATATCTGCAATAACATTTATTGCTTAATGGCTCATCGTGGGCTCGCATGTCGAACAAGTTCCCCCTCGAACACGTGCACCTCACGTGGGAGGGGGTCTCGGGCTTCACGCCCAGTGGCTCACAAGGGCTAGTGGATGGTGATGGCTTTGGAAGCGGTGGAGTAGCAGTCGATGGGTGGCATCGCAACAGAGTCAGCGTGACAGTGAAGCATGGTGGAGGTCAGTGTCGAGGCGCGAGATAGTCGGAGCATCGATGAAGATCGGTGATGGAATCGATGATACTAGTTGGTGGTTGGAGGAGCAGAGTACCGGAAGGAGATTGTCGATGAAGTCAACTCCTGGCTCCAGTCAGGAGGTCGAAGGCGAAATGCAGAGGCATGAATGCGGCTGAAGCCTGTCGAAGGCGAGGAGGCCAATGACGGTGTGGCGGCTAGATGATCGAGGGAGTGGAGCGATGGATGGAGGAGGATGACGATGGATGTGGAGATCGGAGTGATGATGTGTGAGAGATGGTGGAGGTGTTGAAGTGATAAGAGAAAAGGGGTACATGGAGGAGAAGAGCTCGATGACGAAGAGCGGAGGGGGGGGGGGGAGCAGACGTAAGAGGAAGGTGTGCATTGCGACGAACCCCCTTGGGGTTTGGATCTCGTCAGAGGAGGGTTCACCCCGAGATATATCACCGGAGTTGGGTCCTCTCTAGCTGTCGATCAGCATATGCGTTTCAAGCGGGAGATTGTCGAAGGTTATATAGGATAGGAGTGGTCGTTCGGAGATGGAAGGTGTGTGGTGACGATGATCGGATTAGGTGAAATCGAGGGAGACTGCGGAAGAGGAAGGTTTTAAGTGATTGAGATTGGGGAGAGTGACGGTGGGCGATTTGGAGGAGGATCTGATGATTGATCGAAGGAGAAGACCATGACAAGGGTGCAAAATAGGAAGCTACGCGATGGTTGATTCGAGGGATATCAGAGATTGGAGGGTGGCGGTGGTTGGCGATATCTGCGAGGGCGGCACAACCATAGATGGAGAGAGGGGAAGAAGATGGCACGCGATGGGTACATGTGGTGGAGGCACATGACCAACACATGCAATTTTTAAAAGTTATTTTTTTAACAAATGAAATATAAATAAACCCAAAAATGGGTGATACGTAGCGGCTCCAGAAGCTTCCACGTGTCTGCTCCAGAAAATTCAAAAATTAAAATAGAAAGAAAAATAAGAAATAAATAACAACAACCTTGGATCGAAAAATTTTCTTCATGAAGTTGCTCCTTTTGATGAGATCTACAACTTTTATGAATATACCAAAGTCAAAATAAGTAATTTGCATAAAGTGATATTTTTTAGGACACTCTATGTACATAGAATATATGCTTTTTTGGGTTTTGTAATTTTTGTGATTTTTAAATAAGATGAAAAATAGGAAAAAAATACAATAAACTCAAAGATAAATATTTATACATTAATCTAATCTTTTGGATTTTTATTAATTAAGAACAAAAATAAATAAAATAAAATACTAAAAAGATGACTTTTGTACAAACTGTCAATGAAGACTCAGATTTAGTCAATTTCTTTGACTTCAAGCTCATTTTGGACTTGGATCTTTATGCATTTTAATAAAACTCTTATCAAAGAAAATAAATGAAAAGGAAATAAAACAAGAGAGTTAAATATCTTCATAAATAATAGGTCATAAATGGATAAAATACACAATGTACAAAGGAGGTTCAAAATCCAACTTTCGCATACGAGCTCCGATTCACTTGAACTTGGTCTTTTTTTAAGGTAATTTAACGTACATCGCATCAAAAGTGAGTAGATTAAATCGACCAATGTATGAACAAGATATCAATGTATTAGTCCGATTAACCTGAAATTAGGGTTTGGGTTTTTGGTTCATTTATTTATATTAATGATTTTTTGTATTTTTTCATTTATTCTTATTAGTAATATGTACACAATGGAGGTACTTTCAGGTGGTTTGGAGTTATCATGAATTGATGAAAAATTGAGGAAGTTAGCTAGTTTATAAGTCAAATGGGATGGGAATTTTTGGATTATTTTATGCAATTATGAGTGATAAAATGCAATTATTGTTTATACATGCATGCTAATTATGTAAGATAATTGATAAAGTGTAGTTGAATTTTGGAGATCCTAACTTAATTAATCTCTTTTAGAGCGATGAATCACATATTCATCAGCGATAGATCCCTAAATGGGTTCTTTACCCTTGCACGGTAAAGAACAAATCGACGTCATGAGGATGATTTGTATTAGGTGAAGATGAAAGGGATGGTGAGCATGGATATGAGAACATGGTAGGGGTATAGAGTAGATCAGAAGATGTGAAGGTGTGTATGTGTACATAATAAAATCAGAGAAGACCGATGGAAGATGAAACTGAGGTGTACCTCAAAATTTGGAGAATGTCAGAGATGAAGGTTGTGCATGGGATTGGAGCTTCTATGGATTTATGTTCTCGCTCAAAGCCTCAACAGAGGGATAAGCTCGAGCAACACTTTCAATGGAGCTATAACAATGGGAGTTTGCCTTGGATCTCACAAGAGAAGACAACTCTTTCTTCATTCACGTTCTTTCTCACTTTCTGTCACTAAGGAAGAGGAATGGCTTAGAGACTTCTCACGTGAAGGGTGAATATTGGAGGAAGTTGGCAGAGGACAGATTTTATTCGAAGGAAGTACAGTTGATGGAGGTGGTTTCAACCACCTCCAGATGGCTCACGTAAGGGAGATGGAAGGTACTGAGGAATTGGCAAAGATGATAGATGAGAGGGCTTTGAAACAATGCCAGACTTGAGGGGAGAGGGCAAGTGGAATGATGGGGAGAAAAGGTCGAAACTGTTCCGACGAACAGACATGACCTTTTGAGGAGTAACTTACAGAGGTGATGATGATCCAGAGTCGTTGGATATGCCCCTGATGGGGCACGTGGGGGCTGACATGAGCTGCTTGTTCAAAAGATCAAAAGATCAAGCGACCCACAAAATAGCAAGGCTGCTTTGATCAGGGTCGTTTGATCAAAAGATGAGACAACTCAAAATGGAGGCAGAGGCGTATAAAGGGCCAGGCACATGATGGCCTCTGACTGGGCCACGTAGCCCAATAAAAATTAAAGAAAATAAACATTGTAAACTCAATATAAAATAACAAATGAAGTTATATGAAAATGTATTCAAAATTAAAGTTGTGTATCTTTTCGATATCTACAACTTTTATGTAGAACCCAATGCTAAGCTACATCATATATATATAATTATTTTGAATAATAAAAGCACTTCTTTTTATTTCTTTTGTTACTATTAGGCATTTGTATATAATAAATAATGTATTTTATATCATATATAATATTATTTTAATTTTTATGTGATTTTTAAAGATGGAAAATACATAGAATAGAGGGAACTTTAAACACAATTTATATGTATTTATTTATGTACACTAATTAACCTTATTAAATTACACATTGTTAAATGTTAAACATATTTAATTAATTTTTAAATTGATTAAATAATTTAAGATAAATG
This sequence comes from Ottelia alismoides, assembly GCA_037367405.1. NCBI lineage: Eukaryota > Viridiplantae > Streptophyta > Magnoliopsida > Alismatales > Hydrocharitaceae > Ottelia > Ottelia alismoides. The sequence goes on from JAZKJV010006222.1 coordinate 53,138, forward strand.
GATAATTAATACAAATAAAGATGATGAATATGGGATTCATCATACACTTCTCTTGGCTCTCTTTTATGCCCACAAGCTCTTGGCTAGTTTAGAGTACAATATTTTGGGGAAAAGCGGATAGGGACTGTTGTGAGGTTTGTGGTGGTACAAACAAAAACATATTATCGATAGGGATGGGCTTGAATGAGTTGCTTTATGGCGCAACATGGACAAAATTCCCAAGTTTTCCATAGATCATTTTTTGTGTCCCTTATATATTCCATTCAATATTTAGATGGATCCCCCACCCTTAATCATATGTCACCGAACAAAGGTTCACATAACCTCCTCAGCTCCACGTGACATCATTTACATATTTGTTGGGTTCAGCTACCGGCTAAATGTGTTCAAGCTCCATGGTTTCATTCGCATATTGAGGTAAAAATGGTACTTGACCTTAGCCTTGATTTGTTGGGTAGAAGTGAACTAACGAACATTTTGCATTCTATCTTAGCCCAAGCTACCTATTATTTTAGTCATTTCTTCCACTTGTTTATAAAGGGAGATCCATTTAGAGGTCTATTGTAGAAGATCTTACCTTGGCAAAAGCATTTTCGACTTGTGCAATATATTTTTGATATATGTTGTATGACATACAGAGGAAATGATGATAAACATATTCAAGTCAATTATAACATGAAGTGACCATGAATGAGTTTGTGGGTTTGGTGCATGATTCATGAGTGATTGAGAATGACAGGATTCTCAACCTTGCCTCCGAGTGCTCAGCAACAAACAATTGTCTACATTTGTGAGGATTAAAAGACAAACAAAATGCACACTAAATTTATGTAAGAGATGATAAAAGAACGATTACAAAGGCTCTCTGAGATGTATGACTCGCATAATGCGAGGGGTTATAGAGATAGTTATAAATCACTTAATGGTCTAATACCATGGATGGACATAAAAGGTGCATAAAGGGCTTGCTTACAGAGTGAGAGGGTGGCTTAATTCTGGGTAATAGTGGATAGATGGAATGCAGTGGATGACTAAGTGGGTTATGATGCAAATGAAATAATCCACAGAGTCTACAATAGCTTGGAGACCCACTCATAATTGATCGCACAATAAAATAGTCAAGAATCTAAAATATCATTGTACATGATAAAAAAGGCACGATATTATATTTAGTCGGTTGAGTTAAAAAAGCCAGTCACTAGAGAGGGTAAGGAGTCGGTTAAAGGTATGGTTTAGTTGACCAAGAGTAGCTCACTTGACTAAGTGAAGTGGTAAGTTGGTCGAGGTAAGGTCAGTAGGCTTAGTGAAGTGGTGAGTTGATTGAGGTGGTCTTAAGTTATGAGTCAACCAGAAGATCGGTGAGATGATTGATGGGAATGTCAGATTGACTAATGAACTGCTTAGTTGACTAGTGGGGTCGAGGAGGTGTATACATGTGCATGAATGATATGTGCATGTATGTAAGTGATACATGCATGTATGTAAGTGATACATATATATTACATGCGTATATTTTTGTGGATTTTAACGTAGAATGTCGTGAATGATCCAAGTGACCTCCCATGAATGGAATAGACTCAACTAAGCTCCAATTAGTGATCGTGTACACATGCAAGGATACACAAGAATTAATGCAAACTATGTGCAACGTAGAGTGTTTAAGTGCCAAGGGCAAGAATACAATGCATTAGCATGACGAATCAGGTCTTCATCATGCACCTTTATAAACACTTTGGCCAATGCCCAAAACATTTCTGTTTCCTATTAAATATGATTAATGAATCCCCACTATTTTCCATACATCATTCTTTTTCACTATGATACCATACATCATTCTTTTTCACTATGAATCAAAAGCCTCTATTTTCAACTTTTCAACCAATCGAAATTAACCATAGTGAGAGTGGATTGCTCCTATCAGGTGAAAACATATATGGCTCATAGGAAAGTGGTTACTTTGACCACTCTTTAAACACCTTTGGAATCCCATCTTATACCCACAATTGCTCGGTTTTTGTAGTTTCGGTCTCCAAATTTTTTTCTTGATGAATGACACCACCCTTTTCCTTAAAAAGGGAAAAAAAACAGCACACCTCAATGTGAGTTTAACCATGTATCCCTCCTTAAAAAAAAGATTTACACACTGTGCACCAGGGTAGAGGTAAGGAGTGCATGCAAGCATTGGATTTCAGGACTCCTGTCACTGTTTCTGCATTCACCCACCGCTTCGAGAAGGCGGGAGACCTTTGGTTTCGTTCCCATCGAATCCTTCCTCAGCCCCAAATTAGGGTTTCCTTCCCCCCTGCCAATGGCATCCTTCTGCAGATCCGCCGCGGCCTCCGCCGCGCGCTCGGCGGCCGCCGCCGCCCGCACCAAAGTCCCTTCCCTCTCGAAGTCAAGCCGCAGGGCCCCTCTCCCCACATCGAGGTCCCTCCAACCCTAAAACCCTAATTCGATCACTTCAATCTTTTCCCTTCCTGATCGTTTGCTCTTGTTCTAATTAGGCCCGTTTACGCCGCATTGGGATGCGCGGTATCCTTCATACCCCTCCATAGCGCCGTTGCGGCGGCCCGCCTAAGGTCCTGCATCGCAGTGGACACATCCTGCTGGTGCTGGACCGCTCAGGGTAATCTCAAAGGATCCCCTTGTTAAATTGTTGTGGATTTATGCGGGTACTTGTTTGCGGTATGGTTGTTCGAATTGCTTACGAAGGCTATCGTCTTTGGTTAAGAAACTATGCGAAGTGGTTGTTTGATGACGAGATGCTCTTCGGAGCACTGTCTAGTGACTTAAATGTGAACTTTTGCTCTAGTTTGTGAAAAATCGGACTTCCTGTGTTCCGGATGCAAAGTGGGCGTCCTTTGCATATAGATAGGATTTCACATATCCACGAGATGTTATGCTTGTGTATATGTTCAATATGCTCGACTTTGATTCTCCATATTTGTATGTTTGAACTTCATTTATATGTTACTTGCATCGGGGGGCTTGCTCTTAATTATACCACACATATCCAAAACCGTATTTATAATCCATTTTTTGTCAATATACTGGATGTTCTTTTAATATCCATACAAAACGATACTTGTATGATTAGAAAGAATGTGTATGGACATGCAATCACATTTTTGATCTGCTTGTATGTGCGTATATGTAAGTAGTAAATTTGCTTTTATTTTGGTTATTTAATTTTGACATTTTTTGATGGTTGTAACATCCATAGGTTTAAAGGACGACAATTGAGTCATGGTTTGAGTAGAGTGGGAAAAGGTAAGGAATTTGACACTAACACAACTATGATAACTTTTTTACTTGATGAAGGGTTTAAAATCCTTTTTTTGGCTTACAAAAGCTTAAAATAATTTGCATTTTCATTATGTGGAAACGATACTTGATTAAACAACATTTGTAAGTTGTAACTTCCGGCATGATATATAGGACCTTGCATCTTTCAAACACAACCTCGTGGCCTCCGAGCGGGATTTTTTTGAAAATCTTCTAGAGTATGCCATCGATATCATGTTGATGTTTGGTACTTTCTCCTTTAGCATCACATCATGTCAATGTGCCCGCGTATCTTTTTTTTCATTGTTTTTCAAAGATTACTTAGCTTTTTATGTTTTCAGTTGTATGGTATTTAGGAGAATGTTTAGTCTGAATTAGTATTTATAAAGAGTAGGTTTATCTATGTGAAGAGCTTTTATGTTGGATTTAGTTTTTATTGTTTTGCTTGTTATTTTTCATGCATATTAAACTATAAGTTCTAGTTTTTCTTCAAGACTAGACTTAAAAATGTTTCACGGCTGAATTAATTTCCGGCTGAGAAGGTTCTTTTAGCTGTTTCAGTATCAATAATGGAGTAAAATTTATCTCTATAAACAAGCACATCGTGTACCTATATTCCAAGTTAGCCAACATATTGATCAATTTGCTATTCCATAAAATATCTTAATGCCCATCATCCAATGTCTTCTTTTGGAGAATTCTCGAACTGTGAACACTTGTTTCATTTTATTTTTTGCTGGTATTGCATGTTTTCTTATGTTTAAATGATTTGTAAGAAGTATTTTGTGTTTTGGATGGTCCATCACTGAAGGCCATGGCTTTGATTGTTGACATCGATTCTGATGTGCTTCATCATGCTCGAAAAAGGCATGCGTCATTGTGTTGTCGGAACACTATTGAAATCCCAAATTGTTGTGAAAAAGAATAAATAAATAACATTCTACTTTTTTTAAAGTAAAAGTATTAGCCCATTAAATCCTGACCCTTATATTTAGGGGTGTGTATGAAACCTTTTCAACATAAAATTACTTATGTCTAACTATTCCTTTTTTATATGATTAGTACACTTAAAACCTTAATGTTGAAGAAACCCCGAGAAAGAAAGGAATGAATAATTATGTTGTACTGTGCAAATTTTAAAATGTTTGACAATCTTAAATGGTTAAATTTTAAACCTTGGTTCTGACAATGCCTCATTGGATGCAGTATGGGCATGTTTTGCATTTTAAGTTGGGATCACTAAGTGCCTACTAGGTTATTTTGCTTTAGTATGTGGACGACATGCCTTGCTTTGTGCAATGTTTGAATCTACATGCTCAACAAGTCAAGTCTTTGGTGAATGTGTTGGGGGGGGGACTTCACAAATGATGGACAATAGTTAAATGGCTACCTTAATGGCCTTCAACATGGAGGACCATGAAGCCAAGTTCTATGGGAGGATGCTGGACACTGACTTGCATAATTGAAAAAATCTACTGACTAGCTTGAGTACACGTTCCAACCAGTCGAAACGGTGGAGTGACCGTCTAACTATTTATTATTCGCTTAATAGTCGGTCGTTCAACTAGCTTTGCTCTGTGTAAGGTTTGAATCTACATGCTCAACAAGTCAAGGCTTTGCTAAATGTGTTCGGAGGGGGTTTTATGAATGATGAACAATAGTCAGAAGTCCACCTTCACCACCTTTTACATGGAGGGCCTTGAAGCCAAGGTTTGTGGGAGGATGTTGGACACTAACATCGTAGTTGGAAAAATTGGCTAATCAACATGAGTGGTTGTTCTGACTAGTTGGGTCGATGGAGTAGCGGAGAGACCATTGACTACTCGATTAATAATCGATTGTTTGACCAATCAATTCGAGTAGTCGGTCGATTTGGACAATCTTTTTTTTTGCATTTTTTAAAAGCAAGCTTAATCTAAGATGCTTAGTGCTTTTCTTGAACTTATTTGTTTCTTGCACTAATACATTGTCCCAACATCTATCCACCATCACATGTCCTCATCAACCATAAAAAATCTAGGGAGGGTGTTGATCGACACCCATTTCCTTACCATCCATGCACCCTAAATCTGAAGTCCTTGTTGCCCCCAACCTAAGACAAAGTCAGGCTTCAATACTGTTCGTTACACAACCATCGCCTTGTAAGCCAAGAGACAAACTCCCCCTTGGGGCCTGGCCTTCCCATAAACGTCTTGCTTGTAATCCTCTAACACAAGCCTAGACTCCCAACCAACTTGGACATCGACGTGAAATCAACAATCATTTCATCTAAAAGTGTTACTACAAACATAGGCATGTCGACCATGTCCCAACATCTAGCCCCACTACTACATATATATCTTCAACAACCACACAGTCTATGGGAGGCCGTGGCTAGCACCCCTTTTCCAGACTAACCATCCACCCAAAATAAGAAATCCTCGCCATCCTTCAACCCTATATCTAACAGTGATACCACACTCGACAACATGTGCGTCAATTCTTCCAAAATACAAAGGCCTTAACATTCCTCTAGGAGCCCCCTAAAAAGCTCCTCCCCTCAACTAAACAACTCCAAAACCCACTTAGTCAATAATGTTTCATTGAACCGCCTCAGCCTCTAAACGTCCAACCGTCACTCCTTAGACCTTCACACCTCGTCCCACTTGACTAAGCATGTATTACATCCCCTTCCTTTTGCTCTCTTTACTAGGAACTTCCTTCCAACACAGTTTGTGTTTTTTTTCCTTTGTCAACTATGTTAACACATGCATGTGGAATAGAATAATAATTGTGTTACAAATCTAACAAATATTAAGCTTCCCCCTAGAGAACAACTTTGTCTTCCAGCTCCTAAGCATCAGCTCCAAGATACAACCCTTGTCCATTGATCTATATGTCAACCTTACTTGATGTAATCTAAGTAAAGTCGTCGACGTTGCATTGCAAAAATCGATAGATTGGTATTCTGTTGATCATGCCATTGAACTAAGGATTAATTGATGGTTGAACGACTAATCAGATTGACTTGCTTTAATCGATTTTGTATTTTTTAAATATATAGATTTTTTATTCATATATTCTTTTATATTTGCATAAATTCGCACCGTGAATCACATTTTCATCCAAACGTGTTAACAATACTTTTGGATGAAAATGCTATTTGTAATTTTTAATTGAAAAATGTCATTTTGACTTTTGGTCGCTATCTGGGTTGCCAGGCAAGGTTATATCACGAGAAAGACTATAGGGGTAGGTCATCAAAGATGCGATCAATAGTATTGGAGGTAGCCTTTGTCTTGGATTGTAGGTTGCTTTGGAAGATTAATGCATCATTGAAAGTAAGCTTGCAAAAGTCAGTAATTGGTATTTAGTCGGCTGAGTCACTAAGGATTAATCAACAGTTGAAATGACTAATCGAATTTAGTTGGATTTTAGGTGTTTGTATTATTTAATTCTTTTAATTCTATAAATCATTTTTTACACATATTTTATATATTCACATAGACTCATGCATTTTTGATACTATCATAATGAAATAAAAAAAACAGTTGAATTCAAATCAAACATTATGCATCCTATATTAAGTTTGTTTTTTAAAAAAGTGGGAAAATAAGGTAAAAATTGTCCATCCAAAAATTGACTGACTAATCAGCTTTGTCGATCGAGTAATCATGTGAAATAGTTGGCCGATCGATTATTGATTGGGTAGTCAATAGTCGATCATCCACCTCCATTAACTTTATTCACTTTACTAGTTGGACTGACTAGTCGGACTAATCGGCCGATTTTTGCAACTATGACTGAAAGTGAAATAACATGCTTGGTTGGTGAGGAGGAAATAGATGTCTACCATCATGTTCGTGAGCAAGTGCGAGATGAGCCTCCATGTAGATCACATGTTCTTCATGGTTTCGTTGATGATGATTATTTAGTAAGCATGGTAATTCTCATGGATTGATGCGAGTGTAGTGGGTGAATGATTAGTATGGTCGATCATTTGTATATAAGGTGCTAGAACAAAAGTTGGTCACTTTCAGTTCTTAGGTCCATTGAGAACAATGAAAATATGACAATTTCCCTCCCCCCTCCTTTTTATGGCCTCTGATGTAGAGGGTCAGATTTGTTAGCTGAGGCCGTAGAGGAATGTTGACAATCAGACCTTGAACACTCTACTTACCTGCATATGAGCGATGCGACAATGGGCTCGATCACACCATTCATAGTCCATGGTTCGATCGACTCCAAGAAAGACATACTTGAGGTCCTCTTGAACATGTCTAAGTTCAACCTCGAGAGTAGTGACGGGCTTGTGAAACAAGTTCGGGAAGTCTCAAGTCTCATAAATGGAGTGTTGGGAATATACAATCTGCATTAGAGAAAGAAGGGGACATGTCCACGTCCTGATTGACTCCTCGAAGGAATATGTGCTTCTAAAAGATCTTTTATAATGTGCCCAATCATGAAGTTAGTTCTATACATATGATCGACTATTATAGTAAAGCTAAGGGGAGATATGCGACCTCTTCATTGGAATCATTTGTTGTAGGTTCATAAAGAAAAATAGCCCGCTTACTTCGACATCTTCTCTCATTTCTTAGGGCTTCGATTTAGGCACATTTCTTGTAATTGGATTATATGGTCCTTGGCATCAGATTCGTTAACAAGATTTTTCTTTCTTAAGTAGAATTTCTCAATTCAGCTTGACCCATAAGGATTGAAACCCCCATAGGCTATTCTACTACACTAACGATGGTCTCTTCATTGGTCTGATCTCGCCTTTGTTTCACTCGCTTTTTCTACGTAATAATCTAATCTAGCTTGAGGTCTCCAATATCAATAAAAGCCTCTATCTATTTCAATGTGAAGCCAAATCGAAGACTGAACCATAAATCTTGCTGAAAAGCACCGTTCAGTTGAACCATGGAAGTAAACCGGTTCATGACGTCCTCATTCTTAAAAATCGGAATGAACCAAACCAGTGTGAACAAAGTAGCTGAATCGACTATTTGAACGAAATGAATCAAAACATGTAAAAATTACTCACTTGAATATAGTTGAAATAGATATAAATTACACAAATAATATATATCTTGTAATATATGTAAAATATATTTGTAATACACAACATCAAATGTTATCGTTATACATATGGATAGATATATTAAAAAATATACTCTATAGATTGACAATCAAGGTTTTAAAAATCGAGCCAGACATCAAATCGGGTAGGTATCGGTTTTTAGTTTTCATGGTCGGACCAATGGAATTGATTGATCGAACCAGTGATGATGTCTGCAATGTATAAAATTGGAAAAGACCAAACCATTGTATTGTTGGTTTAGCTTGTATTTTTCAACCAGGTCGAACTGAATTAGACTGCTATATTATAAATAAATATAAAAATGCTACATCATATTTTTAGAGAGGTTGTACACTTGTGCCCTTCCTAATTTTCCAATAATACTTATATCCCTATTTTTTTTACAATTACAAGGGAGCCCCTATATTTTTACAAATTTCATAGCAATGACGTTTTATTAGTACACTTGTGCTCCTTTATTATACCCACATAAGGATACTATTGCGATTTTTTTAAGAATATAGGAGCAAAAGTGAAATTGCTAAAAAGTTAGGGGTATACAAATTATTAGAAAAAACTCAAAGGCATAATAAACATATTGTAAAATTCAAGGCTGCAGAAATCGATGGTCGGTACTCGGTCGGTAGGGTCAGTGATTAAGGACTAATCGATAGTCGGACGGCTAATCGAATTTAGTCAACCACTAGTCGATTTTGATTTTTTTTAATTATTTTAAAAATTATAAATCATTTTTATAAATATATTCTTATATATTTGCATATACATTTTCTATACTATCATAATGAAACAAATGAAGTAATTGATTTTATATATAACATTAAGCATATTAGAATAAGTTTACTTTTACAAAAGCAAAAAAATTTAAAAATAAAAACTCTGTAAAAGTCGGCTTGATTAGTTGGGTTGATCGACTAATGGCTGACTAGGCCTAGTTGAGCCAGCCATGGAAGGAAATATCGGTGATATATCAACGATATATCACCGATATATCGATATTGACATGGGACCGATATGGGCACCAATATGGCGATATATCCCGATTTTTAGGCAGTTTCTTCACAAAGGCTCGTCGATATGGGCGATATTTCGTCGAAATATCGTATCGATACGACCTTCCTTGGAGTTGGCTACCCCCCGATTTGACTAGTCGGACTGACTAGTCCGCATGGCCTATCGGTTTTTACAGCGGTGGTAAAATTCACATAATACATACATATATATATATATATTATATGATGTATAAAATTAACAATATTAAAACTATTTGAACTCTAACTAAGGACAAGTAGTGAGTGATTTTCATAGTATGACTATTACAACATCTTCTTCCTTTGTTTTTTGTTGGAAGTAGACAACCTCATACGCAATATGGAAAGAGAGAGGCAATACTCGTATGTCGGGACATGGAAGGAAATATCAGTATATATCGCCGATATATCGATATCGACATGGGACTGATATGGCAATATATCCCGATTTCCAGGCATTTTCTTCACAAAAGCTCGTCAATATGGGCGATATTTTGTCGATATATCGTCGAGATATCATATCGATACGATATCGATATCGATACGGCCTTCCATGTGTCGGGAAGGGACATGCAATAGTGGATCATTATTTCATGTGGAAGGAGAATAGATAAAGACTACTATACTATTGGGTAGAATGAGACTGAATTATGAATAGTTTCTAAAAGTTTTCATTTTATTAATATATTAGAAATTATCTTTTATCACTAATGGATGGTTGAATCCAAGGTTCAGGAAAGCGGTATGCGTATACATTCGGATTGGTTACCGAATACTGATTAAGCGGTATGCGAGGGCATATGCGGGGTATATGCGGTTCTAAGCGGTTTTTCTAATTTTTAATTTAAAAATAAAAAAATATCTGTGAATAACATTACCACTGAAGTTATGTATCTAAGTGGAGTTAAAGAAGATGTAAGAAAAACGGTTCATGTTAGATGGGTGTGCATATATACTTTTAATTACCTCATATTTAATCACAAAAAAATATTTACAATAAAAACTTTACATTATATGATTCGTAATAACAAAACTTCATTACACATACGTGCACTACATGAGCAAAACCTCAAGGCATATATAAAAAATATTCGACGATACATTGCATATACTCGTGAAAATAATACATGAGAAAAATATAAAATATTGCATATACATAATGGTATAATGCATTGCAATTGTATAGAAATGCATGTCATATTCTACAATTGAATGAAGAGACAGAGTTACAGAAATAAGGACCCGAATGAGGAGATTGAAAAGTTGGATCTGCTGGAGCAGTATGCGGGGCATATGCGGGATATGCGGGGCATACGCGGGCCGTATATGCGGGGAGGGTGCATAATGCACTTATTCAAGTAATCGGTGTGGTCTGCACGCCGCACGGGCATATGCGGCTACAGAAATAAGGACCTGAATGAGGAGATTGAAAAATTGGATCTGCTGGAGCAGTATGCGGGGCATATGCGGGATATGTGGGGCATACGCGGGCCGCATATGCGGGGAGGGTGCATAATGCACTTATTCAAGTAATCGGTGCGGTCTGTACACCGCACGGGCATATACGGCCCGTGCGGTCGATTTAGTGAACACTGGTTGAATCGGTGATTTGGTCCAATTGGTTCAATCGGGTTTAAGCGGTCCCATCGGGTTTTATCGGTTTTGACTAGTTTTTATTTTTTGAATAAAAATGAGGTGGTTGGACCGTTTTGCTTTTAATTCTTTGTTTATCCGATTGAACCACCAATTCAATTTGATTTTTAAAACCTTGATGAAAATAGTTTTTTCATCCAAAGAATGACAATAGTTGGTATGAGGTTTGTTGTGGGTTGCTGAAGGTCATGGGTTCAACTCCCAATCATGCCATTTATTTTGAATAAATTCAGAATTTATTGCAGTTCAATTTCGATTGAATCGTGTTAACCCAGGTTTGAAAAAGCTAATTAAACCCGTGATTAGACCAAAAATCGGTTTTAGACCGAACCGACACAAATCTGTAATCAAACCGGTCCAGGACCAGTCCAATCGGTCGAATCGAATTGTTCAGTTTGGTATTCAAAACACTGATCTATTCTATTTTTTGACACTATTATCAAGAAGTCAGAAAGAAAAACAACTAGGTATATAGTTGGAAAGCGATCGAGACCTGCCCTTGAGCTGGCACTCCTTCCCTGAACTGCCATTATCCTCGCTTACATGTTAGTTGGCCATTATATTTGAATTGTCACTAGTCTGGATACCTCGTCCTAATGGTCGTCACCTACTTTAGCCAACAAAAATGGCATTCAATTCTAATCAGACTCTCTTTTAGTCTAAGCTTTGTAAGCTGCACACATCTAATATCAAAGGCCAGAAAAGGCTTACTAGACGAAAAGAAATGGCAACCTAGAAGAAGGCAAAGAAGGTAGGTTATGCAAGCATACCTTATTGACTCCTAGATGTTGAAGTGAGAGATGAATCATGCATGCGGTCAAATATAGCATGATTCCCTAAGCTGGTGAGCGGTCCATTCTAGGGCACAACGACGTTCTCTCCATAGCAAATGGACGAGATTTATCACATTTTTTTCTTATCATTCTCGGAGCGGCCTATGCTAGGAAGAGTATCAAAGCAAATCCTCTATGGTGGAGGTATTGTGTTGAAAATGTGATTCACAATGCAGAGGCGCTATATGCATTGTGAGTTTGGATGTTTATGTAAGGGATTGCACATGTTTGGTAAAGGGTAGAATGTCACACGGAATGAACGCCCTTGGGTTTATACCTTATAAATACTTAAATGATCTAATTAAAAGATTATTATTATACTTTGTCTTAGATTTCTATAAATTATTAATGTAGTTTAAATATCTATTTTTTGAAGAAAAGAAGGATGGAGACACCATTGTAGGCGTTCACCCTAAAGCTACGATCAAGTTAAACTTAATCGATAAAATGATCTTAGACTATGTATGGTTAACATTTTCTCAATATAATGTTTATTATGGAAAATGAAGGTTTTTTTCTACCAAGATGACCCATAAAATAACTGAAGGGCCCCTCTCTTGGTTCCTGAACTGTAGCAGGTAGTGGCTTCAAGGCTTTTCCGAAACTGTTCAGTGTCCCTTACCTTCAGGCACTCCATCCCTGCTCTTTTCCAAGCAAGAGTAGAACGTGTGGTCAAGGTTCTTCTCTCCCCTGTCAAAGACATGAGGTGGTCATATTGAGATAAAATGCTTTTAAAAAATCTTGTCACTCCCTCTCCCAGAAAGGACATGCAGTCTTTCCCCAGTTTTATATTCCACTATCTTCTGCATTGTCAAGGTTTTGTGGGCTTCACTCTGAACTCCTGCTAGGTCTGGTGATCAAGAGCACCGCTTTGGCCCTCCACCTTCTCCAGTTTAGGTGACAACTGTGAGGACTCTTCAATTCCAAAGATCACGCCGAGAAGTCTGACATCCAGATTCCCTTTTTGATCTCCTTCAGGGATAACACTCTGACAAGGAGCCCTCTATCTCGAGAATGAGCAAACATTCTTGGGAATTTGTCGTAAAAAGATCATTGTTTGTTCCAATCGTAAATCCTCACCTCTTCCCATCACTTATCTTAGGAAAGACTCCACATTAGGCTACACAATGCAGAAGTCCCTCCATAAGAAAGAGGGTGACCTTGCCTTAGGCTTTACCACCTCCAAGCAAGCAGTTCCCTCGAGATGCCTCTCACTAATTCTCACAAAAGATTGTCTGTCTCCCCCAGATTCTTACTACCCATATCACAAGCAGGGCTTTGTTCATTTCCCGAAGGTGGAGAAACCCTAAGCCGCCCTCCTCTATTGACCACACAAGAACATCCTAAGACACCAACACTACCTCCTGCTTTTTTGTCCTAAGGTAGTTCAGAAAAACCTTCTCGTTGGACTTATGAGTATGGAGTATATATAAGGAGAGGTAAAATATTGGAATTGCTGCCTTTTCAAAGGAGATGTGATTTATAGACCACTAATTATGTAGTTAATAATTCAATCATTAAAGTTTTTTTTATACAAATGTAAACTAGCTTAGAGAAGTAGACAACAGAGCTAGGAGTAAAAGGGGGAAATGAGTGATATGGGGTGACTTGGTGCCCATTCAGGATTGGCGATATTTGGATTGATAGTGGTAGATACCCTGATATGTCTGTCATGCTGGCTTTCTCATGCCAGACCCTGAAAAAATAACATTCTAGGTGTATTAATACTAGTCATTTTGGGAGCATACAGTATCATGTTGTTGGCATTCCATACTATCTGAAATACTAATCTGATTTTTTTGTCGTCGTTTTGTTTCTGATGGTGACTTACCAAAACTATTTGGAGTTTGTTACCGAGTCTATTATAGAAGATCCATGGCACCTTCATCATTCTTTTTGAAACTGAATGTTGCGTACATATGGTCTTGAAGGTTTGACATGATAAATCTAAAGACATCCATGCAGGCATATCTTTGTGTGAATGGGCATATAACATGTGGGAAAATGACCAAATAGAATACAAGAAAGTAATGTTTTTTAAAAGAAAACATTGGAATGCTCATCTTACATTTATGAGCAAAACCTTTTTAATGAATCGAAGTAGATTTATTGAAATAATCTGGACAGAAATTAAATCAGTGCATCCAAGTCCCTGCACACTTGTTATGGAGCAACTGTATGCAGGAATTGTAAGTTGATAACATAGAGCCTATAAGTTGCAAATGAGGAGAATTAAGTAATTTTTAGTGGCAGCGAAGTGTTACATATAGAAAACTATTTTTTTCAATTGCAGCATTGAAGATTTACTTTCTTAGGCAATGTCATAGTATTCTGTCTTTACTGGCCCTTTGTTAAAAGCTATCATGATAATTGTTAGCAAATTGTTTATGCTGCCAACAATGTCCATCAGTAAATTAATTTCTTCATTTATGATATAGGATTGGCCTCACCATCGTAATTGGATTTTGATGAGGTGCTGGAAAGAATATCTGTAGGCAATCAAAGTGGAGAAAATAATTTGAGGAGTCAATATTAGTGTGCCAAATGATACTATGATGCTGAAAGGCAACAGTTTTTGTCTTTACTGTGATAACTCAGCAAGAGAGGGCTCCTTTTTGCTTTTGCTCGTGTCTCTTTTTGACTCGTATTCTCTTCTATCTGTTAGGCCCCATCTCATGGTTTCTGAATTTCTTTCCACACCATTGGTTAGGATACTTTTGTTCTCATGACAAGGCAACTGATGTTATTATGGAGGCATCAAAGGAATGCATGATGTGGGTGTTTTGATGGGAAATATTGTTGTATTTTATCACGTTACTTTTTTTATTTGGTTGAGTTTATCTATCTACATCTTTGTTTCCTGCCCTGTTTGTATGGCTTGCCATGCCTTGTGTCACTCTGGTAAAGAGCTTACCACGTTCATAAAAATAAGTTGATCCTTTCAAAATAAGTTGAAGAAGCGTAGATATTTAATAAGTTTGATTTATCTAGGGTAGGTGGCAACTTGATGTATAGGACCTTAGTTTGTTTCACAAGTGTAAATATTAGCTTTACACAAATTTGTCTTGTAGACTAGAAGTGGTTCACACACATGCATGGCATGTTTGTGCACACACATGCATGTCATGTTTGTGCACACACACACAAACCCAAGCTTTTAAGTATATGCCTCTCAAATTGAGGAAAGGCCATCACCAATACAGTTATTGGCTTTCACATGAACTTCACCTCCCCTTCCCCAAACCCATATACCAAATGATGCAAATCGGAATCGGCGTCGACAAAATAATAATTTTTTATTGGGGGAATTTAAGGTGGAGAAGAATGGAGGGATTGAGAAGAGAAGATAGAGGGGTTGAGAAGAAGAACACGCCTGTAGCGCGGGGTTGAAGAAGGGGAACCGTGAAGACCACGTGGAGGGAGGAGAGAAAATAGAGAGGGAGATAACAATCTCAATTTTTCATAATACTTGACTGCCTAAAAACATTGGACTACCATCTCTTTATATAGGAGAGATGGGGTAACAAAAATAGTAAACTAATTAAAATTGACAACCAACTTATCCTAATTGGACTCTGACAAATTTTAAAATTCAAATTGACCTCTAATTACCCTAATTAGACTCTTGACCAAAATTAACTCTACGAATAAACGTTGAGATCACAGGTGATCTCAATTATTTAATTAGACAATTACGACAACTTAAAAACGTAAATAAAATTGACAATTAAAAATAAATAAATATTTGGCCCTATGTTTGGGGCCCACGCTGCATCAACTCTCCTCCGCTTTAAAAATTTGTCTCCCGACGAATTGCTTGATCTTCATTCTGTCTGTGGAGAATTCATCCGGATTGGTTGAGCAAATATCCAACTTTGCTCCTTTTCAATGTTACGATTATAATTTCTTTTCACTTGAGGGCGTGGCTGCAAATGTTCTACCCCTCTGTAATTTGCCCAATTCATATCCCAATCCCGATTCACAGGGGATTCGAACCCCCTTGGAGGCTTCTTCCCCCACGTTAGGGTTTTGTACCTCCATAATAGGAACGGCTGATGGCGGCGGCCTGGGTTGGATGGCGGTACGCGGCGGCTGCGCATCACGCAGGGAAGCCTCGGGTGGTATCGAGGAACGAGGTGCGGCGACCCTCGCTTGCGCGCGTGGTGATGGCTGCACCTGACGCGCGCGTGATGGCCTCTGAAGCTCGCGATCAACCGGCGGTACTGCGGGTGGCGGAGACGATGCATCGGCGGTGCGTGGGCTGTGCGTGAATCATAACCTCCGTGATATTCGTTCCAGGAATGGCGGGGTTGCGCGGCGCCGTAATGGTGACGTCGAGGGCGAGGAGTCGTGCAAGGGCGATGTCGACGGGACCTGCGTAGGTTGCGCGTGAGGAGGCGCGCAAGTAGTGCGCCAGAACTTGGAAGTTGACGTTGATGACGGTGTTTGTTGTGCACGCATGGGCTCCTGCAGTTGTTGTTGGTTTGAATCCCTCGAGCTCTAGGGTGTTGCTCTGTGGTCTCAAAGACCCAACAATGGAGGGCTGGGGTCTTGATTCCCATAGGATCTTCATTACATATGCGCAAATGTTCTTTTTTTTTCATTCTTTTGTTCCTGGACAGCAACTTCGGCCGCGAGAAAATCCATTAATTCGTATTCTTCATCTGCGGGATCTTCGTCGAAGATGGGCCCTTGGTCCTCCTTTTCTTCTTGCACAATAGTTGTATCAAATAGATCTTCATTTGGAATGAAAATACCTTCGTTTTCTGCACCAAAATCGGGTTGGACAGCATCTACAGCGGTCTGATTTTCGTCATCGACGGGCGAATTTTCTTTGGTTAACGCGTCCAACCATCCTTGCACCTTGAGACTTGACAAGAGACATTTATGAAACTTCCGTTGACGCGAACGCGCATGCGGCCCATGAGATATGCGGCTCAGATCGAACTTCAAGCGCCAATGATTGACAGGATCGTCGAATCGTAGGAACGATTCGGTAGCCATGCTCTGATACCAAATGATGCAAACGAAAAATCCGCACGGCGAAAAATAATTTTTTTAACGGTGGATTTTTGGTAGGAGAAAGAGAGAGGTTGAGAAGAGAAAAATCGAGGGGTTGAGAAGAAGAAATCTCGTCGGTAACGAGGGATTGAAGGAGGAGAACCGCGGAGATCGCGTGGAGGGAGAAGAGAAAGAGGGAGATACTGAGATAAACTCAATTTTTCATAATACTTGACTGCCTAAAAACATTGGACTACCATCTCTTTATATAGGAGAGATGGGGTAACAAAAATAGTAAACTAATTAAAATTGACAACCAACTTATCCTAATTGGACTCTGACAAATTTTAAAATTCAAATTGACCTCTAATTACCCTAATTAGACTCTTGACCAAAATTAACTCTACGAATAAACGTTGAGATCACAGGTGATCTCAATTATTTAATTAGACAATTACGACAACTTAAAAACGTAAATAAAATTGACAATTAAAAATAAATAAATATTTGACCCTATGTTTGGGGCCCACGCTGCATCACCAAACAGCATCCAATGCCCTTTCTCCAATTCATGAAAGAAGAATCCCCCTCCCAAATGTGAGAATGTAATAGTTGCCCCCCCCCCACCCACCAATGGAAAAGAAAGATTGTCTCCTGTCCTCCACCAAAAGAGGGAACAATCTTATGTGACAAGTGTCTGGGCTCTGGAGTTTGGTGAAACTGGTTGGTGATAGATTGCAAGAGTTGAGAATCACCATTGAAATTTATCATCAGAGGATAGATGAGAATTGCATAGTTGGCGATCAATGATCGTCAATGGTTGATCATAGGGAAAGATTAGAAGCTTAAGTGTACCGTAGGTTTACGCTCTGTTCGGACATCTGGATAATCAAAGGTGGACGAATAAGGTGAGATGACTCTACTCACATAATATGATTCTCCACTGCATTGGAAAATCCTTAATGAGATTTTTGTAGAAAATTGCAACCATCACCATATAATAGTGCACGGACACATCTCCTGTATGTTTTTTTATTGTGAGATTTAGGGCCGACTTTCAAGTGTTGGTGTTTATTTGTATTGAATTGAAAGTCCACTTGTATCCATGCATCGAGTGTTGGCATGAAGTTGGCTCTAAGTTGTGGGCATAGTGGATTAGGTCACCTTAAGAGCCACATACCTTACCCTTCCATATCTGGAAAATTTTGGGAAAGGGGTGTAAAATAGGAAATCACGTAAACCCATTTCGTGGAAGATTTAGTAGTGCAACACTCTTATGTACATTTGAATCATATTTGCTTTGGGTGCATTGTTATACAATGAAGATTGCAGTGCATTTTTTGGTGAATTTACACATTTATGTTGCAATGCAAAGAAGATTTTAGTTTTTGTTGTTTATATTGGGCACCTCTATTTTACAAAGCATTTTATAAGTTATATGGTTATAAGTTGAGTAAGAGTTACTTTACATGCACATGCATGCACTTAACTTCTTTTAAAAAAATGCACACGCATATGCTTCACTATATGGTGTTTTTGATGGTTTTGCAAAGTATGGTTTTAAGTGTCAATGCTGATGCAGTTTCGCCTAGTCAGAAACATGGAACTTTTGGCAAAATCTCAGAATCTTGTCAGAATATATTAAAATGGTTTAAATTTATTTTCTTAAGAAAAGGAGATTATAATAGTTCCAAAATGTAGTAGTAATAATAATAATATAATTTTACTATCCTAATTTTTTAGGGAATAGAGAAACTTGAATCTAACATCTCTATTAATTTGATGTGTCCATGTTCGCATCCTTCTTCATTAATAGGGGGAGGTCACTGTGGCCTAAAAACGGGACTCTCAGTCAGTGGCCTGTTGCTGACATGTCACATCTTGATCTATGTTGTAAAGCATTTCATAAGTAATGGTTGAGATGACCAACCTTTTATAAACACTACAAAATCTTCATCACATTTGCAATTTCCTTTCGTACGCACATAATAGATGATATATTATAAGTTATTCATATCTTGTTATTCTTTCATTTTTCTTTTATGTATTTCCGTACATATACCTGATGGCTAAGTCTGTTGTTTTCCCCATCATCTCAAATCTACGGCAACTCATAGAGGTTTAATGTAAGGTATTCCTTACTCTTTTCGCATTAATGTTGCCACATCTAGTTTTGGACCTCACTCACATTTTTACACTGGCCGACGTATCACTCCATGCTAGCAAGCGTTTCTTTGTGATCTCCACATGTACACATCACCCCCCGTGATTGTGTTAGCGCACACCACACACAATTCTTCTATCGCTTTTGTGCATTACTTGCAATGAGTCCTATACTTGTGTATATTCAATTAAGAATGTTGTATTCATGCAATTGTGCGGTTTCCATGTGATTTATAGGGTTTGGTTTACACATGTGAATTATAGGGTTTGGTTTATGGATTAATGAGAAGTAAATCCTAGCATGTTGTTGGTTGATATAACTATATCTTATTTGTAAGAGTTAGACTCGATGTTTAAAAATAGAGTTCATAGATTCATCATATCACATGAAGATATGATCGGAGAATGGAAGACTCTAGGGAACCCTTTCTCGTTTATGATACCTCGATGTAGCTGGATAATTCTAATATGCTCAGTTGAGGGGCGGTGAGTGAGCAAGGAGAGGGTGAGAAGGAGATTGAAAAATGCCGAGAGATTATATATATCCTTCACCTTTTTATGTATTTCCTTTTTCTTTTTATTTTATAGTTTTCCTAACATGATTCTCTTTTCTATATAAGAGAACCTTAGGACATCATAAATAATCAATTTAGTATTCTCTTTCCACGTGGTATCAGATTGATAGTCCTAAACCGGAGCCCTCTGCCCTAGTCCCCTTCCCCCTCCTACCGGCCTCTACCCCAACCATCGTCGTCAAACTACCACCTAGGGCCCCTCTTCACCACCGTCGCACCTCCATGGCCCCTCGTCGTTGCCGCCACCTAGCGGCCAATCGAACGACAACTCAAGGGTTCCTCGCCACCCAACAACCTCACGCGTGGTCCCCAACATGTAGCAACCCCATTGTGGGCCACATGTTGCCTCCCTAGTAGCAATGCGGGTCAAGTTGATGCCCATGGTCCTCGATGGCTCTTCACTTTGGGATATGTTCGAGAAGCTACACAGGTTCATGCCCGTGACACCGTCTACAGAGCAACAGATGGTGTATATGAACACCACGATGGTTGGAGCTTTTCTGGCAGCTCATGACCCTAAGTATGATGTAGTGTGCACCTAGATTCTCTAGGGTGCATCCATACCTCTAATGGAGGAGGTTTACATCTTAGTAGGATCACAACTCCATCTCCTGCCACTACTCATACCTCCTTATCGATGGCCGCATCTTGTGGTGAAGGAGGTACATCTCAGCTTAAATGGCGTTGTGCCTGTGGCAGAGGAGGTGGACGTCAGTGTGCTTCACACACTTATTGTCATTGGCTTGGCCATTCGGAGAAGACCTATTACTTGAAGCATGGCTATCTGTGTAATCGCGTCCATAGATGTCAAGGCGCACTCCTAGGCACGTGTAGGCGACCGCCTATGCGCCCATGCGCCCTAGGTCGTGCGCCTAGAAAGAGCGCCTTGCTTTTATAGAAAATGGCTTTCGCCTTGGGTCACCTAGGTGCCAAGGTGCGCCTGGGCACCTAGGCGACTATTTTTTTATGCGTACTACACATACCACATTTACAAAATGTGATATACATAGCGCATTTACAAAATGCGATATACATATCACATTTTTGAAGTGCGATATACATATCTTAATATTCTAGCATCCAAACCTAAATTATCCCACAACATTCGACCCTCATTCGACCCTGTAGCCTGCGAAACCCCTTGCATCGTCCCTGTAGAGAAAAATCTCCTCCGCTACCTCCTCCAACGACCTCCCTCCTCCTCCGACGACCTCCCTCTCCTCCAACAACCCCCCTTCTCTGACAGCCTCCCTCCTCCAGCAGCCTCCTTGCGTACTCTTGCTCTCCCATTGTAGAATGACTTCAATGGAGTCTTTGGATGGGGATGCCATTCCTAATCCTACTATACCAATCCAATCTACTGTGCAAAGGCCAGGAGAAATTGATCCCCACTTCATCGACATGATGAATGATTCATGCTTGAAAGCTGCGTCGAAGGATTCCGATTGGAAGTACTCTTTTTGGCTGAATACACTAGACACGAATAAGATGCAATGTGCATTGTGCGACCACATTACTAATGGTGGTGTCAAAAAGCAGAAGGAACACTTGATTGGTGGTTATCAAGATGTATCCATGTGTCCGAAAGCCACTGTGGAGATTAGAAAAGAGACAGTTGACTTCAAAAATCGTAACTAGAAGAGGAAGGTAGTCGTTGATTACAGGTATAGTGGAGATGATTCAAACATTCCAGATGCAGATGATGGTGGTCGTGGTGAACATGTATTCATCTTTGATGACTCACAACCTACAGCTACAATAGGTAAAAACGTTACTTCTGGTTTTGATTCATGTTCTGCAAATAGGCCACCTGTACGAAAGTATTTACACGGCAAGGGTCCTATGAATTCGTTTAGTTCTGCTAGCCCATGGGATGTTGTGCCACAAAGGAAGGCAACAAGGGCTCGTGGTGAAGCACAACAAATTACAATTGAGTTTGCTTTAAAAAAGAATGCTACACAGGTGACATATAGGTGGCATCCCTTTTAATGTTGCACAACGAGAAGCATTTGAGGTGGCAGTAGAGGCTATTGTCCAAGCTGGGAGAGGATTTGTTCCTCTATCTTATCACAAATTGCGAAAGCCCCTACTTGAAAGATTATATGCAAGGACCAAAGATTTGCAAGTGAAGCATGAAATCTATTGGAGGACATATGGATGCACGATTATGTGTGATGCATGGATTGATAAACGACAATGAAGTTTGATAAACTTCTTTGTTAATTCTCCAGAAGGTTCATTTTTTATTTATGCAGAGAATGCAACATCTGAGGCACACACTGGGGAATATGTATTCAAATTGATAGACAAGGCTATGGAGATGGTGGGTGAGGAGAACGTTGTACAAGTTGTCACCGACAATGCAAATAATTTTGTTTTAGCAGGAAAGTTACTGATGAAGAAGAGGAAAAATCTCTTTTGGACTCCATGTGCGGCATACTGCTTGGATTTAATGTTTGAGGATATTTCTAAGTTACAAAAATTTGCAGGAGTTATCAAGATGGCCAGAAAAGTAACAACGTATATTTACCAGCATATTTGGTTGCACGATGCGTTTCTACAGTTCAGTGAGGATCACCAAGAGCTGTCTAGAAGCAGAGTTACCCGCTTTGCTACCAATTACTTGACCCTTACTAGTTTGCTAAAGCAAAGGAAAACATTGGTGTCTTTGTTTATTTCTGAGGTGTGAAACACTAGTTCTTGGTCGAAGACACATGATGGGAAATATGTCTATGAAACTGTGATGGTAAATGCTTTTTGAAAAAAAAGAAGATTACCTTAGAGCTGTGCAACCCATCGTCACTGTGTTGTGTTTAGTGGATGCTAATGAGAAGCCACTCATGGGCTACATTGCTGGGGCATTTGATACTGCAAAGGAAATAATTATTGAAAACTTTGACATGAGGGAAACACATTACATGCCTATTCTACAAATTATTGATTCTCGTTGTGATAATCAGATGGCTTGCCCTCTGTATGGAGCAGGATGTTTCTTGAATCCTGCATTTTATTATAAAGTGAAGGACAATAATGAGGCATTGATGGGAAGATGTGAAGGTGATTTCATATTTTGCCTTGAGAGGATGACTGATGATCCCGTTCAACAAGACGTGATATGCTATGAAATGGAGGTCTACAAAGGAGCTCGTGGTATGTTTGGCAGGGCAATTGCTATTATACAAAGGGAAAAAAACCTCTATTAAGTTGTATTTGATTATTTATATTGACTGATTTAATAGTAAGACGTGTTTTCATTATAGACTTATTGTGTAGTGGAATGGTGGGATACTTATGGAAGTCTCACCCCTGCTTTGAAGTGGGTGACAAAAGCATATTTTGGGACTATGCTGCACATCTTCCTCTTGTGAATGCAAATGGAGTGCTTTTGACTTTGTATGTGTCAAAAACACTTATAAATTTACAAATATAAATGCCAACTTTAAACTTGTAAATTTATGTAATACTTGAATGAATGTGCATATCCACACAAAGAGGAGGAATAAGTTGGAGGTTGATAGACTTTCCAAGCTTTTTTACATCCAATACAACAACAACTTGAGGAGAGATTCAAAAATAGGAGACTGGGGAATTTAGCAAAAGATTTTGATCCAATTGCTCTTTCAGAGTTAGATTGGTCGAGTGAATGGATGACATGTCTTTACGTGGAACCAAAGGTTGTACCGGGGCTTACACTGAGGGCTATTGATGAAGCATTATGTGCTTCTCAAGCATATGAAGGTTCTCGTCCTAGAAGGAGTCAATCACAAGCACAACTAAGTACTTCAGCACGTGGTGGTCTCCGTGGTCATGGTCGTTGTGGTACTCGTGCACATGTGATTAGGCGACAATATGTACCTCCTCATGTCTCAGACGATGTGAAGGAAGAAGAGGAGGAAGATGATTGGATGGATCTAAATGATGATGCCTAAGAGCAAAATGGACATGAAGAAGAAACTAACCTGTGTGATGATGATGTGATGATTGAAGCATTAGATTATTGTCTTTCAGTCTTTGAAATGTTGTGTTATGCCAAACAATTTATCTGTATTTTTACTACATTCCCCCCTTTTTTGGTTGTAACTAGATAACTTGTTTAATTATTTATGTTCTAGTTCCTTTTTGTGTTGTGATTCTTCATTCTTGTGATTAATGACTGATGTTTGGTTAAATGACATTTATTACTCTAACACTCTAGTTACTATGTATTTATAAAGTCAAAAGTTCTAAACAGATAAATAAGTCCAATACCTACTATAATTTTTTTTAAAATGTAATAATTGATGTCATATCTCCAAAATGCGACGTGCGCTTAAAAAAATAAAAAATGATGTCACATGAGACATGCGACATCCGTTTGCTTCAAATATATGTCGCATGTCTCAAATGCAATGCGTAGGACACTTTGGAAAACGCCTAGGCGCGCCTAGGCATACAAGCGCCCATGTTTAACGCCTTGTTGCCTTGCCGCCTTAATAATCATGACCGCATCTGCTCATGTGGTCAAGAAGGTTGAGTATACTGCTACTTCTGTGCCTAATACTGATCAGAAGATGGATGATATTATTTCCCGTTCGATGAGATCATGACTCATGCTGCTGCCACTACTAGTGCTCATGTAAATTCTTCCGACATTGCTGTCACTATTAGAACTTTTTCTAGCACCTCAGGTATAGTATATGTCTTTACCAGTTGCTACATGGTAGACATGATAATGTGGATCATAAATTCTGGTGTATCTCATCATTTCTGTGGATACATGGCCCAATTCACATCATACAAATTTGTTCCTCCAAGCAGATAAGTTGTCATTGCAGATGAGACTCATTCCACTATTGAAGAACATTTGATGCAGATTATACGTCTGCAGAATGTGCTTCATGCATCATATCACTAATGATTTGCATTGTTGTACAGTTTTGGACACCTCTTCTCTTGTGCTTCAGAACATACTCACGTGCAAGGTGATTGGATGTAGCCATGATCAAAGGGATTTCTACAGACTGGTC
This sequence comes from Ottelia alismoides, assembly GCA_037367405.1. NCBI lineage: Eukaryota > Viridiplantae > Streptophyta > Magnoliopsida > Alismatales > Hydrocharitaceae > Ottelia > Ottelia alismoides. Next base: position 77,765 of record JAZKJV010006222.1, read on the forward strand.
CAATCTTCATATGCTGGTGCTTCTTCCATTCCTACCAGATCAATTTTTCCATACATATGGCATCATTGGTTTGACCACTTTCCTATGCGAAAATTGTGTCATGTCCTCTCGTAGATATCCTCTCGGTTCACTTTTCAATGCAAGGCTTGCCGTCTTGGGTGGGAAGCATCAACTGTTTACAGTTCCCGGTCGTCAGAGTTGTAGCAGTAGCTTATTTGAGTTCGCTTATTTTGACATTTGAGGTCCCAGTCGTGTTATTGACCATAAGGGGCATATGTTCTATCTTGTAGCAATTGATGATTTTTCTTGACTGTCATGGGTTTCTTTTTAAGAAACAAGCCTGAGAATGAGTTTGTTATTCAATCTTTTATTCATGAAATAAAGAATATTTTTCTGCTAGTGTCAATTATGTTCGTTGTGACAATGTCTTGTGGTTATGCACTTTACAACTTTCTTAGTTCTTCAGGTCCCTTAGCAGTATACACCTGACTTCTTGTGCATACACTTCCTAGCAGAATGGTGTTGCTGAACATAAACACCGTCATGTGTTTGATGTGACCAAAACCCTCCTAATTCAGAGTCATGCTCAACACTCTTTCTGGAATGATGGGATCCTCACTGTTCGTTATCTGATGAGTCATATGCTATCTTTTGTGTTAGGAGAGAAGGTTTCTTTCTCGATTGCGTTTCCCGAGAAAGATTTTTTCTCTCTTACGCCTTGTGTCTTTGGTTCTGGGGCATTCATTGACCATCTAACTTCTGGTCACGACAAGCTCTCCTTAAAACTGTCAAGTGTATCTTTATTGGCTACTCTTTGACCAAGAATGAGTATCGATGCTTTGATTCTATTTGACTACAATACGATGTTAGTAGTGCTGATGTCATCTTCTTTGAGTCTGTCATGTATTTTTCTCCTACATGTGATAGGTTGACTCCGTCTGACTCTGAAGAAGAGGCCTACATATTGCCTCCTATGCCATCACCATCTCCATCCGTGGTTTCTCCTGCTCCACACCTCCACCACACCCACCAACTCCACCACTTCCACCGCTACCGCATCCTACTGTGATTGCTCCTCCGTTGCCACCTCTTTGTACTTTGGTTCAGTTTTTGCCACATTTACTTTCGCAAGCCACCTTCAGACCACCTGTTTATGTGCTTTCCCCATCCTCCATTACGCTTCATGTATGTTCGGAGCACTTTGTTTCTACCGATGGCAATGGTGATTTTTTATACAACATGCTTCATTACAGGACGAGCAACACCTCATTGAGAGGCTATTTTATAGGCCACAACTGGTACCCATGATTTTGATGTGTCCATTGCTCTCCAAAAGCAAAGGCATATGTGTGCCATGTATCCCATTGCTGCTTATCTTTCTTTGGGCATCTTATGTTTCTTTGGACGTCTTTCAGAGGATTTGAGGATGTTTCTTATGGGTCTATCTTGTGGAGATCCCACGAGCATATTAAGAGGCTATGCGAGACAATCAATAGTGTCTTATTATGGATGACGAGATGTTCGTAGTACAGTCATGTGGCACATGAAGCTTGGTCATTGCTCCTACATGGACTTCTGTGATTGGCTGCAAATTGATGTTTACATTGAAGCACCGTGTAGATGACAATGTTGATTGCTACAAGCCTATGCTTGTGGCTCATGGGTTCACCTAGACTTATGGGGTGAACTATCATGATACATTTTCTCTTGTGGCATGTCATTCTACCCTTTGGATCATTCACTCTATTTCAATAGTACGAGATTGATTCTCGTCTCAACTTGACGTGAAGAATGATTTTCCATATGGTGATCTGCAAGAGGAAGTCTACACGCAACAATCACCTAGGTTTGCTGCCATTGAGGGGGAGTCTCAGAGGGTTTGTAAACTACATAAGCTATTTACGGCCTTCAGCAAAGTCCTAAGGCATGGTTTCAGAAGCTCATAGATGTGATAGAGTAGCATGACTTCACGTGATTGACTGTAAATCATTCATTGTCTGTTCAGAGGAGTCAGAGAGGTATCCTTGTTATATTGATCTATGTTCATCATATCATTGTTACCGGAGACGTTGTGCGGGGTATTAGTGTGTCTAAGGAGTTCTTTGGATCATAGTTTGTCACCAAAGACCTTGGCGATTTACGATACTTTGTAGGGTTTTTGAGTTCACCATGAACCAACAACTTGTGATGACTCCGAGGAAGTATGTTATTGATCTCCTCTTAGAGACATGCATGACAGATTGTAGACTTGCCACTACTCTCATGGATCCCGACATGGAGATATATGATGATGATATATAGGAGGTGGATAAGAGGAGATACATGGAGATTGTTGGAAAGTTCTTTTATATGACCATTACCATGCCAAACATTTCCTTTGCCGTGAGTAAAGTTATCCAGTTTATGGACCAACCGAGACATGCACATATAGATCTAGTTTACATGATTCTGAGGTATATGAAGTACTCCCCAAGTACCAGATTGCCTTAAGCAGAGGGACATCTGTTGCCAACACGACATGTGCAGATGCGGACTATACATGATGCCCCAAGGATATGTCATCTACCTCTGGTTTTGCAATATTCATAGGGAGCTCTTTGGTGTCATGGAAGAGTTGTGGTTGCTAGGTCTAGTGTTGAATCAAAGTACAGAGCCATGACCCAGGGGAGCGATGAGATGATGTGTGTCGGATTTGTTCTGATGGACCTAGCTATTGACACGCCTCTTCCCATGCATCTACAACGTAACAACCAAGCAATTCTTTTCATTGCCAACAACCCCACCATCCATAAGAGGACCAAACACATTGAGGTGAATTGTCACTATACGCGTGACATGATTCACAAGGGCTTTATCTTTACTTCCCACGCCAGCTTAGGGGAACAACCATTATATGTTTTCACCAATGCTCTAGCAAGTGCTGTAAAAGGTTGGCCAACTAGCCTAACTAGTGGGTCCGACTAGTCTAGTAGGCGAGATAACTGACAGATTATTGACTAATCAGTCAATAACCGGTCAACTGACTACTTGGCCTGATTAGTCGTTCGATTTTTGTAGGGAGAAACCAATTTTTTTTACTTTTTCTTTAAAAGCAAATATATTCTAATATATTTTAGTCGATCCTAATTAATTGTGGGAGATCCTAATTAATTGTGGGAAAAGACTTTGTTGTTGTAAACTTATTCTAATATGTTCAATATTTTATTTGTGTACAAACAAGTGCAAACTAAGTAACATGAATATCTCCGGTAGTCAATCCATTTCCATCAACCGACTCGTGGGATCAAGAAGTATGTGATATGTCTGGTGTTTCTTCCATAAACCATCCTGATCTACACAGTATATCATTTGATTATTGTTTCGAGGGTCATCCATCATGAAAAGACTTTCCTTTCAATGGATATGTGGACAGTGGAAGTATGCTATGGTGATCCAGAGAAACGTGTGGTTTCTGAACCCATTGAGATGACCTAAGAATTTCACTATTTTGATTTGCTAGTCCTTGTGAACAACTTGAGAAACAAAGGAGTCCTATAGTTTCAACTCAACATAGGGTCCAATCCATGGGACAAAAATAGGAAATGCAGTGGAGAAGTGGGGGAGGGGGTTTGCTAGGGGTGTCATGGGGGGTTCGGGAGGGATGACAGACTTTCACAGAGACGATTATGGACTCAGTAAAGAAAACATGCATTTCGCTCCACAACTATATAGCCGGGCAGTCCTGTTGGCCTGTTTTTGTATTGGGAAAGGGAAGAAGGCGACCCACCCCTAAAGAAAAGCCTATTTAATTGCTTCTTTAATTTCAATATGATAGTATAGAAAATCTACAAATTTATGTAAATATACAAGAATATATGTATAAAAATGATTTATATATTTAAAATAAGTAAAAAAAAAATCCAAACCCGACTAAATGCTGAGTAAATCCGATTAGTCGCATAACTGTTGATTAATCCTTATTAAACCAACCGATCAAATATCAATTACCGATTTCTGCAACCTTGGCTCTAGCAAGAGGGTTATTCCATAGATGTGGACATCTATGCTCCATCTTGAGGGGGGGTGTATTGAGAGAGATATATCTTTCCCTATTTTATGTATTTTCTTTTATTATAGTCTCTATTATGTAATTTGATTAGCAAGTTTCTCTTCTTATATATTATGTATTTTGATTAGCAAGTTTCTCCTCTCTATATAAGAGAACCTAAAGCCTCGTGAATAATCAATTTAGTATTCTCTTTCCACAAGAAAGGAAGGGAGAAAGGATAACAAAGAGGCAATGGAAGGTGTTGGTGATTTAAAGGGACATGAGGGGTTGGAGGGGCACTCTATAGGACTAAGCAGAAGGGGGTTATAAGTGGCATTGATTGCTCCGGGCCCAACTCTTGGAGTACGATGGCTCCGGGCCCAACTCTTGAGGTAACGACTGTGATGGCCCTGGATGCGGGTTTGACAGTGGAACTGAGACGATCCTGCGAGGGGGTGATGGTCTTGATTGGCAATGTCGGGGGATGCGGATGCTTCATATTAGACGAGGAGTGAGCTGAAGCAAGAAATCTTGCAATAGGGATCATCACTGATTTTGTGGGGATTTGAGATTGAGGGGTGGCATCTTCAAAGGTGCAGATTAGGCCACGGTATTACGGAGCAACAGCAATGGTGCTTTCGTTTTGGAGGTGACATGCACTTTGCGAAGGGATGCCATGAGGATTTTTGTGCTTTAGTTGTGGGGTGAATCGGGTGACATACCGTTCTAGGATTGATTGCACGTCAAAGGGCGTCGGGAAGAGAAAGACACAAGAGGGGGTGGCATCGATTGGCTCCTTTTTTGTTGTGAGGCAGCGGTGGGGTAGGTCTTGGCTTCTCTGGTGATGCTGGGATGATTTTTGGAGGGGGAGAAGGTCTAAATCGGCTACATGGAGAGGCTTCACAACATGCGAGGAGTGAGCTGATGCGGGAAATATTGCCGTGGGGGTTGGCGGTGACCTTGCTTGGGGCTGAGAGAGAGGGGTCACAGTCTGTAAGGGGGGGAGGGGGGGTAGTTGCGTTGCGACACTCTGGAGTGACGACAACAATGCTGTCATTGTTCTAAGTATGGGAAATCTGCAGTCACTTATCAGGTTGTCACCCCACCACAATTGGAATTACTAGACATGCTACCAACAATATATATTATGTTGAATGCGATGAGATTCAACGAACGAATTATTTATTGTAGCTCGAGACACGTATGTTATTTCTCTAGGTAGATCTGTACTTGTGGTAGATGGGCAGCACTCTCAGGTCATGGGATATGTTGAATGTATTGCTTTTCTAAAATTTATTTTTAATCTTTTGCTTTTAGTAGAATCATCAAGGAGTTGAATTGCAGAGTAAAAGCCATTTTTGCATGTTTGAGGTTCTACTTAAGGAAGACATTGACCCATACCACGAGGAGTCCATTGTATCTTTACTGTTGTTGAGTTCTTTTTTCTTTCCAGTTTTGCATATAGTTTTCAGCGATACCAGTGCATGCTTTGTGTTATTTTCTCGGGCCACCCTTCATGCGATCATTTTGACTATATTGTAGATCTTTTCTTCAGCTATTCGTCAGTGCAAATCATGTCGGCTAAGCATATCAAACTCCTATATTCTAAAAGTTTATGTTCCTGGTTTTTGTTGATATGCTTCACATGAATGCCTGGGTGCCAGTCATGTCCAATGTTGTCAAGAGTAGGAAAGTACTAGCAAGCTTCCTATATATTAAGTTAAAGATCGTTTTTAAGGTCATCTCGATACGCTTCACATGAATGTTTGGATGCCAATCTTGTCCAATGTCATTAGGACAATATGTATTCTTTTGCAGATAATGATGATTGTTTGAAAGTCTATGAACCAATTATAATGCGGGAGTTGTTGAAGAGTGTCTTTGGTGGGTGATGTTTAGTCCCACATCGTAGAGTGATGTCTCTTTGTTGTGTTGGTGGGGTTATATATAGAGGCTTATACCCATTGTAACCAATTGAGAAAGATTATTAGAATATCAACCCATTGAGATGGTTCTCCCGTAGTTTCATTCTGCTCCTCATGGAGTAGGGTTCCGTGTAACGTTCCATGTGTTCTATTTTTCTTGCTTTGATTCGCTTCCACATTTCATATTTTTACATGGTATCAGTACAAATCGGTTTTGAGAGATTCAGATTTATTTTTATATGTTCATCAAGTTCATCTATGATTTTGTTCTTGAAGTTTTTGCATCACTGACATGTGATTCCTATCGAAGATAGGCAGATCACAATGCTGAGTCTTGATGCATCAAGAGGTGGTTACTGTTCCCCTTCGCTGGTATTTGATTTTTTGATTGGGTGATTGATGTCATGAGAATTTTAGTTCCTCTATTGTGCTGTAAGATTGCTGGGATGTTGCTCCGCTCATGGTTTCTTCCAGTTTTGAGATTTCTGGTGGTCTGGAGTGTTTCTCAAGAGTTGTGGTGGATCTGGAAACCTGTGATGTGGGGTTCACGCACAATCACCTTGCCTCTGGGACGACTCCTCCGTTGGAGTGTGTATCTCAAGAGTTATGTGATGGATCTGGAAACACTCTCCAGATTTGGAGAGGGTCTTATGCTCTTCAAATGTTAGACATTTGATCCATTTGTACATATTGATGCAGATTTATGTAGTGGTCTGTCAGATGGAAAATCTACAATTTGGTTGCTCTTCTGGCAATGTAGATTGGCAACAGCTGAATCATGCCTTTTTTAGGGAGCAAGGATCAAGAGTTCAATTAACCATCTGGAAGGTCTTCCACTTCATGTTGAATCAACTCCACAACAACATCAACAACAAAGCCTTTTCCCATGTTAAATAGGATCAGCTGCATGGATTCTTTGCCTTCATTTAGAATCATCTTGGGCCATCCTCGAGCTTAGTTCCAAATAACTAAGATCCCTTCGGATAGTCTCATTCCAACACTTTTTGCACTTTCATCGCCCTCTCTTAGTCGGCTCGACATCCCAAATATCACATCCTCTAACCGGCATGTTGGCGGACCTCCTTTGCACGCGGTCAAACCATCTAAAGCGATTTCTCTCATCTTATCATCTATTGGAATGACACCAACTTTCCTTCTAATCACATCATTTCGAATCTAATCTTTTCGTGTATAACCACACATCCATCTTAGCATTTTCACTTATGTTATTGATGTTCTCTGCACATGTCCATGGTTCACAAGCCAACATTCAGATCCATAGAGCATATCAGGTCACCCGGATGCTCTGTAATACTTTCCTTTGATTTTCAAAGGAACTTTCTTATCACTTCTATACTTTAGCTAACCTGCATTTATTCTATGAGTAACATCCCTATCGACTTCCCTATCACGTTGCATAATAGATCCCATCATGTTGAATCAACTCTACCTAAGTGAATTGCAATGAGCATGATATCTTTGATGCCAAGTTGAATTTTGCATCACACTTCTTTATAACATGGGTTGACATTTTCTTTGTGACTCGTGTGATTAGCTGCATGTGTCTGAGGAATTCCTGAAGGGCATTTGTGACATTTTGGTTTCAGGGGTAGCCGACTCGACTAGACCTAGTCGACCATTAGTTGGTCAACCCGACTAATCGGGCCGACTAGTCAGCCTAGTCAGCTGACTAATCGACCGACTTTTACATAGAGCTTTATTATTTTTTTATTTTAATTTTTTGCTTTTTTAAAAGTAATTTATTCTAATACACTTAGTGTTATATTTAAAGTCAATTACTTCTTTTGTTTCATTATGATAGTATAGAAAAAATTTACAAATGTATGTTAATATATAAGAATATATGTATAAAAAATAATTTATATATTTAAAATAATAAAAAAAATTCAAAAGAGAATAATGATTGACTAAATCCGGTTAGTCGCCCGGCTGCCGATTAATCCGTAGTCAGTGACCGTGCCTACCGAGTACCGACTACCGATTTCTACAACTTTGCAGGTCTGTAGCATTATTGAGAACCGTAGGCTGGGTGGTGGGTACATTTGACTGACCTTTTTTAATAGGTGCTAGGGTTAGCAAGGTGCGGACCTACCATTATGACTGCTGTGTTTCAGCCAAATAAACTGCAAGCCCATACTATCAAAATGCTGTCCCCTCACTTCGAGTAAAGCGGATGGATCAAGGGGATACCCAGACTTTGTATCGGAGTGTAGCTGTGAATTTATTTTATGACTCAAGCAAAAATATGCAACTGAAAGAGGTGATTTCATGATAAATGGTCTCGGCTTGTGGGCACTTAAAGAAAGCATGTGGCACTCGATCCGGTTGCATCAAAGCAGCCAGCGCAGGGGAGAGATAGAGTCCATCTTGGGGGTGGGATGAATGTGGGAAGCCAATGTTTTTGAAGTACAACTGAATTCTGTTCTGTTCTAAATCGGGCCTCTGAGGAAGTCTTTAGCGAGAAACATGTGATAGTATCTAGGTCTAGCGCAGAATCCGCATACCTAGTTATGGTCCATATCATTTCTGAAACATGATAGGTGAAATTGGTTTCAAAAGCACGAGCATCTTATGATCTTATGCTGATGAGTTGTGGTGAGATTGCTATTTTATTGGCAATATTGCTTTTATAAATGAACTCGGCATGTTGAGGTACTGTCTGTACCCCAAATACATTGTATATTATTTTCTAAAAAAATAGGACCATGTAGTCACTTGGTATGTTGTCTGCACAGCTGGTTGCAGGCATGTTTACCAAGGACTTCCCTTTGCTATATTTGAGTGTTGTCTATCTATGTTGAAAAACATGCTTGATATATGTGATCCAGCTTGATGGGGGGTGTTAGAAGATATTCTTACTAATATTTGTAGCTTGTTATTTTCACATTTGTTTCATCCTTTTACCTACTTGTTAAACCACACCATTTGGATAACTGAACGTGTAAGGAGTAAATTAATCATTTACCGTCTTCATCAACGTGTCTGTTCCATCACATTGGGCCCACATCAATTGTTCTTTTGCTATCAACCACCTTAAAGGCCAACCCAATCGTTTAACTTATTTCCACCAACCCCTCTATTTAGTATTTATTCTATTACTTATGCGTTATTTAGTATTTATTCTATTACTTATGCGTTATTTAGTATTTATTCTATTATCATCTTTTCCCAACGCTGAGACAACGACAATGGTCAAGTAGGATTTATCTCATGATTTAGGGGACTGATAAAAAGTTATTTTTTGGAATTTCAATCTTCACCTTAAATGCGTTGCTGTTTTTCGTATAATCGTCTACATCAAGGTGATCATGGTTAGATTTGCTATGAAATTCATTCTTTTTTTATTACACTCACATATGGCTATCCATTACTTGTTTTAATATGGAGAGTAGTGAATGTATTTGTTTATGCGACCACTACATTTCTAAAGTAGGATGACCTTGTGCCATCACAAATCAGGTTATAGTTCGGTCTTCTGTGTCATGTACTGTTATCATTTTATCTTTATATTATTTTCGACGTCAGTTGTATATGATAAAAACTGGAATAAGAGTCTAAGAACACGGTTTGTGCACTAATCATGTCCGTGCATGAATGATTAGACATCATAAAACATTTTGGAGATGGTGGTTACCTATGATGTTTTGAATACTAGTAGAAGGAAATTGGAGAACCTTTTAAGAGAACAATGGATGAATCTTGAGATGTTTATTTTGGGGTCTTTTTTTGTGGGCAGTTATGTATAATGTAAATACATATGAGTTGGGAAGATGGTGAAGGCATGTTGGGCAGTCTAGTGCCCAAGTTGGCCAAGGATGGATGCACACTTCCCTATGGACACGACAATGTTTTAGTAGGGATGTAAACGATAGGATTATATATAGGTGTTACCATATCCTTATCCAAAATTCAATATGAATACGGATGTGGATACTAATGTTGATAGAGATGAATATTGTGCTATCATATCCTTAAAAGCTGGATACATAAATAAAATGGATACGGATAGTAATAGAAATATTCTACACATGAGCTTAAATATACATGTATTAGATAGCTTATAGATGATTCCAATATAATAAGTGTATTTATTTCCTAAAAATGTATCAAATATGGTGAAAGAATGCATAAAATTATGCTACATAAGTTAAAAATAAATTTACAACTATATATATATATTTATATATGAAACCAAATATATATATATATATATATATTTGTGGATTTAATAATATCATTATTCATATTCTTTTTAGAATGGATATGGATGTAGATGCCAAAATTTGTATAAAATGGATACTATGACGGATCAGATTGGATTTATCTACATATGTTTGCATCCTTACGTTAACTCATGTTTATGATATCGATTATATGTGAGTTAGCCGTTGATTCTTATTTTTTTTTGGAAATACCTGCCTATTTAATTTGTGTGTTCCTTGAATTGAAGGTATTAATAAAAAGAAAGATCTCATTTGTGAAGTAAAGAAGGATCTTATTTGCGAAGAAGGTACGAGATAAAAAAGTTGGTATGGCATCAATAGAAAATAAGTGAAGATGAGAGAAGCTCAGTTTAAGATGTTTAGTCGTGTGCAAAAGATGATCATGTAGTGTTCAATTTTAAGGTGCGAGAAGTTTTAAGAAGAGCTTTCCAAGAGGGGGATAGGACAGACCAAGGAATTGTTGGGAGGAAATTATTAAGATGGTTATGACTTTTATAGACCTAAATTCATTTCTGATCCAATTAGATCTATTTGGTGGCAATGAAAGCAAGTAGCAAACATTACTTATAAGGGGAAAAAGAAAATGATTGTTTATTGTTTTTCTTGTTATTGTTGTGCATGATGTCAAGACATTCATGCATGCTTGTTTTGATAGGCAAGTTTATGTTTTATTTTGCTCTTTGATTGCTTCCGGGGCTGCCGGAGACCGATATTTATAACTTGTATTGGATATCACATTGGATAGTTGCATTGTAAATTGTGGTTTCCTGATGTCGAGCTTAGAATGTTCTTCCTATTAAGAACCTTTGCTTATAAATTTCATTCTTTGTGCCCTAGTTAACTTAGGGTTCCTTTAGTCTATATCCTATATTGATGAGTGATGACGGAATTTGCTTTTTCTGGAGTTGTTTCTTATGTAAATTGTAAATAAGGATGCATAGGTTCCATTTTGTGATGGTAGTTTTGTGATGCCAATAATGTACCATTTCCCGTTGTTTCTTAGAAGAAAACAGTGATTATGGCATTACCAGTTGTGCTTTGTATTGCTGTTTGAATTTTGATAGCCCTGTCTTGGTTTTTGCTTAGGTTTAAAGAAAGGAAAATGAATCAGGCTAAGAGCAGACGGAGTGATGTTTGTTATTGTTGTTGAGGTTAGGTAAACAGTGACCTTGATATTTTTTCTCCTGGAAGTGTGAATTGGCCGTTTAGCTTCAGTTTGCTTGATTGATTACTTTCGTGGGTTTTTATCCGCTTTCTTTGTTCATATTGATCTTACAGTAACCAACGTCGAAATCAATCCTCGTTCTATATCAAGCAGTGCAAGCTACATGGATTTGTTTCCAAAAAGAGACACCATGTATTTATGGGGCTTCAATTTAGATAACGAGTTCATGTTTAACTGATTCTTTCCAAGGCTTATTTAGTATTTCGTGTCCCCCTTGCAAGGCTTGTTATGCAACTTATCACACCTTCAAGACGGGATGCCGATTGACAATCTAAATGCCCATAACATCTGAAAATGATCTCATCTATGTCCTTTAGTTGTAGCACGGACCTTTTAGTTCTATAACTGGTTGTTTTTTGTCTGGCAACTTGTCCACCTTCATTTGTTTGTTTCTGCTACTATTTTTTTCCTTGTGTATCTATTGTTGATGCTTTTATTCTAGATGCTCGTATAAGGTGATTAGTTTTATTGTTTCTAATCGACCTAGATCCCCTAAAACTCCTCTGTTTCTAGCGGCTGCGCTTGTTAAGTTTTATTGTTGTTAAATCCACCTAGACCCCCAAAACTCCTCTCTTTTTCTAGCGGCTGTGCTTGTTCTGCATACTATCTGCAAAAATTCCTTTGTCAGAGCTCCACTAACTTTCCTTTTGATCGTATCATTTCAAATTCGGTATTTAAAAAAATCATTATTGAGGTGTGATTCTCAAAAAAATTTATGAGAGGTACATGGCCTTTATAAGAGAGGTGGCCAACGTGATTTTGGATCCATGTTTAACGATGCAAGACCTTAGTGCCCTGAAAAAGAATATATTTAACGTGTGTACTATGCTACATGTAATCTAAATCCTGTGTATTTAAGATATATCTTACATGATTTGTTGCAGTGATCCGGGCCCAAAGCCACACCCTTTTTGATGAAACTGATCCTATTAACTTAATTGGACTTGGGTCTGATCAAATCCAAGGGGACCATTCAAAATGCTCATATACCAAGTAGTCAAGTAGTGATCTTCCAATCTTCTCACGTACATACGTTTTTGCAGGTTTTCCGTGTACTGTCTATGAGGTATTTACATCTAACCTTAGGACTTTGGATTCATACGATCCACCTTATAGTTTCAAAATTATGAATCGAAATGGATATGATGCATAGTCACATTTATGCATGCCATTTGATTGGATTCGACCCATGTCTTATTTTTTTGCTTCAGTCTTTTCCCGTTGCTGGATACTGGATATTTTGCATACCTTGTCCTGTTTTATAGTTTATTCTTCTGGAGCTTGAATTGATTCCTTCCTGAGATTCAATTTTTGATTTTTCAGTCTCATTTTTTTTAATTCTCTGCTGTTATTTTTCATAGGTTTGAAGAAGGATAAGTAAATCATGATAAGATAATACGATCTTGTTTTTGTAAGAGAAGATTACAAGGACTTGGATTAAAGAAAATCATATGGAACAGTATGATATCTGATTATTGTGGGTTTCATTTGCATTTTCATGAGTTTTCTTGCTGAATGTTCATCTTAAGATATAGGATTGAAATTGTGATGCTGAGTTGTGCCTGTTGCTTGCTCCAGTAGTTTAGAACCATAATTGTGACTTTTTATATGAAGATCTCACAGTGATCATTAGTGGGATCTTTTTTTGAAACGATGGGATGAACCTCCAATAGAGGCCCATCCAAGACTCGCCCCTGAGATTCGAACCTTGGTCTCCCTTGTGGTGGACACTCACCGCTACCAACAAACCATTCACTGGTTTCTCATTACTGGGATCTTATTCTTTTCTTCTTTCATCAGCTGGTAATAATGGCAATTCCCACGATAACTTTAGAAGGTTGGTGTTATCAACAAAAGCACCATTATTTCATGAATAAGCAGGTGTTCTTGTTTTGTGCTATTTTTGGTGGTTTCAACTTGTATAGTGGTTTCATTTTAAGGGAGATGGTCTCACAGTTTGATATTGCATTGAGCTTCCTTAATGCTGCAGATATCTGTTAGAAGTATGCATTTGTTTGTTTGTTTTTTATGGTTTAGAAACATTCTCCCTGAGATATTTTCTTGATGCCACTTGATGGTCAACTTAGCCTTTTGTTTGGTCTTATCTTTTCTGTGCTTGCTTGTCCTAATTAATTAGCTTTATCTTGGACATATTAGTTGGGGTTAAATTGCATTTACTTGATCTGTCACTGATACTTGATTGTGGGCTATTTGGGAAAAGAGGAATGTGCTGGGAAGTATATGGACGAGTGATGGTCTTTTAAGTTTTCCATCCATATCTTTGTTTTCTTGATTCGTCCTTTTCTTTTCTGAGGGGTTGTGGGGGGGCTTCAATGCTTTAAAAAGCAGGTAGCCTGTAAGGTGTTACGTGTCCATGCTTGCTCGTGCTAAAAGCACATGGTAATGGTCTCCGTAGTTGCTTCAATCAGTTAGTTGGGACATTCATGATGCTGGTTTTATTGGCTCTCTGGATATGTGTAAAGTGAGGGAAGCCATTTACTATGACTGAGGCCGTGGATAACAATGAAAACTTTCTAAGGGGTCTGTTAGAATGTCAAACTACCTTATTTCTGGGTTGTCTTGCAGAAGTAATACCTAATTAACTGGGGGCTGGTAGATTATGTGAATATGAATATCTATGTAAAGAAATGTTAGGACAATTTTCATCATCCAAATCCTTAGGATAGTTCAGTCTACAAAATCTATACCCGTCTTATCTATTCCACATATCCTAATTTTTTGATTATATTTATGGAACGGTCGATGTTCATTTTCCAGTTTCTTCTGTCACATCTGTCTATATAGTGATCCATGTTCTGACCAGTTCTATCCATAATTTATAGGATATGCCCAGCCCTTCTGATAAAAGCTTTGGAGGCTATCTTGTGATTCTGGACAAGTACGCTAGAGCTTGAGAGGTGATGCATGTGCACTGAGATTATGAGGTTTATTTGATTTAGTTATTCAAGGGACCCACCCGTACAAATGTGTTAACGTTGTACTGTTCTCTTTATTTAATTATGGCAAAAGCGGAGGGAGATTTGTTATATTTCGTTGGTCATTAGTCTGGAATCCTAACCCGTTCTTCAACATGCTTTAGATTTTACATCGATGTTTTTATTAGATTTTAGCTATTGGGTCCTATCTATAGCTTCTCGAGGGTAATGCAATCTTGGTAGTCTTTGTTAAGCTTTGGAAATTGCTGTTGGTTTGTAGTATAAACAGGACGATTGATAGGTTGATTTATGCATATTTATGAAGCAGGTCTAGATGGGGGTTAGTGGGAGCCATCAATATTTTAGCAAAAAAATAGAAGCTTAATAAATTGAATTGATAAAGAGGTCTGCAAGATCACAGATAAGGAAAATTTTGTCATTACAAACCTCTTTTTTCATTCTGTTTGTGTTTCGATGGCAGATAGAGTGGACAGGAGCAATTTGGAATTTTATATCTTTTTTCTAATTGATAACCTAAGATATGTTCTAGGGGGCAGACTCTGGGATGTATTGTTGGTGGCTCGAATACATCTGGTTATTTTGATTCCACCGATGCATCTCTTGGGCTTTTTCTTAATTTTTGCTCGATATTTCTTATTCAAATGTGTTTTTGAATGGTTTAACCTGTTCTTGCAATCATGTGCGTGGAGATTTAGCGGAACTTTTGCAGCTTGAGGGGAGTTTACTTCGTGTTGAGGGTAGGTGGGTGCTCTGCAGGTTTAGATGACAATACAAGTCAGCTTTCTCGACGTTCTGGGTTTCCTATCGCTTTATTTTTTCACTCATACTGCTTTTTACTGTGATTTTGCGTCCGGTATTTTGGAGCAGTATCAGGATTGGATCTCAGCTATAGTAGTTGCTGGAGTTTCAACAAACCAGCGAACACAAGATGATTAACGTGGAAACCCTCCAAGGAGCCAATATGGCTCTGGCCATCTTCTGGAGTGCTGATGGGTACTTTGGGCATGAACTATCTTAGGCATCCTGTTGAATGTTAGGTGCTCCATCACATTTTGCCGAGTTAGTTATCCCCATGTAATCATCTGGTGCTTGGTCAGTTGGACTCTCACCTAGTGGCTTATCGAGTTTTATACAGGGAGAGCACCATGAATCAGGTTTGGGGGAGAGAGTTAAAAATTGTTTATTATACAGGTTATTTTTTTTCTGATTTATAAACTAAACTAGATATATAGGTCATGTAACAACTCATACATAAAAATCGCCTTTAACTAAAAAAAATACATATACTAATAACAACAATAACAATTTACACATACACCTGACATTGTACGGCCCGAGTAAATGCTTTCATTAACCCCAAAAGGAGTTCAGTCGTGAATCATCCATCAAAATATCTCTCATCCATCTTGTCCTCCGGTGCTCTCACACCTCGAATTCGTCCGTGACACGAAAAGGACCTTTAAGTCACTCCCAATCGAACATCCACAATCTCTTCTTCAATGCCAGGACCGAATGATCAAATGAAGGTGTGCTCAAACGTCGAAACTTACGTTCGTATCATGTGCTTTTGGTATCAGCAAAGCAAAATTTAAATGACGTTTCATTGTTTAGTATTTACTTGATACGTGGTACTCGTGTTAATATACAATGTGGAGAGATTCGAGTAGAATAACGACGAAGCTCACACATAAAGCTATCACCTGTGAACGATTTATTAACATCTTAAAATAGATCAATCAGTTAAGAGATAATGTCGTAGTTAGATAAAAATGCAATGTCTCCATTGTGAGCTATAAAGTAAAATATGGTGGTAAATCGATCTCTCGCACCTCAGGAAGACCTTATCTCCAGTCCCTTCTCGTCAGCTCGGAGGACGTGCAGGATTCCGATGGCAGCGAGATCCTTTCTACCTGTAAGGTTAACAGGCACCACAACCTTGACGGCACACACATGCACGTCAAGATGGGAGTGGGTTCTTTTCAAGATGGGAGTGGGTTCTCTGCTGTGGTGCTGCAGTGCTGTAGCGCACTACAGCCGCTTGATGAAGCTTAGCATCACAGCAGATGATCCAGGCGCCGTCAAGATCCCCACCGCCGCTCTTTCTGAAGCAGATTGTGTTGCACTCCTGTCGGATTGTCTGCTGTAAGTAAACAACAGACTTTGTTGTAGAGGATCGGATGCCCTCCACAAGTGAGGACATTCAAGAGTTGGGTACCTCCCCAAATTGAACCCCCCAAACCCTCCCTCTTCTCCTCACCCAACGAGATATGCCTAGGACCCTCCCTCGAAGCCTTCCTGGGCGTGCGCCTCCTCCTCGACGCCTCCCTCCTCGGCTTGCACCCTCCTCGGTGCAATCTCTCCTTCCCGACCCCCAGCCACATTGTGTCCTAACAATTCCCTTTACATTGTTGATGTTAAGATTTCATGTTCATTGGCAGATTTTATTCCCTCGGTCACTTATCAACTGTTACTGTTAGGATCATCCAAGAAAAGCCACACAACATTGATTATAGTACTAGTTACGAGGTTTGTATAATGAATGAACAAGAGGAAAGGCAGTGACGATGAAGGTGAGAATAATGCTATAACTATTTTATACGTTGACTTCTTTCTCAAATGTGCAGAGCGAGGTTGTGGGATTAAATGTTAAGACGAAAATCTTAGGCAAAACTAAAAACGACATTCTAAATGGCGTAGACATTTTTCTCTTGGATGCATTGAGGAGATGCCTTTGTCTCTATGATGAATTTATTTTAGGGCATTATAGCTGTAGAAGATTTGTTGCAAGTTGAAATATGATGAGCCTAGGCACGTGGTAGCACATGTCTTATATCAGGGTGGAGCATGGACTAGGGTCAGCTCGACCTAGCCTGCTGCCCGGCTCACTCAAGCCCGACCTAAGCCCAAGTCCGCAGCCTCAATTTTGGCCCATTTCCTAAATCGGGCCGGACTTGGGCTATGTTGGGCCCGAACCGAAGCCCACGGACCGGCCCGTATTTCGGCATGATAATAGCATTACCTGAGCCCGACCCGACCCCCTAGCCAATTTCCAAAACTCTAGCAGCTAACTCATCCTGATGGTGCCCCCCTCCCAGTCACAACTCCCAACCCCAATCCCGACTTCCACCTTCTCTCCTCGTGCGGTGTCGCCCCTTCCCTCCCCTCCCTTCCCAGAATGATGCTGCCCCCTCCCATCCCAATACGGTGCCACCCCCTCCCTCCCCTCTCAATGTCCCGATTCCCCATTCTCTCTCCTCCCAATGTCACCATGTGACACCACCCCTCCTTCCCCTCCCCACCTCCCAGCGCACCTAACCATATGCCATGCCACCCTCCCGCCTTACCTTTCCTTCAAGCGTGGGCATGCCACCACACGATCCCCTTCCTCCCTCCCATCGCAGCTACGCCAACCCTTCATCATGGGCCGGCCCCACCCCTGCCATCATGAGTCGAGTAGGGCTCGGGCCCAATGATTGAGAAAGTAGCGGGCCTGGGCCCAGCCCATGGGCCTGATTTCACAGACGGGCCTGGGTTGGGCTAGGTTGGGCCCGGCCCGAGCCTGGCTCATGCTCCACCCCATCTTATATATACCATGCATGTATTGGATCATGTCTATTTCTCGCCTAATCTTTGAAATGTGATATTTACTTTTATAGTCTAGATTGCCAACAACTTTAATGTTTTCCAATTGCCTCTTTTCCCTTTCAAACTTAGACTGATGGGAGGGAAGCTCACTTGCCACTTTTATGCCCTTGTTTTCTTGGATCGAGGATGCTAGGGAGCACATTCATTCCATGGTTTTCTAGTGCAACATCACCCATGTTCAGTAAGGATTATCCAGAAGTTGCATTCATTATTGCTGATTTTTATTTGACTGTTGTGACATATGATTATTAGGTAGGATTTTGTTAGTTGCATAAACTTTTACCATCAAATGCTAATGTCTAGACTAAATTGATATCCTTGAGATTGCAGTTTTGATGATATTATTCTACATATGTAATGTATGTGCTGACTTAATCTCACCTTCACTGGCACACTTGAGAACCATGTACGTTTATCTAGTATTTTTTATAATGAGGAGCTTCATTTGTTGGATATGAAACTATTTAGCTAGCTTTCACATTAACTTGTTCTTAATGCAGATACCCTAACATGGGTTGGTTATGTTCCCACCGAGGAACATGGAGGCATGGTAAGCTTATTATTAGCACCTTCAACTGCTGCCATTTTGATTTTTCACATTCACGTATGTCATTTCGTATAGTTAGCCTGTGGTGCTAACTTTAAGGGCCTGTTTGGTTGCAGGGTTGGCCCAACCCTGGTTACTATTCACAAGGGTACTTCCTCGTCACAGATTACTATTCACCCAGCCCAACCCAACCCAACCCTGCCAAACCCTGCAACCAAACAGGCCCTAAGGGTTCATAACCTTTCCCTATATGATCATAGTCTAATGCTAGGGCGGATATTCTCGAAACATCAGTAATTCTACCATCCTAGCAATTTTTGCAATAGGCTTATTTGCTGGGACATGGGCCTTCACGCTTTAAAAAGATAGAGGAAGCAAAGTGGGCAGAAGATGTAAGTTATAAAAGGGATAAATGACAAATAATGATGTGTGCTTTTATGCCTCCGCTGTTAACATTACCACTTTTATTTACTGCTTCAGGAGGGAGATTGTCCTTACTCCCTTAAAAGGGTACAAAAGCTCTCCAATTCCTGTTGTAATAGAACTACTAATCGAGGAAACAACAATTTATCGGATGAATGTTTCATCCAATACACCATCTTCACCAGTGGAATGAACATTTTGTGCGTACATCATAGTTAGTATGCATATAGATTCCGTATATTAACGGGATAAGCATCTCTACCATCTACATCAAGTAGCTTCTTTGCGATGATTGTCGTCTGCTTCTATAAGATGGTATGCATCCCAGAAAACATACTTTGATCGATCTTCACATAGTGTAGAGCTTGAGTTTTTGCTCGTACCTTTAAAGCACATGAAAGGAGGAAAACTCTCATCGAGAAATCATAGTACAATCAAATTTTCATCCATCAAGAAATTATGGTATGTTGCATGACCCTCACCTAAGGATCATTGTACCATATATTCAAATAGATATCATTATCTGTAAGACCAAAGCATGAAATAATAGGTGAAGTAAATCATATTCCCATGCGGAGTCAAGCGCATCAGACTTCCTCATATGGGGTGGAAAGCCGACCGCAGAGAAAATGCTCTTTACTTGGAGTAAGCACAAGAGGAATAGATAGAATGGATGATATCTGAGTTAATGTTGTAGAATTGGATATTTACCAGATTTAAATTCTAAGTTTATCAAACATACACCTCTATATAATTTGGCTATATGTTTATGTTTGTTGTATAATAATTTTGAGTGTGTCGTTTGTTAACTTTTATGTTAATGCTAGTATATAGATGTCTTCCACATTATGGTGATGTTATTATTTGATTAAAATGATGTGTGTGCTATTTTAATTGTTATGTGATATCTGAATGATGGAAGATTGATTCAAGAATTTTGACGATTAAAGTGAATGATAGAAGATTGATTAAAGTGATATACGCATATCCGAACCCACTCTATTATTCAAAAGCTATCGTATTCCTACAAAAAGCAACTCGTGTGCATACATAAGAAGGATCATATAAAACTTCTCTCAGATACACAATAGAGAGTGAAGTCATACTAGAACTCTCTCTTCAAACGAAACCCATCATACTCCTATAAAAACCCTCCTCTTACAGATACATAGGAAGGGACATAAAAATCATCTCTCAATTGGTATAGGATTTGCTATATTTTATATTCTAATAAATATGAGTCAGAAATATACGGAGATATCTATTTCATGTTAAAATATTTGATCTTTTATTTATTTTGACTTACATCAGTCCTTCCTTTAGCTTTTAAATGTAAGTTCCTTTTTAAGAAATATAATCCTTGTCTTTGTTTATATTTTGGATTGCAACACATCACTATAATATGTCCCCTCCTACGAATCAATCGACATTTTTCAGAAATTTTACAAACAGAAGCTCTTATTTTCATATTTATGATTCTCTATATTTTCTTTTTAGTTCCAAATTTACTTCTTGAAAGAAAAAAATCCCGTTAATTTTAAAACCCCAAATTCTATCCCCATGAGGAGGAGCTAAAAAATATCTACTCGTTCGAATCCTTATTGCGAAATCTATAAACCATACATCCTCTAGAGAGAATGGAATCATACCAGAACTAACTCTATTATACAAAAAAATTTCATTTTCTTAGGAAAATCTACTTGTGTGCATACATAAGAAGGAACATACAAAAGTTCTCTCGGATATATAGCAGAGAACAAACTCATACTAGATTTTATTATACAAAAATCCTCATATTCCTACAAAAAGCTTCTCACGCACATACATAAGATGGAACATATAACAATCCTATCAAATTTGCAAAAGAGAACGAATTCCTATAAAAACTCACTCTATTATACAAAAACCATCGTATTCCTAGAAAACCTACTTGTGCACATACACAAGATAGAACACACAAAAACTCTCTCGAATATTCATCAGAGAACAAAATCCTGCAAAACACATTCTATCATACACAAGTCTTCGTCTACCAAAAAAGCTACTCATGCGCATACATAAGATGAACCATACAAAAGTTCTCTCAAATACGCAACAAAGAGCGAAATTATACAAAAATACATTCTATTGTACAATGATCTTCACATTCCTACAAAAAGCTACTCCTGTGCATGCATAAGATGGAACATACAAGAGTTCTCTCAAATATGCAACGAAGAAATAAATCATACAAAAAATTTACTCTATTGTACAAAAATCATTGTATTCCTACAAAATGCTGCTCATGCGCATACATAAGATTAAACATACAAAAGTTCTTTCGAATATGCTACTGAGAATAAAATCTACAAAAATGCATTCTATTATACAAAAAATTTCATATTCCTATAGAGCTACTCGTGTGCATGTATAAGATGGAACATACAAAAGTTCTCCAATATGTAAAAGTGAACATAATCCTACAAAATCTACTCTATTATACAAAAATCCTCATATTCCTACAAAAAACTACCCGTGCACATAATTAAGATGGAACATACAAAACTTCTCTCAGAAATGCATCAAAGAATGAAATCATTCTATAATTCTCTCTATTATATGAAACTCATCGTAATCCTAAGAAAATACTCCTCATGCACATATATAAGAAGAAACATAAAAACTTCTCTCAAATATGCAACAGAGAATGGAATCACACAAGAACTAACTCTATTATATAAAAACTTTTGTTTTCCTACAAAAGATTACCTGTGCGCATACATAAGAAGGAACATACAAAAATTCTCTCAGATATGCAATCGATAACTAACCACTATGTTGATTAAAAAAATTAGTATTACAATCTTGTATTCTTACTTCTGATAACATTCGAATAAGTAACTAGAATAAGTATCATGTCTTTTTACTAGGGATAAATCCATGATTTATCATCATAACTATTATTTATTATCCCTCTTGTTTTTATTAATCAATAAAATAGAACCTTAATTAAATAACATTAATAATGAACCCTACATATTGTATATAAAATAATCTCATATTGTGCCTTTTATTATGTATTTTCTTAAATATAAAAAATATCAAAAAATAGATAAATATTGTAAATATTTGTTTTGACATTAAATACAAATTAAAAATATAAAAAAGTTACAAAAGAAAAAAAGCTTTTAATTCATTAAAAATACTTATAAAAATTTATCTATGTACGTATGGCCTATTTTGACTATGTATTCAACATGATACTTGTAGATCTCAAAAGGATCTACAATTTTCATGTTCAAAACTTTTTCATTGAGGCTTCTAACTATTTTATCTTTATGTTCCTAACATTTTTTCTTTTCAATTAATTCCTATTGGGCTATGTGGCACATCGACACCCGCCCACGTGGCTTACTCCCTTGTCTCCTTTTGCTTCATCTCCCAACCGTCCACCAGGTCCCGATTGATTCTATCCGAACCTTCATCCACACCTCAATCACCGCCCTCTGATCTGATTTGATCAGAGCAATCTGGTCCTTCTACTCATACCACACTCTTGGCCGTTGGATCACACAATCCAATGACTAGCCCTAATCAAAATCGTCTATGCATAAACCCTAACCACCCATTCCATCCCCCACCACATGATGGAGAAGTGGTTGAAACCTCATTGACAAACAACCTGGAAAACTTCGCCTGCTCTTCAAATACACCTCCATAATAATCCATGATTTATTAACTTTTCTTTCACATTTTGTTTTAAAACATTTAATAAATGCATGTAAATATCCATTAATTCTCATTTATTATCAAAACCTAATTCATGAATAAAAAATTAATTTTATGCATTAGAAACATGTAAATAAATAAAAGAATAAAAAGAAAGAAAATAAAAAGGTAAACTGTAAATATGTATATATGTACAATATGACTAGCTGAAGAATATATTTATATAACTAAACCCTTGAGATTAAGTCAACATGGATTGGTCAACATATAATAAAGTAAAGGGAGATAAGGAAGAAAACCATAAAACTAATTAACTGCACACATTATTCATTATTTATCCAGTATTTATAAAAATTTTTATTTTCACCAAACTCTCTTGTTTATTTCTAAAAATGTATATAAAAATATGAAAATATTAAAAAATCACAATTTTTATATATGACAAGAAATCCAACTTTTAAATTGTCAATTTCTCAACTTCTGAACATCATAACTTCCGTACGAACTTCATTTTCACTCTACTCACTTTTAAAGTTCATAAAATAATATTCTAATTAATTAAGGTAATTTCACCAAAATTAGAATCCATTTGCAAGAAGTTAGTTTTGGAAGCTAATGACAACTGGATTTCTGGGCTATTTATTTTATTCAAAACATACTGATTATACTTTTAGTAATTTTATACTTTTCAATTATTTTCTTGATATTTTAGATTGTGTATAAATTATTTCAAAAATTTTAGACCTTATTTAATATTTTATATAAATAAAAACCATAATTTATAGATGAATTTGAACTACATCCTATATATCAATATTTATTTATATATTTAAATTAGTTTATTAAAATCCAGAAAAAATTATGCAAACATTATTTATTATCTTAATAATTAATAAAATATAAAACAATGGTTGTTTACTAAATCATCAAATTAAAAATCAAACTCTATTTATAAAGTATACTATATACTTATTTATGGGGTTGATGGGGCTACCCCCTGGGGTAGCCAACATGGCTGCCCCACCTCATTTTTTGGGAATTTTTTTATTTTTTTTGAAAAATATCAACATGTATATTCATCCCTATATCCCTCCTATATGTCATTCGAATTTCGTCAGAAACAGAGACTCCTACGACCTCCAACCAGACATGGTTGATTTAAAAAATCCTGCGACCGTTAAAAATGACATATGGATGGAGGTCGTAGGAGTCTTTGTTTCTGACGAAATTCGAATGGCATATAAGAGGGATATAGGGATGAATGTACATGGTGATTTTTTTCCAAAAAAATAAAAAAATTTGCGAAAAATGGGGTGAGGGCAGCCATGTTGGCTACCCCTAGGGGGCAGCCCCATTTTTCCCATTATTTATTAATACTATATTTATAATTTAAAAATAGTTATTATTATTAAAAATAAATTATATAATAAATTAGTTAATTAAATTATTTACATATTTTATTTTTTTAACTAATTTAAATAATGCTATTTACTATTTATTAACTAATTACTAACTTATTTCCTATTTGTCCTACCAAGTGCTGACACGTGGCAGCATCCGGATCTTCTTCTTCAAGAATGGGTTGTTAGAGGTTTTGTTCTAACCTATCCACTTCGCAGAATTATTATCTCGTCCTCCTTCATCTAAAATCCCATCTCATCCCTCGATCCTAATCCCCTAACTACCCTCTTAGATGCCAACCTTAGGATCTAATCCAAACTCCTTCCATCTATCCTCTTTATTGATCCAAAGTCGACCATTCGAACTCCCTCCCAGTCAAGTTCTAAACTAACCGACTACCCTACTTCTTCCCTCTACCACGACCAACCAAGGTGGTGACAACATCTCTGGCCAATTATGCGTGGAAGAAGGGTGATCAGAGGAGGTTCCAAGGCAACTTCGCTGCCTTGCATCGCCGCCTAGCAAGCGTCCAGCTCCAGTGAAGTATCCATCGTCGAGCCATAACATGAGGTCCTATACCCTCTTTCCCAGGTACAAACTCCATCATCCTCCAATCAATTTCTCAATCCTCGTTTCTGAATTAGTATGCTACTCTCATCATTAGTATGCTGTAATCATCTTGCTTGATACACATCTCAAATGAAAACCATTTTCACTTCGATTTGACTCATTTCACATCTAAAACCCCTTTTCCTGGAATCTATTTTGAGTTGCAAAATCAAATAATATTGATGCCAAATACATTGAGATTCGGTCAAAAAGTTCTTCATTTGCAGGTTGACTTTTGCATCTGAAGCATCATTTCATCAGTCAAAGCTCTCATCTTCTTCAATAATCCACTGAATCTAACAAGCATCTGAACATCAGAAGTTCCTGAAACCCTAACCGCAATTGAGAATCATTTCATCAATCGCCTCCTCCTTCTTCGACTCCTCTCACAATGGGAGCGCTCGAGAGGGTGAGGAGCACCCTCTCCGACCCCACCTCCAACCAATGAGTGGGGAAAGAGCTGCATCTCATCGGAGACAAAGAAGTCACCACCGCCCGCATCCATTTAGGGAAGAACATCACGAAGAAAAGGGGAAGCACATTTCACTGATGCCGGCACCAACTGACGACCAAGATCGCATCTACACTTCATATCTGAGATGTTGGCATGCGAAACGGTGGAATAATTACAAAGTCACCCCCAATGATCCAGTAAATTAATTACCGCCTCCATGAGATTTCATATTTACATTTAGGTCCCTGACCAGGGACCTAAGTATAAGAATCCAGTTACTTTTCTTATAATTATGTCTCTGACCAGGGACCTAATTGAAAGAGGAGCTTTACTTTTACTGTATTTTATTTTATAATACGTTTTGGACTATTGTGGACACTATTTGGACCTCTTGGACATTATTCTAGCACATCAGTTTTTTTACATTTTATTAGGCATCAAATTTCGAGGTTTTTCATCTCGCTTTTTGCTTGGATTTTCTTCTTCAATTTTCAATACGCTTTGATTTCCTTTTATGTTCTTTCTTGAGATCGCTGCTCGAGCATCTTATCTACTATATAATATCACCCATAATTTCCTACTATTTCACATACTATACATATAGATAAATCGACTAACTATTACTTTTAAAAAAAATAAATAAAAATTTAAAAATCCTATAAAAAGAATAAAAACAAAAATTCAAAAAAGTTTTCTCATTGAATAAGAGAAGAAAAGAGAGATAAAAAAATCACAAAATTATTTTCTTCTCTCATTTTGAGCATGATTTTCTGCCTCCTTGTGTTCGACCTAGGCACACTTACATGGATAAATAAATAGCGAAACAAACGTTGGTTTGGTGTTTGTTAATTTTTGTTTGATCAACTAGAGTTTTTTTCGAGCAGCTTTCTATAACCGAAACTTATTTCTTATTTTATCCACCGGTAGAAACCCAATTATCAATGATGCCAATGCAAGGGAGGCGTAGCCGCGCTTGAGATTTTTGAGTTTTACTTTTCTCTTGTTTTCCTTTCTTTTACACTAATCACTGGTCTCTAATTTTTGGCTACATTCTTTTCTATACTTAGGATGCCTAATCCTAAGTATACAGGGGATCGAGTGATTTCGTTGATTTCGTTTCTTTTTGTTCTTCTTTCATTCCTTCGTTTGTATATCCCTTTTCCTTAGTCAAATCATTTTGTGTTCCACTTACGATGATCGTATCATAAGTATAGGGGGGTCGACTAACTTCTATTCTTTTATTCCTTTTCACTCACTTTTACTTAGCACGAGTTATGTCACCTTTGTCTCTTTTCATGCTATTAGAACATACCACAAGCTAAGTATAGGGATGTAATTATATATTATATATATACTTTCATACATAACTCATACTTTTATGTATTTTCTATATCTATAAAATCCATAAAAAAGTAAGGGTTAATTTATTTAAAATCCACTTGGTTATTAATTATAAAATCCTTGTTTTTAAATAAATCAACCCTTTCCCACTTTTTTATAGATTTCATAGGTATAGAAAATACATAAAAGTACGAGTTATGTACAAAAGTATATATACAATACACACACACCCCCCTATACTTATCTTGTTCTATGTCCTCATAGCATGAAAAGAGACAAAGGAGGACATAACTCGTGCTAAGTAAAAGTGGGTGAAAAAGAATAAAGTCAATAGACCCCCCTATACTTACGATGGACACTCCACCGACCATTGCTCCTTTGTCCACCTTCACGAGGGCCAAGGACCAACATCTCTTCCTCCTCATGTGACAGAGGAGGAGGGATTGATGATGCGACGATGATTGAGGAGCCCTGGTGAGATCCATGGTCTTCGGACCATGTGCAACCATTAGCCTTGACTGTTTGAGCTTCAGGGGACACATGGACTTGTTAAGTGAAGAACATAGGTCGTCCTTGACCTTATCCTAAACTACCCTCGACCAACTGCGATCATCTTCAAGCTTCAGATAATTAGGTTTATTTGTTTTTTCTTTGATTTTCTCTTCATTTTCCAGTCGTGTATGGATACAATTTCTTCTCCTTTACAAGATCCCCACCATCCCCAAGGATCATTGATCATCGGGGGGTTTACCTTGCCACCTCCTACCTCCTACACACCTAACCAATTCATCCCCTTTCATATGTCACCACGATGGAGGGCCCATCATGCCTTCACCTTCTCCTCCCTCTCTAGGACCTCATCTTACTCACCTTACACAAATCACCAACATGATTTGGATACATATCTCACCCCATTTTGCAGGTTAATTCATCATTGGTCAGAGCTATGCATCATGCTCTGTTCTAGAGTAGATACTCTGGCGAACCTTCATTGACTCCCTGATCCACACCTCCTTGTCTCTTCACTGAGTCACGATGGCCTCCATTACGACCTTATAAAGGTGATTATAAATTCAACGGAGCAGTTGGGCCATGGAGGAGTGAAGGAGATATCACCATATCACAACCATCACTGCCTTACAAAGGAGGAGGAGAAGGAGGGCACACACTATATGTACCGTCCGATCCCCAGGATTTGACGACCTTGATGATGTCTCAACTTCTGCCATGACCCACCTGTCTCGATGGGACTGGAGGTTCTTTGAAGCACATGTGGCTCCTACATGAAGGCTAGCATTTGGCACTTAACGCATCATAGAAGTGTGAAGATCACATCACATGCGATCAAGAGTGAATAGTCGTACTAGTGCTTGGGGTAGTGGAAACTAAAATTTTTATCAAGATGAAACCTCATGAGATGAGATTCATTCTTGTACTATTTCATAAAGATCACAAATGAGTAGTAGAATTAATTATTGAAGTGTGTTTGCGATCACATATGTCTCTAAGCGAAGAGACCTCCTATCTCAAGTTGATCCGACGAAGGATGCACTTGCGGGCGTGTGGATGAGACAAGCATTTGTCGTAATCTGAGATGAAGATCTGAGTGTGAGCCTCCTAATTTTGTCTCAAGAAATTGGTGGCCTTCCTCACGAACAAGATTCACCGTAGAAGGTGGAGATCCACGAGCAGTCAATTTGAGAGCACAACGATGTCACGACAATTGCGAGGATCTCTAAGTCATTATGGTGGACGAACACAATATTGAGAGACAAAGAGAGAGAGAGAAGGTGTAGGAGAATACAGAGAGTTATTTCTCTTGCAATTGTTATTGTAAAATAAAGAGCTAAGTCTAACCTTTCCTTTATAACATATTAGATGTTTATAGATCTCAGTCCATGTGTACACATAATCAATGGTGTAGGTTATTTTGTTCTTTCAACTAATGGGCACGATTTTGTTGCACAAATTTGCAATAAATAAATAATCAATTTAAAATGAATCAAAGATATTGAATATTCACCAATATAATTTAATTTGAATTAAATCAATTAACATGTGGAATGAATGGAAGGAGAGGAAGCTTCCATCCTTTCATAGAGTGGACAACCACATTAAAATAGGACTCGATATGACCATCCGCCCTCTATGCTGGGAAGGTGGCTCTCTATTCCATTTTGTGAGATCTCATATCTAACAAAACATTACACACGTGCAACAACTTTTGTTGCATAATTATTCACTAAAATAATTCCAAATTATTTTATGATAATTTCAATAATGCCATTGACATATATGAATCATATTCATACATCCAATATAAAATGTTGCATTTACAATTAATTATTTAATGTTATTCCAATTCACATCAACATTTAATTTGTAAATATTATTTACAATTAAATCTCTCCAACATATTACAAATCACATTTATAATATTTATGATTATTGTGGATAGTGAAATCCACATTAATCATATCCTTGATAATTAAATCACATTTAATTATCTTAGATGACTATTCTCATGTGTCTAAAAATATGAATCATATTCGCATTATTTATGATAATTAAATCATATTTAACCATTCATTTCCCTATACCCAGATGCATTATCAATAATTGAATTATTCTTAAACTCTCTCAAGAACAATATGCTTTCTCCACAAATGCTTGGAGATAAGGACATGTCGATTGTACATTCCATGTATAGTGACTTGAATTGAGAGCAGTATATCAAATCCAAATCTCGGGGACCTCTCAAAGATATTTGATTAAATTAAACTGTAATTCTAATCTTCTCATTGCATCCGAATCACATTCAGATCAACGTCCAACATTTGGACTAAGATTGGATTACTAATCTATTGAGAGGAGTTACTGAAATCCAAACATGTTTCATCATTCCCTCAGAATGAAAGTGTCATGGTTATACAATCTCTTACGATCACATCATCCTCGAGTATTCCTAATACCCGTACATCCTACATACTGGAAGATCTAAAATAAGCCCGAAGTTTTAGATCATATTTATACTATCTTCTTCAGGGTTTCATCATTAAGTTTCTCATTTCGTCATTGAGAGTTGGTATTGATCATATGTTTTCCAAAAGTATATATCATACCCATAAATTCTTTCCATGCTTCCAAAGCAAGATGACTATGCATGGAATTTTATCGATCCCAATACCTCATGAGTGATCTTATGTCTTCCAGTTCAGTAGTGAACCTGTATAATCCCTTTGAGAGATCTTATTATTCCCTCGAATACATACCATCTCGTCAGTGTATACACCTTGATTAGGTCATCAACCTAATGATCTAATGTACATACTTAGACATGGAGCTATACATCTGTCTCTAGTCAAAGGATGTGTGCCTATATCTTGACAACTTACGATATAGTTCTTGATTATCTCGATCTTGCTAGGTCAAACCTTTTGACCTAACTTATCTAACACATCCAAATCTCTATTCCTATAAAGAGGACCTGCATCAAGAGGTTGATGTGATATCAACTTTTAGAGAAGGATTGTCATCTCTTTCTCAGACTAGAGATCATCTCTTAGCAACCATTTGACAATGCTTAATGTGTACTCAATCTAACTCTTTATATATCATCCAAGTACTGACCTTTATGATTCAACCATTGAATCAAGAACTGTATGATTATTATGATGGCCATGGTACATAACCTTAATTATACTAAGATGCCTTATAAGTGCATTCATTCACTTAATCTCAGACAAGGAGTGAAATAAATAAATAACCTTTATTGATATATCAAAGACTACAACAACATTTATTGTAGAAATGGTTCGTCCCGGGCTCACATGGCTAATAATCTCCCACTAGCCCTTAGAATCATTCATGTGCATTCTTTAACCCAAGGTCATTACATGATGGTCGTAAATTTTTTGGACTAAAGGTTTGGTAAAGGGATAAACAACGTTGTCGGTAGAGGCCACCTTGGTGATCATGATATCACCATGCTTTTGAATCTATCGAATGATGTTGTATTTCATTTCTACGTGTTTTCTCTTTTAATGCCACCCGAGTTCCTTCTCATGAGCTATGGCTCCTATGTTAGCATAGAGAAACATGATGATATTATCAAGGGAAACTACGCCAAGTTCCAAGATGAACTTGTGTAAGAACCCTACCTCCTTTTCAACATCCGATGCGGCAATGTATTCGACTTTTGTTGTTGAATCAACCATAGTTTCCTACTTCTTGCCTCACAGTACCACCAACACAAACCTTGAAGTAGACTAGTGGTTATCTATATCAGATTTGAAGTCTAATATATCTTAAGACTTGGAGATCACCATCTCCATAGACCAACTTGTAATCTTGCATACATATTAGATACTAAAGATTTTCTTCAATACATTCCATTATTGTTCTCCACATCAGGATTGGTAACGGCTTACCACCCCCACTGCATGATAGATATCTGACCTTGTGCACATTATGGTATACACTAGCCTTCCCACCGCTGATGCATAGGGTCATCCAACCAAGTCTCTCTTATCCTGAACACTTTAAGGAGCCATTCCTTTAGATAGGTGTATACCATGTTTTCAGGGAAAGAAGCCTTTCTTGGAATTATCCATATGAAAATGTTCCAAGATCTTCTTAATGTTCCCATACTCTTAAGGAAGTCATCCTCCAAAACTTTCACGTCTCTAGAGATGAAAACCTTTTGAGTTTTAGGGTCGTAAAGTTGGTATTCAATACCATACTTTACATACCTAATGAAGTAGCACTCAAGATTCTAGCTTACATCTACGTTCTTCGCATGGACCAAGCAACGTAAATCCTCAAGTTTCTAACACTGAGCTTGGTTCCAAACTAAATCTCATGAGGAGTTTTAGGTATAGATTTGGTTGGAATGTTGTTTAGGATATATATTACAACCTCTACTACATATCCTGGAAATCAAGAGGTAATTGTGCTTTGCTCATCATTGAACTGACCGTGTCCATGATGATCCTGTTCTGTCTTTCAGCAATACCATTTAGGTGGGGAGTTCCAAGAGAAGTGAGATTGGATACTATTACTCTCTCTTTGAGATGTTCCTTAAATTACCCAAGAGGTACTCGACACTTCGATTAGATCGAATCCGTTTAATCTTCCTGTCAATTTGGTTCTCAACCAAGGCCATGCATTTTTGAACTTTTAAAAGGTTTCAAACTTTTGACGTAATACAAAGATAAATATGTATCGTGAATAATCATCAATAAATGTCAAATAATATTAATATCCATTTCGGGTCACGGTACTGAAGGGACCACATACATCGGTATGTATTGGTTCAAGAATATCCTCGCATCGTATAACCTTGTTACAAAAGGGTGCTCTGGCCTCGAATGCAATGTTCATAGGTAGGTAAAGTTTGAACATGTAGAAATTTTGATGGTCCATCCTTTATCAATCTATTGATCCTATCAACAGATAAATGATCAAGCCTTTGATGTCAAATCATATTAGAACGATTTCCTTCCTCTCTGATTTTTTAGGGATTTCATTAGTGGGTGTTATATTAATGAAAGATTCATCAATGCACAGTTAATTGAGTCCATCGAAAGTTCGAATACCATCTGCAATATGTTTATCATAACGGCTTATGATAAGCTTATCAGAGAATAGGAACATATATCCATTTCTAACTAACTTAGATACATATATAAGGTTCCTTATAACATCTGAAACACAAAGACATTCTTTAAGTACGAGGACTCTCTCACTAGATAATGATAGTCTGCATGTCTCGGTGATGACTGCTGCAAAAGTTGCGTCAGATCCCATCTGGATGATGATCTCCCCTTCATTAAGATTTTTGGTTTGCTGAAATAGAAGCAACAAATTACATACATGAACAAAAACACTGGAATCTATGATCAAACTACCTTCTCTTCCCACGAGAAAGTTGGTTTCAATGATAAAATTAGATTTTATACACGCCAGGGCATTATCTTTACTCTTTTTGGACCATTCCTTTTTCAGTGACATGGACTTTTGTAGTGGTGA
The DNA here is from genome assembly GCA_037367405.1 of Ottelia alismoides. Taxonomy (NCBI): domain Eukaryota; kingdom Viridiplantae; phylum Streptophyta; class Magnoliopsida; order Alismatales; family Hydrocharitaceae; genus Ottelia; species Ottelia alismoides. The sequence continues at coordinate 110,301 of JAZKJV010006222.1, forward strand.
TGAATATCTGTTTTATTGGATAACAGATGTGTGGAAGCTTGAGAGGATGAGTCAACACTTTAACTCTTCTTCTTCACCTGCTGGGCCGGATGCTTCAGAATCCATGCTTCTGAATACCCTTTATGCAGTTCACATCACCGAACATCTATTTTTAATTCAATATTATATCATGAGCGTCCTCCATGTCCATATGTTGCTTCCGAAGTACATTAGACAGAGATCCCAAAATATAACATCAGACCAACGAGCGACCCTTACTAAAATTTTCATTAAATTTCAATTCTTTCATTGACATAGAGTTTGTATGCTTGTTTTTGGTGAGCACATAATTAGTGTGCTCCACAAAGAGAACATGCTTCAAATAACAAATCCAATCCGAATAATTTAATCCGATTAATTGGTTGACCTCCAGAAGCCTGCTAAGAAGGTTCATGGATTTCATATTTGAGAATAAGAATGCATTTATATTAGAACATACAAATATTTATATATTCAAATTTAAATTATTTGATTAAGGATTTTCAATCAAAATTGTCTTTCCTTTTAAACTCCGAAAGTCCATTCCCTTGTTAAACTTTCAAAGCAAGATATATACTTACCACTATATCTCTAGCAAGATCTGAGATGTTACTAAACTTATACTTACCACTATCTCTCTGTGATCTCATGTTCACCTTTGTTATACCCTAATAATATGAGAAATTGCAACTGATAAAAAGAAGCACAAACTCATTTCGCCTTGCAAGTCCAACTTGCAATTTCCAATTCGGTCTTTAACATTCGAGCCCATCACCATAAGATTATGTTAACCCATTGTTAATTGAATCAATCGTTAATAGGAATAGAACTCGTTATGTGCAATCCAATACCACCTCAATTATATGAGGAACAATATTAAGGTCACTGCACATATGGTCTTACTCTATCGAGAAGAAAAGAATCCGATCCACGTGCGCTTGCATATAGGAGCTATCACTTCGAGTATGTGTCTCCAGCATACAATCCATGATGACAGAACCTTCTCCTTGACGAGAGACCATGGGTGTCATTTATATGATCTTCCATATCTCATTCAAATTTTAATTAATCATTACAAATCATATTCATTACGACCAATTCTTCCAAGAGAATTACATCTGTATTCATAATAGCTAATTATTTTAATTTGATATCTAATTAATTTAATCATATTAAATTAATTAACAATACAATTCAACCAACAAACAATTAGGGTTTGCTTGATATTGCTATATAGTATACACCATCACATTGTACAATTGTATTATTCCAATGAGTTGTTTAATGTTACGTAGACACTTCTCATGCTACCCACCTTGAAACAGATTAAGCTAGGTCAGACATATTATACTAACAGGGAGCACTTCCATTGCAATGCAGGGTACCAATTAAGTAACCTATTAATATATGCACAACCTAAACACCATAACTGAATCAATTCTAGACAACACAATTGGTACAAATTGTACTAAGAGGTTTCATCGACCACATGATATTGGTGACCAGTGTGATACATATATAGTAATCACTCAAAAATTTTAAATATATTAACTCATCTTTAAATATCCTAAATTTCTAGTCATATCAAGCAAACATGTTTTGCATGTAAAAGTTGACCTACAACTATTGTAGGTTAAATCAGAGTTTTGTCATGAAACAATCATTTAATGATGATTGACATTTAATAAAATATATTCATAAATATTAAACATCAATTTAATCATGGTAAAGTAATAATTTCTTTGATTTACATTGAATGATAAATACATCAAGAAAGTAATCTTGATGATCCAATCATCATCCGACCGATCCCTACTAAATATGGAATATCTATAGCAAACTGAGTCAGAATCACACTAAATAAATTTGAGCGATTTGTTGGTTTAATTATATACTTAAAAAAGTGTTTATTCCATATTTCATGAAGGGAATAAGTAAAAAAAAATTAATGAATTCTGCAAAGAGGAGGACCTTTGATGATGAAATACATAAAAAACAATGACATTGCGAGAACTTTTCGAATTTTAATTTATACACCTTTGGTATAAAAAATTGGTTAATATTTTGGAGATATATCTAGACATTATAAATACATTTTATTATCTAAAAAATCTATCCAGATAGTTCATAAACAGAAGCTTTTCATTTTAGCAAAAAACAGTTTGAAACGTACATCTCATGCATAAATTACGAGTTCCTGCGCATTTGATATACAAAACATTGTTCCTTTAAGGTTTGGATCATATCCAAGAACTTTAGTCAAATATCGGATACCACTTTAAGGCTAGAATTTGTTCCTTAGCACATCACAGAAGCGTGAAGATTGCATCACATGTGATTAAGAGTGACTAGTCATACTAGCTTCTCAGGACAACAGAAATTAAAATTTTTATAAATATGAAATCATATGGTATGAGAACCATTCTCATATCATTTCTCAAGATCACAAACGATTAATAGAATTACCTCTTGACGTGCATTTGTGATCGTGTATATCTCTAAGCGAAGAGATCTCCTATCTCAAGTCCGATCCGATGAAGGATGCACTTGTGGGCGCGTGGATGAGAAGCTTGCTTCCCTCAATCCGAATTGAAGATCCGAGTACAGAGTTTCCTGATTTCGTCTCATGGAGTCAATGGCCTTCCTCACGAACAAGATACACCAAAGAAGGTGGAGATCCACAAGCAGTCGATCTAGCAGCACAACGGTGTCGCGACGACTGCAAGGTTCTCTAGGTCAATATGGTAGACGACCACAATATTGAGAGAGAGAGAGAGAAGGCATGTAGGAGAATAGAGAGAGTTATTGCTCTTGCAATTATTGTTGTAAAGAAAGAGCTAGGCATAGCCCTTATTTTATAACATATTGGATGTCCATGGATCTCAATCCATGTGCACACATAATCAACAATGTAGATTATTTTCTGCTTTCAATCAAAGGCCACGATTTTATTGCATAAATTTGCAACAATGCATAAATTTTCAACAAAAATAATCAATTTAAAATAAATGAAATATATTGAATATTCATCAATATAGTTTAATTTGGATTAAATCAATCAACATGTGGAATGAATGGAAGGAGAGTAAGACACCTTCCTTTCATAGAGTGGATGACCACATAGAAATATGACTCAATGTGGCTTTCCATCCTCTATCTATGGAAGGTGGATCTCATTCCAATTTTGTGTGATCTCATATCTAAACAACATTTTCCACACGTAAAACAACTTTTGTTGCATAATTATTCACCAAAATAATTCCAAATTATTTTGTAATAATTTTAAACAAGCCATTGACAATTATGAATTTTATTCACGCATTCAATATAAAATGTAAACTACATTTACAATTAATTGTTCAATATAAATCCAATTTAGATCAACATTTAATTTGTAAATACTATTTATAATTCAATATATCCAACATATTATAAATAACATTTATACTATTTATGATTATTATGGATAGTGATATCCATATTAATTATATCCTTGATAATTACATCATATTTAATTATCTTAGATAACTATTCTCATGTCTCCAAATAATATGAATCATATTCACTTTATTTATGATAATTAAATCATATTTAATTATTAATTTCCCTATGCTCAGATGCATTATCAACAATTGAATTATTCTTGAACTCTTTCAAGAACAATGTGCTTTCTCTGCAGATACTTGTAGATAAGGACAAGATGAATGCACATTCCATGCTAGTGACTTGGATTGATATTATATCTCAAAACTAGATCTCGTGGACCTCTCAAAGATGTTTAATTAAATCTAGCTATAAATCTAATCTTCTCATTGCATCTGATTCACATTCAGATCAATGTCCAATATTTGGATTAAGATTGAATTACTACCTACTAAGAGGAGTCACTAAAATACAAACTTGTTTCATAACTCTCTTAGATTGGAAGTTTCATGGTTATATAGTCGTTTACGATCACATCACCCTCAAGTATTCGTAAAACCCGTAGATCCTGCAAATTGGAAGATCTAGAATAAACTTGAAGTTTAGATCATATTTATACTGTCTTCTTCAGGATTTTATCATTAAGTTTTTCATTTGGTCATTGGGAGTTGGTATCGATCATATGCTTTCCAAAAGTAAATATCATACCTACAAATTCTTTTCATGCTTCCAAAGCAAGACGATCATGCATGAAATTTGATCGGTTCCAATACCTCATGAGTTAGCTCATGTCTTCCGATTCAATAGTGAACTTGTATGTTCCCTTTGAAAGATCGTATTACTAATTTACTCATATGCCCTCTTTTGCAAATCAGCTCGTCGGTGTATAGACATTGAAAGCATTGACTTCTCATCAAATGTAACATTCCTAATAATAATTCTATTATCAGAAATGGACTAGATTTTATATCCCTTTACTCATGCATCATGGACTATAAACACCCTTTTTTGCCTTGGTTCTAACTTTCCTTCACTAACATGATAATATGCAGCATAACCACTACCATGTAATACAAAATAATCAATATGATTACCAGACCATACTGCCATGAGTGTTTGTAGACGATAGTAGATTCAGGACCCTAGTTCATCAAGTAACAAATTTTATTCACAACTTCAGCCCGGATTGCTTTACCAAGACCAACATTTAAGAGCATGCACCTTGCTCTCTACAGAAATGTTATGTTCCTTCATTCCATGACTCCGTTCTATTGTGATATATCCATTATGGTGTGATGTCTTGGGACATCCTCCTCCTTGCAGAACTCATTGATCCTTATGAAAGAACTTCAATTTATTATCAGAATGTAGATGCTTGACCTTGTTAGATGTTTGATTCTCCATCAAGATCTTCTACTATCTAAAGTTATGAAAAGCCTTGCTCTTGTGCTTCATCATGAACACATGAACTATCCTAGAATACTCATCACTTATGGACAAGACATATCTGACACCTCCCAACAATGGAATACGAGAAGGTCAATAATCAATATGGATGTAGTCAAGCATTTCCTTCGTCATGTAAATAGCTTTACCGAGTTATTTCCTATGTTGTTATCGAATACGCAATGCTCACAAAACTCCGGCTTGGATCCTTATGGATCCTCGATGAGACTTGTGTGACTGAGGATATTCATCCCAATCTAGCTCATATTCCCCAGTCATATATGCCCCAACTTTATTTTTTGATTTCACAGCTTGGGTATGATACTGCAGCAAAACTAGTAGCTGTAGACCCTTGCATGGCAAATAAGGTCTTCTGGCTATTACCCTTAATAACAACTACCCAACTTTTGCAACATGTATAACTCTACCTTCAGCGTTGTACATATATCTAAGTTCCTTCTCAAATCAGTAACGTGACGAATCTCTATCACTGTCCTCATGGCTCCATCTCACATCTTGATTTTTACAAAATCAATTCCTACAATTTTACATGTTGTATCATTCCCCATATCGACGTTTCTACCATCTATCTTCTCATATGTACAGAATCAATCTTCATTTGGGGTCATATGGTAAGAACAAATTGAATCAAGTACTCATGTGCTATCAGTCACCTTCTGATCTGTGACGATAAGGACTAAATCATCTTGAAAGTCTACACTTATGTGAATTATTGCAACAACTGTGACCTTTCCTTGCTTCTTCGAGTTGTCTTTCTTCCAATATCCATGATCCTTACCATAATTCCAAATGTTGTCAGGATTGTGATTCTTCAACTTGGATTTCTACTTTCCCTTTTTCTTATATCCAAAACCAACATGACTCTTTTCAGGAGTTTAACTAAACATGCAGCCTGAGAGTCCTACTTAACACTAGCCATGTATAGAATTCTATGCACATGCAAACTCGTATTGGCATCCTCTATGGGTTATCTCTTCTCTTCCCACTGAAGGATATGGATAAATCCTTAAGTGCATCACGGAAGCGTGATCGTCGTATCAGATATGACGAAGAACGACTAGTCGTACTAGTTGTTCGGTGCAGCGGAATTTAAAAAAAATTTTATTCGATGAAACCACATGATCCGAGAACCATTCTCAAATCGTTTCATCTATAACCACAACAAGTATAATGCAATACCTCTTGAAGCATGGTTGATCAAGTCTCTAAGAGAAGAGACCTCCTGTCTCAAGTCCGATCGTCGGAGTAACGACTTGCGAGCGCGGGGATGAGTCGCGGTGTCCTCGCAATCCAAGAAGATGATCCAAGCACGGTTGCCCCTGATCTCGTCGCACGATATCGAACGTCTCCTTCGTGAGTGAAGCACTCCAAGTAGACGGAGAACCACAAAGCGTCGAAGCAGCAGCACGATGGCGCGGGCGTCGACGATTCTCTCCACCAAGGTATGGTGGACGGCCACCAAGAAGAGAGGGAGAGAGGGCTGTCGAGTATGGAGAAAGAGAGAGAGAGAGAGATGTGTGATACAATAACATGTAAAGAGAGAGCATGGTATGCCTCTCTATTTATAGGGTTTTGGTATCCATGGATCTCAATCCATGGGACATATAAAATCAATGGATGAGATTGATTTATGTCAATCCAATGGTCAAGATTGTTGTTGGTAAAAGCCAACAACTTGTGATTTAATTTTGATTAAATATATTTGATAAATTAAATATATATTAATACCAAATTAAACCAATCAAATAAGAAGTGAAAATACAAATAAGATCCACCTTCCCCATTAGAGGGAGTGAACGACCACCAATTCCATAAAGGAATTGGTGCCGCCACCTCCTTCCCATATGGGGAGGGCAATCTCATGGATTCCCATGAGATTGCACATCTCCTTGTTTTTCTCTCAACTTATTTCCAACAATTATTTGTTGGTATTTTATTCACCAAAAATAATTCTCAATTATTTTGGGAATATTGCAATCTTGACATTGGAAAATTGTGAATCACAATCACAACCTAAAACAAAATATAATTTACATTTTCAATTAATTAGACAATGTGTATCCAATACACATTAATAATTAATCTATAAATATAAATTATAATTAGCTCTCTCTAATACATTATAAATCACATTTATAATATATTATGAATAATAGGATATTACTATCCACATTATTCTTATCCATAATAATTAAATCACATTTAATTATATTGGATAATTCCTCATACATCATGATAATTAAATCATATTTAATTATTAATTTCTCATTGCTTAGATCTTATGGAATTATTCTTAAACCATTTAAGAACAATGCTATTTCTCCTAAGATACTTGGAGATAAGGACAGAGCGATTGTTTTGTTCCACGTATAGTGACTTGGATATTGAGATCACATCTCAAATCCAGATCCCATGGACCTCTCATAGATGCTTGATTAAATCAAGACCATAAACCTAATCTTCTCATTGTATCTGAATCTAATTCAGATCAATGTCCAGTATATGAACTAAGATTATGTCACTTCTCTAATGAGAGGAGTCACTAAAATCCAGACCTGTTTCATCACTCCCTCGGAATGGAAGCGTCATGGTTATACAATCGTTTATGATCAAATCACCCTTCAGGTATTCCCAATACCTGTACATCCTGCATACTGGAAGACTCATGATCATCCCAAAGATATAGATCACTTTTACACAGTCATCTTCAGGGTTTGATCACTAAGTTTCTCAATCTTGGTTCTTGGGATATGGTACAGATCATATGCTTTCACAAAGCATATATCTTACCTTCAAATTCATATCATGCTTCTAAAGCATGATGACCATGCATGGAATTTGGTCAATCCCAAAACCTCATGAGTGAGCTCATGTCTCCCGGTTCACAAGTGAACCTGTATGATCCCTTTGAGAGATCATATTACTCATATGCCCTTACATGCACACCAGCTTGTCGGTATATAGACCTTGGTTAGGTCATCAACCTATTGGTCTGCCAAATGTACATACTCAGACATATAGCAATACATCTGTCTCTGGTCAGAGGATGTTTGCCTTTGATGTGACAGTATTCATCATAGGTCTTTGGTTATCTCGATCTCGTTAAGTCAACTCATTGACTCAACTAATCTGATACCTCCGAATCAATATTCCCATGCAGAAGACCTGCATCAAGAGGTCGATCAGACATCAGTCTAATGAGATAGGATTGCCATCTCCCACTCAGACTTGAGATCACTACTTGTCAATCATTGATGATGCTTGATGAGTCCTTTATCTAACTCCTTAGATATTCATCCAAGCATCAGCCTCTATGATCCAATCAATGAATCAACAGCTGTATGATTATCAAGTTGGCCATGGTACATAACCCTTATTATACAAAGGGACCTTATAGTGCATTCATTCATTCAATATCAGAAAAGGAGTGAAACATAATCAATAACTTTTATTGATAAATCCTGCATGATCTCCTTTTAGATTGATAACTTTTATTGTACAGAGGGACCTTATACATAACTCCTTTTAGATTCTGCATGATCTCCTGGCAAGTACTCATCTCCACATGTTGTTTCTGAAGAACATTGGAGAGAGAACCCAAGATTAGCATCTATCCAAGACATGATCTTCAACATATTTGTCATTGAATGCTTTTTCTTCCTTAGATTTAGGGTTTTAATGCTTGTCTTCAGAGAACACATAACTGATGCGCTCCGCTGAGAGTACAAGCTCCAAATTACAGATCCAATCTGAGTAATTTGGTCCGATCAATTGGTTGACCTCCAGAAGCCTGCTCAGTGGGTTCATGGGTTTCATTTTCTGAAATTGAGAATGCACTATATTAGAACATATAATCATATATTCAATTTAGTTTTATTTGATTAAGGCTTTTTAAATCAAATTAGTCCTGCTATGTCAACTATGAAAGTTTATTCCCTTATTCACTTTCAAAGTAGGAGATATACTTACCGATATATCTCAAGCAAGAACTGGGATCTCCTCTTTACCTTTATCATATCCCAATAATATGAGAACTTATGACTCCAATAAAGAGAAGCGAGAACATATTCCGCATTGCAAGTCCAACTTGCATTTTCCCAATTCGGTCTTTAATACCCGGGCCCACCACCCTTAAGGTGATGTTGACCCGTCATTAATTGAACCAACCTTCAACAGGAATACAACTCGCTATGCGCAATCCAATATCGCCCCAATAATATGAGGACTCGATATTGGGGTCACTACGCGTCCTTACTCTTTCAAGAAGCGACGAGTCCGATCCAAATGGATCATATGCAGGAGCTGTCACTTCGGACAGGCGTCTCCTACACATAATATCTGGCGACGAAACTCTTCACCTTGACGGGAGACCATGGATGTCACTTGTATGATCCTTCATCTCTTATTCAAATTTAATTAATTAACATGAATCATATTCATATAATTAATTATTCCAAGGGAATTATTAACTCTAATCATATTAGAGTATTTTAATTGGATATAATCAATTTAATCATATTAAATTAATTATCAATCCAATTCAATCAATCAAACTTGATTATTTTACTTGAATATATATGGTAATATCTTGAAATACGTGTTAATTCGAATTTTAATAATTAAAAAAATACAACTTAATCCCTCGGACATTATCCCGGCCCTACCCGCTGTCATGGCCAGTACCGACGGGAGTGATACGGACCGCATACGTTGCAACCCGCTATCCCAGCGATCCCCGACTAGACACCATATACACCTCGAGAAAGGATAATGCCAAATTGATTAATTTGTACTTGAGATGATCATCGGTTCTTCAACCGAAATTGTACCATATAGTAATAATCAAAACATTTTTGATTATGAGGAAATTTGCTACACAAATTCCCAAATCCTATTCAAGCATCAAGTTCGAAGATTGTGGTTTCCAATTATGATTTAGATCACATCTTAATCAATTAATTGGTTGGAGCCAAGTCAATTAGGTAAATAATCATCTTACAATATTTCAAAAGAATTTTTCAAGATTATTTCACGAAATTAACAATTAATTTCACTAATTGACAATCACTTGGTTCTAGATTAGGACTGTAATTTCAGCTGTGACCCCTACTCACTAAAATTAACATATCTCAATCAATTTAAATCCAAATTAGACAAACTCAATTTTCAAAGATTGCTAACTTGATTTAGGACAGAAACCAAGTGATGTTTCGCGCATTTCGAGGCAGATGATAACAGTAATTAACTCTTTAATCATGTTAAAATCTACTGTTCCCGCAACAGCGCATACATGTTCATTAAAACAACCATATCTAGAGCATACAAAATCCGATTTACGCAAACTCAGATCCTATGGTTTCCTTATTTAATGGGAAACAAAATCTAAGTATTAAATTCGTGTTTAAACAATTTAAACAGTGCTGAATTTATTTACTAAACAGATCTGCGAAATCAAATGCGATGAAAACTTTCGCGACCTAAACGAACCCAAGTCATCCTCGGTTTTTCGAATCATATTCGAAACCGTTAACCTAAGGATCTGATACCACTTGAAGGATATGGAGAAATCCTTAAGCGCATAACGGAAGCGTGATCATCGTATCAGATACAACGAAGAACGACTAGTCGTACTAGTTGTTCGGTGAAGCGGAATTCAAAAAATTTTTATTCGATGAAACCACATGATTCGAGAACCATTCTCAAATCGTCTCATCTATAACCACAACAAGTATAATGCAATACCTCTTGAAGCGTGGTTGTTCAAGTCTCCAAGAGAAGAGACCTCCTGTCTCAAGTCCGATCGTCGGAGTAATGGCTTGCGAGCGCGGGGATGAGTCGCGGTGTCCTCGCAATCCAAGAAGATGATCCAAGCACGGTTGCTCCTGATCTTGTCGCACAAGATCGAACGTCTCCTTCGTGAGTGAAGCACTCCAAGTAGACGGAGAACCGCAAAGCATCGAAGCAGCAGCACGATGGCGTGGGCGTCGACGATTCTCTCCACCAAGGTATGGTGGACGACCACCAAGAAGAGAGGGAGAGAGGGCTGTCGAGTATGGAGAAAGAGAGAGAGATGTGTGCTACAATAGCATGTAAAAAGAGAGATATGTGTGCTACAATAGCATGTAAAGAGAGAGCATGGTATGCCTCTCTATTTATAGGGTTTTGGGATCCATGGATCTCAATCCATGGGACATATAAAATCAATGGATGAGATTGATTTATGTCAATCCAATGGTCAAGATTGTTGTTGGTAAAAGCCAACAACTTGTGATTTAATTTTGATTAAATATATTTGATAAATCAAATATATATTAATACCAAATTAAACCAATCAAATAAGGAGTGAAAATACAAATGAGATCCACCTTCCCCATTAGAGGGAGTGGACGGCCACCAATTCCATAAAGGAATTGGTGCTGCCACCTCCTTCCCATATGGGGAGGGCAATCTCATGGATTCCCATGAGATTGCACATCTCCTTATTTTTCTCTCAACTTATTTCCAACAATTATTTGTTGGTATTTTATTCACCAAAATAATTCTCAATTATTTTGGGAATATTGCAATCTTGACATTGGAAAATTGTGAATCACATTCACAACCCAAAACAAAATATAATTTACATTTTCAATTAATTAGACAATGTGTATCCAATACACATTAATAATTAATCTACAAATATAAATTATAATTAGCTCTCTATAATACATTATAAATCACATTTATAATATATTATGAATAATTGAATATTACTATCCACATTATTCTTATCCATAATAATTAAATCACATTTAATTATATTGGATAATTCCTCATACATCATGATAATTAAATAATATTTAGTTATCGATTTCTCATTCCTTAGATCTTATGGAATTATTCTTAAACCATTTAAAAACAATTCTATTTCTCCTCAAAATATTGGAGATAAGGACATGGCGATTGTATTGTTCCACGTATAGTGACTTGAATATGAGATCACATCTCAAATCCAGATCCCATGGACCTCTCATAGATGCTTGATTAAATCAAGACCGTAAACCTAATCTTCTCATTGTATCTGAATCTTATTCAGATCAATGTCCAGTATATGGACTAAGATTATGTCACTTCTCTAATGAGAGGAGTCACTAAAATCCAGACCTGTTTCATCACTCCCTCGGAATGGAAGCGTCATGGTTATACAATCGTTTATGATCAAATCACCCTTCAGGTATTCTTAATACATGTACATCCTGCATACTGGAAGACTCATGATCATCCCGAAGATATAGATCACTTTTACACTGTCATCTTCAGGGTTTGATCACTAAGTTTCTCAATCTTGGTTCTTGGGATATGGTACAGATCATATGCTTTCACAAAGCATATATCTTACCTTCAAATTCATATCATGCTTCTAAAGCATGATGACCATGCATTGAATTTGGTCAATCCCAAAACCTCATGTCTCCCGGTTCACAAGTGAACCTGTATGATCCCTTTGAGAGATCATATTACTCATATGCCCTTACATGCACACCAGCTCGCCGGTATATAGACCTTGATTAGGCCATCAACCTATTGGTCTGCCAAATGTACATACTCAGACATATAGCAATACATCTGTCTCTGGTCAGAGGATGTTTGCCTGTGATGTGACAATATTCATCATATGTCTTTGGTTATCTCGATCTCGTTAAATCAACTCATTGACTCAACTAATCTGATACCTCCGAATCAATATTCCCATGCAGAGGACCTGCATCAAGAGGTTGATCAGATATCAGTCTAATGAGATAGGATTGCCATCTCCCACTCAGACTAGAGATCACTACTTGTCAATCATTGATGATGCTTGATGTGTCCTCTATCTAACTCCTTAGATATTCATCCAAGCATCGGCCTCTATGATCCAATCAATGAATCAACAGCTGTATGATTATCAAGTTGGCCATGGTACATAACCCTTATTGTACAGAGGGACCTTATAGTGCATTCATTCATTCAATATCATAAAGGGAGTGAAACATAATCAATAACTTTTATTGATAAATCATTAATTACAATAACAATTATTGTAGGAATGGTTCGCCTCAGGCTCACATTGCTAACACCCACCATAGAAGACTGAATAAAATTCTTATATGATGGTGAAAGAGAAGCTAAAAGAATCAATACATCATCCTCATCTTCAGTTTTAATATCTACATTTCTTAAATTCATCAACAACGTGTTTAGGTGATTTAGATATTCTTTACGAGAAGTACCTTATTGCATGCATTGAGAAAACATGTGTTGCTTCAATAACAACTTGTTGATAATAATTTTCATCATGTATAGACTTTAGAGTCTGAACCACGATATGTTGTAGTTGTCTCATCATCGATCTCGATAATGATCTCATATGAAAATAATGAGATTTTCGATAATTAATCATAATAAATATTATATTTATTTATTTTCAGGAAATAGCATTATTTGAGATATTTCACTTAGTTGTCTATCTCAGGAAAATTCTAGACCCTAAAAATATTGAATTTAATACCTATTAAAAATCAATTAGTGAAATGCACAAAAATAATTTTTCTAAGATTATGCATGCAAATGCAATTCTTTTTGGGCACAATGTGAAATACAACTAGTTCTATGATCCGTGAGTTTTTGATAATTTTTCAACAAATGATTAATTAACTATGAATTTCTAAGCACATACTGGGTAAAATATGTAATTTTCCACAAGAAAATTAATCCTTAATTAACCACATGCCACAAAAATATCACACATATATCATACTATAGAAAATTAATTGTAGAACAAAGTGCTATTTTTAGAATAACAAAATGATGTCGAAATGATGTTCAAACTAAAGGGAGAACTCATAGTTCTAAATGCAATAACAGAAATTAAAAAATGATAATAAAAATATGCTAATAGGACTAATATGCAGTTACCTAAAAATTGGGGGTATGCATGTAAGATTTCCAAGGGTCACTTGCACCTCATGTGAGCCTGGAATGTAGGGGTGCCTCTTTGGATATACTTGATTCTGTAGGGGCTTCGTTGCAATTTTCCCAAGTGGTCAAGTGCTTAGGCGGCGGGGATCTCTTGAGAATTAAGTGGAGCTCCAGGACTTTGCGTGCAAATTGACCACCCGACACGTGACATGTACGTAGGGGGTTTCTCTGGAACAGATCGCTCCCGTTACGTGTCGCATACGCAGGGAGGCCCTCGGGCTTCCTGCCCAGCGGTGGCGAAGGCTGAGGAACTCCGATGGACGTCGAGCAGAGAAGCGACTCTACAGGATTGTAGTCGAGGTGGCATGTTCCTCCTTCACGCAGGTGGAGCAGGCACCACGCAGCGAGGGGGGGGGGTGCTTGTGGAGTCGAAGGTCGGTAGGCGACTAGAGGTGCGTGGCCGATGGCAGAGGCGGTTACGAAGGGCCTTGGGGGGCAGATCGAAGGGCTACACGTACGCAAGAGGTGCAGGCAAAGGTTGGCGGAGAGGGAGCATAAGGCAGCTGTTGGTCATGATACCCGCATCATAGCGACGAAGATGCGGTGACGCAAGGATACGGAAGCAACGACTGGGAGGGTTTCACGAGATGCGGCGATGATTGCAAAGCGGGCGAGAGAACTCGGGCGGTTGGCGGAGAAGATGGGTTCAGTCGTTGATTGGAGACGAAGAGGAAGGAAGGCCTCACATATGTAGCACGTGAGGTGATAAAGAATTATTTATTTATTTTTTTAATAATTAATTTTTATAATAAAAATGAAATAAAAGGGGTTAAAAATGTGTGACACATGGTGGCTCCAAGAGTTGTCACTTGTCAACTCCATAAAAATCTGAAATTTAAATAAAAAGATAATTAGGACAGAAATAACAAATGATTTTGGATCAAAAAGTAGTCAACACAAAAATTGCTCATCTCAATGAGATCTACAACTTTCATGAAGAGACCAAGAGAAAAATAGGTCATCTATGCAAAATGATATTTTTGAGGTATTTTCTGTACATAAAATACCTTGATTTTTAGGTTTTATAATTTTTTATTGATTTTTATTAAGATAAAAATTTGGAAAAAAAATATGGTAAAATAAGAGATAAATATTTACACAATATTCTGTTTTTTTAATTTTTAGTAAAGAAGAAATAGGGAAATAAAATAAAGAAGAAAATGGAGGATATTTATACAAACCCACAACGGACACTCGGACTCGGTCGGTTTCTTTGATTTCAGTCTTACTTTGAATTCGAAATTTTGTGTATTTTATTAAAACTTTTATCAAAGAATAAAGATGAAAAATAAATAAGAGAAAAAGAGTTAATTATGTACATAAAATAATAGGTCAAAATCTGGTAAAACTTAAAATGAGCAAAAGAGGTCCAAAACCCAACTTTACATACGAGCTCCAATTTTTATAAAATTGGTCTTGTTCTGATGGTCTTTGAATATATATTACTTTAAAAGTGAGTAGACCTAAATCATAAACTATATGAGGATTTAGTCTATCTAGTCTGAAATTGGAGTTTTGTCTCACGGGCCAATTATTTGAGTTAGTATTTTTTGTATTTCCTTTAATCTTGTTAGTAATATGTACACAATGGAGGTGTTTTGAGGCCGATTGGAGTTAACACAAATTAGTAAAAATACATGAAATTGGGTGCAAACGTGAACATGATTATGAATGCAATTATGAGTGTTAAAATGCAAATATTAATTTTACATGCATGAATGATAAAAATGCAGAATAAATGATGAAATGCATCTAATTACTAGGGAACGAAGCACTATTTTCATTTTTTAGTATGAAGAATCACAGATTCATCAGTGAACCAAACATGTTTCCTATAGTCATCAATTTCCAATTGACTCAGGAACAAGAATCTCGTATGCTCAAGGTTTTAGAAAGAAACTGCAAGGCAATTGGCTGGAAAATTTTCGATCTCAAAGGGATTAATCCTTCGTTGTACTCCCATCACATTTACCTGGAAGAAGATAGCAAGCCATCCTGTTAATTTCAATGAAGACTAAATCTGAATCTCTGAGAGATTGATATAAATGGGATCATGAAATGGTGTGATGCGACCTTCATTTATCAAATATCCGATTCAATGTGGGTGAGCCCCTTACATGTTATGCCTAAAATGTCAAGGATCACCATTGTGGCGAATGACAAAGGAGAGGAGACGGCTACCAGAGTTCCTACATCTTAGAGCATCTATGTTGACTACCTGCTCTTGAACTTAGCACTAAGAAGGATCATTTCCTGCTTTCCTTCATTGACCAGATCGTTGAGAGATTGGCCGTGAAGGAGTATTTCTACTTCTTGTATGGATACTCTGGTACAATCAGGTTGTAATTGCCCCACAAGACTAATAAAAGATGACCTTCACTTGTCTATTTGAGATGTATGCCTTCCGCAGGATGCTGTTTGGTTTGTGCAATGCTCCATCAACATTTCAACGATGCATGTTGGTAGTGTTTTCAGATATGCTCGATAGTTTTTTCGAGGTATTTATAGATGATTTCTTGGTATATGGTGATAGTTTTTATCAGTTCCTATCCTATTTAGACCAAGTCCTGAGAAAATGCTGTGAATCCATCTTGTTGCTCATGTGGGAGAAAAAACCTTTCATGGAACCAAAGAGATTGTGCTAGTCCATTTTATATCAAAACACGGCATGGAGATTGATCTCGTAAAGGTGGAATTCATTTATAAACTAGAGCCACCTACAAATCTGAAGCAAGTTCGGCCATTTCTTGGGCATGTGGGCTTCTGTAGAAGATTTATAAATGATTTCAACAAGAGTGTCTGATCACTAACTGAACTTCTAAGAAAGGAGGCTGAATTTAGTATTTATGTCTGAGTTCTCCAAGATTTTAATCGGTTGAATATCTGATCACTCAGGACCCTGTTCTACAACCGTCATATTGGTCTCTACCATTTGAGATCATGAAAGACTCTTTAGATTATGTCATTGGACCAGTTCTAGTACAGAAGAGAGACAATCTTCTATTTGTGATCCACTATATCAACAGAAATCTGGATGAAGAGCAAAAGAACTATATAGTCAATGAGAAAGAGATGCTCGTAGTTCTCTTCTCCTTGGAGAAGTTCAGATCTCATCTACTTGGATCCAAAGTTATCATTTACACAAACCACTCAACCGTCACGTAACTACATGTCAAGAAGGATGCCAAACCAAGGCTAATCAGATGGATCCCTCTGCTTTAGGAATTCGACCTTGAAATCTGTGATAAACCTAGAGTTAAAAATGTGGTGGTAGATCATTTTTCCAGATTGTCAGAATCAGATACTCCTGAGCAGAGCCTAATACCAATCAATGAAACCTTTCCAGATGAGGAAATTCTATCAACCACCTTGCTCCCTTGGTTTACTAAAAGTTTGAATTATCTTGTTTCAAAGAGAACTCCACAAGATTAGCCTAAGATGAAAATGGACAAGTTCTTGTCAGATATTCATTTTCATTAGTGGGAGGATCCATATCTCTTTCATGAGGGGGCAGATTGCATTTGGAGGAGGTGTATTCCTTAAGAGGAAGTCCACATTGTCCTCGAGCAGTACCGTGTCTAAGAATCAGGAGGACACCACTCTGGAAGATGTATGACAAAAAAAGTGCTACAATGCGACCTTTAGTAACCGACTTTATTTAAAGATGCAGAGGATTTTATGAAGCACTGCACTGACTAGCTGTAATCTTTCATTGGGGAGATGATCCTACATTGGCTGAGAATTGGATTTAGAAGATGACTAGGATATTCATGTTCATGAATTTGTCTAAACACTCTTGGGTCTCCTTTGCCACCTTTTACTTTGTCGAGGATGCAGAGCGATGATGGAGATATGTTTACCTTGAGGAAGACCATCAAATGTATTGGGAGGATTTTCTTGAGATTTTCAGCAAGCAATACTATCTTCAGATTTGAAGGGAGGAGAAGAAGATGGAAATTTTCAACTTGCATCAAGGGTCATTGACAGTGGATGAATATAATATCAAGTACTTGGAATTTGCTCATTTTACAAAAGAATTTGTACCTACTGAGAAGGAGAAGAAATATAATTTTTAGAAAGTTTTGAGGCCATCCATTCATAGCCTCGTTGTAGGGTTAAGGATAGAAAATATCGCAAAAGTAGCAGACAGAGCAAGGATTCATGAAAGGAAACAAAATGAGCTACATCACAGAAGTGAATGGAGAAATAAGGGTCATACTTTCAAGAAGGATAAAATTCAGTCTAGAAAAGATCATCGCTTTCACCCCATGCAATCAATATCATCTAGAAAGCAACATTCTGAGGGTGTATCACATTCATACCCAAAATCAGTTAATCCTTTTGGAGGTTATGAAAAGTCTACGGGGGAACAAGTTCAGAGAAGATGACATGTTCATCATGTGGAAAGCAACATTTTGGATCATGCTGGAAGAACATGGCATGTTACATATGTGGGAAGCTCCCAAAGAAAAATTATCCAAGAATCCAACAATCTTTGAGTTACGTCGGATCAAGTGTAAATCAGATCACTGGGCAAGCTTATAATATCTATGAGAGAATAAAACACATCTGATCTGATGGTACGAGATATGATTCTAGTTGATGAATTTATGGTTCATGCTCTATTTTATTAAGGAGCCACATATTCTTTTATAGTACTTGAATTTGCATCTAAGATTCAACATATACCAATCATATTAAAGGAACCATACTTAATATCGATCCCTGAAGAACAATTGAATTTATAAAGGGTGTTCAATTAAAATAGGAGGACGAGATCTACATGTCAATTTAATTGTTATTGGGATGATCAATTTTGATGTGATTCTTGGGTTAAACTGGTTATTGAAGCATCATGCAATCCTTGACTGTTGTGAGAAAAGAGCGATCTTAACATTCTATGTGAATAAGTATTTGAATTTATAGGAAAGTTAGAGGACAAATTGTTACATATAATCACAACACTACAAGAAAGGAAACTGTCGTATAGTTGTTGTCAAGGATATATAGCATGTGTCACTCTTCCACCTAAAGATGAAAAGGACATAAGCATTTTTCCAATCCTTAAGGATTTTCAAGTTGTTGTTCTGGAAGAATTTCCTATACTTCCTCCTAATCAAGCGATCGAATTTACAATTGACGTAATTCTTGGAACCAACCTAATATCTATTGCTCTTTATCATATGGCTCTACCGAATTAGGAGAGTTGAAGAATCAACTTCAAGATTTATTAGATAAAGAGCTCATTAGACTCGATACTTCTCCCTGTGGTGCATTATCCTATTTGTTAAAAAGAAGGATGGATCACTCAAGTTATGCATTAATTATCGTTAGTTGAACAAGGCAACTATAAAGAACAAGCATCCTTTGCCTTATATTGATGATATATTTGATAAGTTGTAAGGTGCATGTGTATTTCCTAAGATTGACCTGCGCTCTGGATATCATCAATTGAGAGTTATAACAGAATATATAAACAAGACAAATTTTCAAAATGTTATGGCATTATGAATTTTTAAAGATGTCGTTCGGATTGACTATGCTCCAATAGCTTTCATGGACTTGACGAGTCGAGTTTTTCGATCCTATTTAGACCAATTCATTATGGTTTTCGTTGGTGATGTATTTATCTATTCTAAGGATGAATCCCATCATGAAGAGAACTTATGAATTGTTTGGGGACCTTACAAGCAGCCCAATTGTTTGCAAAATTCAACAAATGTGAATTCTAGTTGAAGGAACTTGCATTCCTTTGTCATGTAGTATCAGTTAATGGAATTTATGTGAATTTAGCTAAAGTAGAAGCGGTTTTGAATTGGGAATGTTCGAAGATAGTAATTGAAATCAGAAGTTTCTTGGGATTAGCATGCTACTACCGAAGATTTATCAATGACTTTTCCCAAATTGCATTGGCCTTGACAATGCTTACTCAGAAGAAATTTCCTTTTATTTGGACCAAGGAATGCACAGAAAGTTAACTCAAGAAGAGATTGACCTCAACCCCTATTCTAGCTATCCGTTCAAGAAGTGGAGGATTTGTTGTTTACATTTGTGTATCGCATCAAGGACAATACTGTGTGCTTATGTAGAATAGTCGGGTAGTGGCATATGCTTCGAGACAGTTGTGTAATCATGAAACAAACTGCCCAAATCATTATGTGGAGTTCATTACAATATTTTTTGCATAAAAAAATTGGAGACGTCATCTTTATGATGAAAGGTTCGAAATCTGTATTGATCACAAAAGCATGAGATACTTGTTTTCTTAGAAGGATTTAACTATGAGACAAAGAAGGTGGTTGGATCTCCTAAAAGATTATGATTGCACAATATTATACCAACCAAGAAAAGCAAATGTCATCGTAGATGTCCTCAATCAGAAGACACCTTGTTATTAACTCAATTACAAGTCTTGGAGTAGGATATGGTCGAAGATGTAAGCAGTTGGGGACCATTGTGTCTTAGTAGAAAAGTAAAAACTGTTGTAGTTTCCAAACAATAAAAAAATTATCTAATCAAACATCTAGTAATAGCTCAAAGGTGATGAATCTGAATTCCACCTCTTTAATAATCGATAAATTGTAGTATAGGAGGCGGAAATCACATCAACAAAAACCACAAATTTTGAATATTGTGGAATAATTGTTTACTTGATAAGTATACCAAGGTCAAACACAGGGAACAATAATTTTTAGTTGTACGATTCTAAATTAATTTAAATGATTAACTAAATGTTATGTCAATATCTATGTCAGAAAATAAAGCGAAAAATAAAATAAAAGAAATACAATAATAGGAAAGAATAAGCATAAGATATGATATTATGTCTAATTTCAATCCTTAATTAAAATGATCAATCGAAAGAAATCACATATCGAAAGAGATAAATTCAAGAAATGTGTTCAACTAATTCCTAGCATTAGGCTAAAAAAATAAATCAATAAATGCTTCTATAAATGATTAGGTCAATGGTATTTTTTAAGAAGATTTGACCTTAAAATTCCCTGTAGTTTACTCCTCAAAAAATAAATTTTAGTCATATAAAATGTCAGGGAAATAAATCATTCACTCCTCCTAAATTAAGCACCAACAATTATTCCTCAAGCATAATTATAAATAATCACTGGAAAATTAATCTAATTAATTCTCAATCAAGATCCTACATATTAAGTCAAAATTTTCTCTATATATAATTGCACAAATAAGTCAAAATTCATCCTACATAGATCATTAGACACCTCAAATAATAATCATCATTAAAGAACTCCTGATCTGATCTGTTCATAAAATATATAGAGTGATAGAGCGCATGATAAGTTTCAGAATGACATATTATTTGCTAAAATAGAGTTTAAATGGGAAATATATAATAAAATGAAGTTTCAGGGATTAAATACAATAAAAATATAGTCTTTTGTCTTAAAATGGTGCATAGAAGGACTTTTTTATAAATATGCAAAACCGTCAGGACTTTTCTATAATTTGCCTAGGTGGGCACTTGCGGCACATGTGGCTTCTGGAGGTAGGGGTTTTTTTTATAATTTTCTAGAATGGCAGGGGCCTTATTACAATTTACCCAACATATGTTGCAGTTGCGGCAGAAGGTTGGTGGTCTTGGCATGGTTTCCGGGAATGGTGGGTGCCTTCTTATAATTTACCCATGCCTACATATGCTTATGTGTGCCACACGAGGCTCGGGGCACCTGAACCTCAAGGGATGGAGCAGACGCTCAGGTTGTGACATGGCCATCCAGGGATCATTAGATCAAAGGAGGGTTTCCTGATCCATGGTGGCGAGGGTGATGGTGTGGCATGGGCGGAGTGAAGGGGCTTGAGCAGCGGTTGAAGCGAAGCAAAGCTTTAGCTTTAGGGGTACGACATATGGTGAAGGTTGTGCGAGGTGATCGATGGGTGGTGCTCTGAAGATGAAAGTGGAGCAGGTGTTGCCTGGTGGTTAGGCAGAATCGAAGGGCGAACATGACATCTGCGATGGTGCAGGAAAGCAGCTCCAGGCGCATGCAAGCTGGGCTAGAGGTAGAGCTATTGATGTCGAGGCGATGCAACGAGGGATGGGTTGGCAAAAAGGTGAAGGGAAGGAGGTGAGGTGCAATGCGACGTAGAGGGGTGTTGTGGAGGTGAAGAATAAAGAGTAAAAAAAGGAGGAGAAGGAAAAGGAGGTTCTCCTAAATTGGAGGAAGCAGAAGGTACTCCGATGGTCACTCAAGCCACAAGACATTGTGGTGAGATTCACTGGTTGATGAGCCACAACAGGTATTGGGAAGCCCATAGATAGTGCCTTGGAGTCTGTCATCACTGGTGAGAACATGTCCCATGTTACCGGTCTTTTCTCTAGCTCTCCCTCCCTTGATCTTGTTGGAGTCGAAGACAACGGATGAGCCATGGAGATCAGGGGACTGAGATTTTATAGGAGGCATGTATTCATGGCGTTACACGGAGGAGGTCATAATGGTGGGGAAATGAGGTGGCAGGGATTGGCGGAGAGGAGAGGGGAACGATCGGTGACGGGGGGAGCGAAGAAGGCACGTGTGTTGCACGTGCCTAGGATAAACGAGAGAGAAGGGGAGTGGACACATGGCACGTTGAGGAGCGACCGCGTGATGGCTAATAAATAAATAAATAAATAAGTAAGTGACATGCGACAACTCCAAGAGCTACCATGTATCACTCCCTGAAAATTTGAATAATAAATTAAAAGAAAATTCCATAAAATATGAAACGAAATAAAATGAAAAAGTGGTCTACATGAAATTTGACCGTCTTGACAAGATCTACAATTTTTGTGAAGGGACCAAAACCAAAAGAAGTCATTAGTACAAAAAGTATTTTTGGCGGTCCTTTATAGATAATAACATACCCCATTTTTGTATTTTCTGATATTTTCTATTTTAATTTGATTATAATTAGTGAATTTATATACAATATTTATATAATAAATCTAATTTTTATGGAATTTTTTATATGTTAGAATATTATAAAATAAAATTAATAAAGATAAAATATGTACAAAATATACAATGTCAGATTTTTGGGTTTTCATCCTATTTTATGACTTCTATGAGTTTCAATTTTTCATGGTAAGTTGGTTAATTAAAAAACATAATGGATAATGAATTGGGTCAAAATAATTTATTTTTTTACATAAAATAATAGGCTCAAATAAGGTTAAAAATACAGGTTATTTAATTACAGATTTAAACCTTTATTTCAGCATAGTTAGTGAAAGTTAATGAATCTATCTTAGGGGATTTAATTAGTGGTTAATTAAGGATATTTTGCTAAGATTTCCGTATAAAGTAGATAAATCATGCATTCATCACACCCCTATAATTAGATCTTTGCTTGTCCGCAAGCAATTTTTAGTGAGTTGGAATGTTTAATCCCTAACTATGCATGTGCAAATTCAAGACTTGTCTCATTAAGAATCCTTGGTTTCAGTGGTCCTAAAATTCTGAGCTCAACCAACCTCTAGCCAAAAGGAGTCCAACTTCTCTTGAAGGATATGGTATTATCCTCAAGCGCATCACGGAAGCGTGATCGTCGTATCGAATACAACATAGAACTACTAGTCGTACTAGTTGTTCTATGCAGCAGAATTTAAAATTTTTCATGCGATGAAACCACATGATCCAAGAACGATTCTCGGATCGTTTCATCTAGAACCACATCAAGTATAAAGGAATACCTCTTGAAGCATGGTTGATCGAGTCTCTATGAAAATAGACCTCTTGTCTCAAGTCCGATCGTCGGAGAAGATGCTTGCGAGCACGGGGATGAACCGTGTGATCCTCGCAATCCAACAAGATGATCCAAGCACGGTGAACTCCTGATCTCGTCGTACAAGATCGAACGTCTTCTTCGTGAGCGTAGCACTCCAAGAAGACGGAGAATCGAAGAAGGTCGAAGCGGCGGCGTAGTGGCGAGGGCGACGATGGCATTCTCCTCTAGGGTTTGGTGGGCGATCACCAAGGAGAGGGAGAAAGAGTTGACGTGTGGAATAAGAGAGAGAGAGATGTGCTTCAAAAAAAAAAAATAACCTTAGAGAGCATAGTATGCCTCTCTATTTATAGGGTTTTGGGATCCATGGATCTCAATCCATGGGATACAAGATATCAATGGATGAGATTGATTTATACTTAACCCAATGGTCAAGATTGTTGTTGGTAAAAATCAATCAACAATTAATTTAATTTAGATCAAATATATTTGACAAATAAAATATAAACCAATCCTAAATTAAATCAAATAAATAAGGAGACAATTACCATGGAGATCTCATCTCCCATTGGAATATAGTGGACGGCGACCAATTCCATATAGGACTTGGTAGCCATCCACTTATTTCCAAGTGGGGCAATCTCTAGAAATCTCATGAGATTGCATGACTTCATGAAATTCTCCATTATTTATTCCAAAGACTTTTGTTGTGATATATTCTTCAAAAATAATTCAAAATTAATTTTGAGAATATTGCAATCTTACCATTGGAAATTTGGGAATCACATTCACAACCCAAAACAAAATATAATTTACATTTTCAATTAATTACACAATGTATATCCAATACACATTAATAATTAATTAACAAATATAAATTATAATTAGCTCTCTCTAATACATTATAAATCACATTTATAATATATTATGAATAATTGGATATTTCTATCCACATTATTGTTATCCACAATAATTAAATCACATTTAATTATATTGGATAATGTCCACACACATCAAGATGATTAAATCACATTTAATCATCAATTAATTAATGTTTAGATCTACGGCATTATTCTTGAACCCTTTCAAGAATAATGTGATTTCTCCGTAGTTACTTGGAGATAAGGACAGGGCGATTGTATTGTTCCACGTATAGTGACTTTGATATTGAGATCACATCTCAAATCCAAATCTCATGGACCTCCCATAGATGCTTGATTAAATTAAGAAGGTAGCCTAATCTTCTCATTGCATCTGAATCTCATTCAGATCAATGTCCAATACATGGACTAAGATTAGATCACTTCTCTACTGAGAGGAGTCACTAAAATCCAAACTTGTTTCATCACTCCCTCGGAATGGAAGTGTCATGGTTATACAATCATTTATGATCACATCACCCTCAGGTATTCCCAACACCTGTACATCCTTCATACTAGAAGGCCTATGATCATCCTGAAGATATATATCACTTTTGCACTGTCATCTTTAGGGTTTGATCACCAAGTTTCTCAATCTTGGTCATTGGAAATTGGTATAGATCATATGCTTTCCCAAAGCATATATCTGACCTTCAAATTCATGTCATGCTTCCAAAGCATGACGACCATGCATGGAATTTGATCAGTCCCAATACCTCATGAGTGAGATCATTTCCTCCGGTTCACTAGTGAACCTGTATGATCCTTTTGAGAGATCGTATCACTCATATGTCCTTATATGCACACCAGCTCGCCGGTGCATAGACCTTGGTTAGGTCATCAACCTATAGGTCTACCAAATGTACATACTCAGACATACAGCAGCACATCTGTCTCTGGTCGAAGGATGCATGCCTATGCTGTGACAACATTTAACATAAGTCTTTGGTTATCTCGATCTCGTTAAGTCAACTCATTGACTCAACTAATCTGACACCTCTGAATCACTATTCCCATGTAGAGGACCTGCATCAAGAGGTCAGTTAGATACCAGCCAGATGAGAAAGGATTGTCATCTCCTACTCATGCTAGAGATCATCACTTTACAATCATTTGATGATGCTTGATGAGTCCTCTATCTAACTCCTTAGATATTTATCCAAGCATTAGCCTCTATGATTCAATCAATGAATCAACAACTGTATGATCATCAAGTTGGCCATGGTACATAACCCTTATTGTACAGAGGGACCTTATAGTGCATTCATTCATTCAATCTCAGAAAGGGAGAGAAAATAATCAATAACCTTTTATTGATAAATCGTTTATTACAATAACATTTATTGTAGGAATGGTTCACCTCATTCTCACATTGCTAACAATCTCCCACTATCCCTCAGAACAATTCACGAACAATCGTTAAACCCTTACTCATTACATGCTGGTCGAAAACCTTCTGTGTCAGAGGTTTGGTAAGAGGATCAGCAACGTTGTCGGCATAGGCTACCTTGGTGACGATTATATCACCATACTTTTGAATCTCCCAAATGATGTGGTATTTCCTTTCCACGTGCTTGCTCATCTGATGCCATATGGGTTCCTTTGCCTGGGCAATGGCTCCCTTGTTATCGCAGAGTAACAGGATGGGAGTATCAGAGGAAACTATGCCAAGCTCCAGAATGAACTTGCGCAACCACACCGCCTCCTTTGCAGCATCCGATGCGGCAATGTACTCGGCTTCTGTTGTTGAATCTGTTGTAGTGTCCTGCTTCTTGCTTCTCCAGTTCACAGCACCACCATTCAACAGGAATACAAACCCTGATGTCGACTTTCGATCATCAATATCCGATTGGAAGTCAGAATCTGTATATCCCAAGACTTGGAGATCACCATCTCCATAGACCAAGATGTAATCTTGCGTCCATCTTAGATATTTGAATATGTTCTTTACTGCATTCCAATGTTGTTCTCCATAGCATGATTGGTAACGACTTACCACTCCCATTGCATGGCAGATATCTGGCCTAGTACACATCATGGCATACAATAAGCTTCCTACAACTGATGCATAAGGGCGTCTAGGCATGGATTTCTTTTCTTCAACAGTTTGAGGAGCCATCCCTTTAGACAGGTTGATACCAAGTCTTAAGGGGAGGAAACCTTTCTTGGAACTATCCATACAGAATCGTTCAAGAATCTTCTTAACATACCCATGTTGTGATAATCCCAATATCCTCTTTTCTCGGTTTCTGAACAACTTCAGGCCTAATATGTAAGAGGATTCTCCAAGATCTTTCATCTCAAAGGTATGGGATAACCAAGTTTTCACACTGGTCATCATCCTTGTATCTTTCTCAATGATAAGCATGTCATCTACGTAAAGCATGATGAACACAATGGCGCTTCCGCTAAGCTTCTTGTACACACACGGTTCATCAGGATTTTGCACAAAATCATAACACTTTATGGTTTCGTCAAATCTGATGTTCCAGCTACGAGAAGCTTACTTGAGCCCATAGATGGATTTCTTCAACTTGCATACTTTGCCATCCTCAGTTATGAAGCCCTGGGGCTGCTCCATATAGATTTCCTCCTCGAGGTATCCATTGAGGAAAGCTGTCTTGACGTCCATCTGCCAGATGTCATAGTCAAGTTATGCAGGTATAGATAGCAGTGTCCTGATGGATTTAAGCATAGCCACAAGAGAGAACGTCTCATCGTAATCGATGCCTTCTCTCTGTATGTAGCCCTTGGCTATGAGTCATACCTTGAAAGTCTCTACTTTCCCATCAGGTCCCCTCTTTCTCTTGAATATCCATTTACACCTGATGGGTTTTACCCCTTTAGGTGGATCCTTCAGGGTCCATACACCATTCTTATGCATGGAGTCTATTTCTGACTTCATTGAGAGCATCCATCTATCCATGTCATGATCTGCGAGTGCTTCATAAAATGAAGTAGGATCATCGTCAGTCTCACTTGACACATGGAATCCATACCTTTCAGGTGGTGCAACCACCCTCGAACTCCTTCGAAGAGGTATGTGTGTTTCATCTTTATTTATCTCTTCAGTTTATGGTTTAGGCAGTTCAGAATCCTCAAGGGATTCAATGAGTTCCTCTACTTCATTCTTATCTTGACCTTTAAGGAAATCATTCTCCAGAAATTTCACATCTCTAGACACAAAAACCTTTTGGGTCTCAGGGTCATAAAGCTGGTATCCAATACCATCTCTAACATACCCAATGAAGTAACACTCATGAGAGCGAGATTCCAGCTTACTTACGCCCACGTTCTTCGCATGGACCAAGCAACCCCAAACCCTTAAGTGATTAACACTAGGTTTAGTTCCATACCAGAACTCATGAGTAGTCTTAGGTACATATTTGATGGGAATCTTATTCAGGATATATATTGCAGTCTCTACTGCATATCCCCAGAAACTAAGTGGTAAATGTGCTTTACTCATCGTTGAACGGATCATATCCATGATGGTCTTGTTGCATCTTTCAGCAACACCATTAAGTTGGGGAGTTCCAGGAGGATTGAGATTGGAGACAATTCCATTTTCTTTAAGATATTCCTTGAATTCATCTGAGAGGTACTCGCTACCTCAATTAGATCGAATCCGTTTAATCTTCCTATTGGTTTGGTTCTTAACCAAAGCCTTGAATTATTTGAACTTTTCAAAGGTTTCAGATTTATGACGTAATAGGAAGACAACCCCGTATCGCGAATGGTCATCAATAAATGTCAAATAATATCGATATCCATTTCGAGTCACGGTACTGAAGGGACCACATACATCGGTATGTATTAGGTCAATAATACCTTCGCATCTTGTAACCTTGTTACGGAAAGGTGTCCTAGTCATTTTACTCTGAATGCAATATTTGCAGGCAGACAAATGTTGAACCTGCAGAAAATCCAAAGGTCCATCCTTTATCAATCTATTGATCCTATCAACAGATAAATGATTGAGCCTTTGATGCCAAATCTCATTCGAAAGATTTCCATCCTCCCTGGGACGTTTAGGGTTTTTATTATTAGTGGCAGTGACATTCATGATATATTTATCAATGTACAATTCATAGAGTCCACCAGAAGTCAAAATACCATCTGCAATATATTTATCATAATGATTTATGACTAATTTATTACAGAATAGGAATGAATATCCGCTTCTAACAAGATTAGATACATATATCAAATTCCTTCTGACTTCGGGTACATAAAGACACTCTTTAAGTATAAGGACTCTACCACTAGATAATGATAGTCGACAAGTCCCGACGCCGACTGCTGGAACACTTGCATCAGATCCCATCTGGATGACTATCTCCCCTTCTTCCATATTTCTAGTTTCCTGAAACAAATGCAACAAATTGAATACATGAACAGAAGCACCAGAATCTACAACCCAACTTCCTTCTCGTCCAATGAGAAAGCTAGTTTCAATGATCAAAGTAGATTTCATACCTGCTAGGACTTTACCTTTGTCTGCCGACTTCAGGTATTCCGGGTAATTACTCCTCCAGTGCCCCGGCTTCTTGCAGTGGTGACAGATGTCGGATTTCTTCGACGCTATCAATGTGGATGCATTGGAAGATGAGCCAACACCTTGACTCTTCTTCTTTCTTTTTTGGGCCGAGCCCTCACGAGAACCTTGCCTCCGATCGTGCTTCCCTCTGACCTGTGCAACCATTGCAATACAAGTGGGACCATCTTTCTTAATTACGTCTTCTACAGACTTTAATGCAACAAGAATACCAGCGTTTGACAAGTCCAATTTGTTCATGTGGAATGAAACCAAAAAATTGTTGAAAGACTCGGGCAAAGACAACAGAATGAAATCAACTTGCATGTCTGCATCCATATTTTCCCCAAGAGTCTCCAGTTCAGACAAGTACCCAAACATTTTGAGTACATGTGCTCGAACTGAAGTTCCTTCCTGCATCTTGCTGCGAACGAGTTCTTTCATAATGTTATAACGTTGGGTGCGGTTAATGTCACCAAACACATATTTCAGGTTCTGCATAATTTCCTGGCATGTGCTCATCTCCACATGTTGCTTCTGAACACTACAAAAAAGGCAGGTTTGGCGTGCACGTAAAATCTCGTTATGTGCACGCCTAGTGCCCGCCATGTGCACGCCCGAGAGGTGGGCGAGCACATGTGCTCGTTCAGGGCATGCTCTCTTATATGAGAGTCGCTCCGGCTGGTGGGCGAGCACATTGGGATGCTATGTGCTCGCCCTCTCTCTAGCGGGCACATATGTGCTCGCCGATGTGATCGCCTCCACTAAAGATTGTGATCACCGGCGGAGCACCTGGCGAGCACATGTGCTCGCCTAAACTGATTTCAAGGAAAAAATATACAGGTTCGATAGGGTTTTGACGCCTCGTCGAACCTGTATAGCCTGCCAATAAACCACTGCAGGTACTTATAAGAGACCCCTAAGGGTATATATATTATAGCAGTTCGTTGACTAAGATAACTGGCACTAACAATTGAAAGTCACGCAATATACATGAATTCAGAAATAAACAATCAAATTTAACATCTAAATATTACAAACATGTCAAAGACAACAAAGTTCGTATAAATTAAAAGATATGCTAAAAGTTTAACAAAAATACATGTCCGAACCAACAAAAATTTACTTCTTCTTTAATCTAAAAAATTTAGACATTAAACCCTTCTTTGATTTCTTTTTTTCCTTCTCCTTTTCTTTGAACCTCGCATACATGAGTGCCTCTTCTTCAGGGTCGTTCTTCTCCTCCTCTTTGTCATCAGATTTAATCTCTTCAGGTTGAGATGCATGCCCTTGCGACCTATATTATATATGGAAGATATATATCTATTACATGCATTTTGTACGCCTTGAACTCCTCTCGGAGCTTCGTCACCTGCTCCACCATCATCGCCATCTGCGACTCCATTGGAACTGATGATTGGGACGGATGTGGTTGCGTGTACGACGGCGGAGAGTATGCAGAATAGGAGTGACGATGTTCCTCCACATAATATGGAGGAAGACCACCAAGCGTCTGCTTCCGGTTCGCCACAACGTCCCTCTCCTCCAACACCTTATAAGATTTTCATTGTTTAATATAAAATTATATATTAGAAATGAGTATAGTAAGATAATATTTATCTATATATACCTACTTCCAGATCGTTTTATCAAATGGTGGTTGCTCTCCAGTTGGATCGACACCCCATTTTTCTGCAGATAGTGCCAGATAACGATCCTGAAATACAATGTTTAATATATATAAATGAGTTATAATATATCATTTAATTGCAAATAAATTGATAGACTTACCAACAATTGTCCTGCTTCAGGAGTGGACCACTGCAACTCTCCTTCTCTCCCACTCATGTGGGATCTCGACCACAACTCCTGAAAAGAGGGTTCCCTTTCCAACCTAGCTGCCTGAATTTTTTTTAAGATGTAATAACAACATTGCATTATATTAAAGTAATCTCCAAAAATTAATTTTAAATCGTAATACCATCTCCGCTCTAATCTGATTGTGGCTTTTAGAGCCACTTGTCGACTTAATCCTTTGTTTCTGGCGGTTTGTCCTTCCCGCCGTAGATATTCTTCCAAACTCATCATCCGCAACGAATGCATCACAGAAATCCGCCCATCTGGAAGGATTATGTTATGATTATTGATTATTTTAAAATGTTTATTATAAATTATTTGACAAGTATAATACCTATCCTCCGTACACCATGTTGGCGGGAACCTCTTCATCTCCTCAAAATTCATCTCCTCGCATCCCGTCTTCGCATGCGAGTCTCTCCTTGCCTTGAAAAATGTATCGCTCATTCTCTTTTCTGCCAAACGAACAAAGGCTCTACAATAAGCCTCCTTCCCCAGACTAGAGCCAAGGCGAAACCTACTCTGAAAATTACAACAAATTATAAGATACAAAAAACTTGACCAAAAAAATCTGTATCACTTCTTAGAAATATTTCTTACCAGAAACATGTCAAACAGTCTCTCCTGTTCTGCAGCAGGGATGCGACATCATCTAAATTGCATGGAAGTCAAGTGTGTCTTTATTATGTTGGTTATCTCCTTTGCCACCCTATTGTTATTCACAAAATACCTGCATTTGTTAGAAAATTTAATTTTGGTACAATTTATAAAAATTTGGAAAATATTTAAATATAAAATCTATAAAAATTTTACCTCCCATCAGCCGTAACCTCCAACAAAGGGTGGGACGCCGACGTCTGTCCAACTACAGTAGGTAAAGGCACAGATGTGCTCGGATGTCCAGAAGAAGGAGAGTCAGAACCCATCGATGTCCGTGCTGGTATGGGGACCTGGACTGGGAATCCTGTAGGGGCTGCTGAGGTAGATGGCTCTCCATAGCCTCCTACGTAAAAGGGTGGCAGAGGATAACCAAGAGACTCGTAGTAGGCTATCACCTGACGAACCTCGTCGGACTGTGAATCAAGAA
This sequence comes from Ottelia alismoides, assembly GCA_037367405.1. Lineage (NCBI taxonomy): Eukaryota > Viridiplantae > Streptophyta > Magnoliopsida > Alismatales > Hydrocharitaceae > Ottelia > Ottelia alismoides. The sequence goes on from JAZKJV010006222.1 coordinate 142,342, forward strand.
CAACATCCGGGGTGGGCTGCCTACTGGACGAAGGTATGTTTGAGGAAGATGGACGATTGGATCTATGTGATCCATGCGCCCCGCCACGTCCAAAACCTGTCATGACTGTAATAATGATGTATTACATATTTATTACTTAAGATTTTAGTTAATTCGATTATAATTGTGTAATAAAACTTACAACTAATCTTCATCACTTATTTCAGTGGGATTAAAGGATATTTCTTCGTTTTCTGAGTTTTCTGAGTAATCATTTCTGGAGTCAGTATCATCTTGTAAGTCAACACAAAAAACTTCATTATCAGCCAATCGAATCGATTCGATAATTGGGACTTCTTCTGTTAAGTCTATTCTTTCATTTGTTGGTGTGAATGCTTCATCTATGTCATCTTCCTGATTAATGTAATCATTAGAGATATAACCTCGAGAATTTATATTCACAACAGTTACTGTTTCAACGCTCTTTCTCTTCTTTGATATTTGTGGGAGATAATATACTTGATCTGCTTGAGATGCTAAGACGAATGGTTCAAATCTACGTATAAATTTTCTTTACACCACGTCGACAATGTTATTTCTTTTATCGAGTACTACACCTCCATTAGGTTCATACCAATCACACAAGAAAAGAACTACTTTATTCAAGCCTGGTATACTATATTCCACTTCTAGTATCTCTTTAAAATTCCGTAATAATTCATATGATCTTCATCATAACAAGATCCGCGAACCATCACTCCATGATTTTGAGTTGTCAAATATTTACCGGAACTTAAGGTATGAAAACGATACCCATTACTGTAGCAAGAGTTGTATGATCGGACCTTATAAACATGGCCTTCTCCAAAATATTTTAAAAAATGAGAATAGAAATCACCACCGTCTAACTGTTTTGAGCGATCTTTAAACCAAGCTGGAAATTGATTCCTATAAGAGCTCAGAACTTCATCATCTGTATAAATAGGATTTTCCTCCATAATTTTCTTTCTAAATTCCCTAAAATTGGTAAGAGAAACATAAGAATTACTTGTCATCAATATATACATAGAGAAATACAAATACTTACTGAACATATGGTGTTATTTCCTCGCAATTGTCTAATACGTATAACTCTGCAGCATCATTATCTTGTTTCGATAAGAAACGTTCAGTTGCTTTTCCTATTAGATGAGTGGATGGCCGAAAGATACTGATACAAGGTTCGACTTCCTCATATATATATTGTGAACTTATAGATCCTTCAACTTTACTTTTGTTTCAGACCTTTCTTTTAAGAAAGAACATAAATCTATAAGAAAGTAGGTTAAAGATTTAGTTCAAATAGTAAAGAATGGAATGAGATTATAATACATTTAATTACCTTTTAAATGGATACATCCAATGATATTTTACCGGTCCTCCAACTTTTGCTTCCCACGTAATATGAATCATCAGATGCTCCATCGAATCAAAAAATGAAGGAGGAAATATCTTCTCCAAGTTACACATAATCACAGGAATATTTTTTTGAAGCTAATCCATCTCCATGTGGTGTACGCGTGACGAGCATAGCACCTGGAAAAATCTGCTAACATCTGAAAGAGCACCGACAACATTTTTTGGTAACAATCCTCTGAACACTAACGGTAGTAGTCTTTCCATAAAAACATGGCAGTCATGACTTTTCATTCCTTTAAATGTAAACTTCTTCAAATCGACCAAATTGGAAAATTTTGATGCATATCCGTCTGGAAACTTCAATTTGCTTGTCAATTTGCTTGTCAATTTTCTTTTAAAAGACTGCTTCTGTCTTCGATATGGATGATTATTTGGAAGAAACCGTCTGTGACAATCAAAAAAACATGGTTTCTGACCGTGTTGAAGCTGGAATGATTTAGTACTCTCCATACAATATGGACAACTTTTACGTCCGTGTGTACTCCATCCAGATAACATTCCATATGCTGGGAAGTCATTTATCGTCCAAAGCAGAGCTACTTTCATGTTAAATGTTTGACTCTTATTAGCATCATATGTATCAACTCCATCGACCCATAACATTTTCAACTCATCGATAAGAGGACGTAAATAAACGTCAATGTACTTTCCCGGATGTGTAGGTCCTGGTACTAATAGCGAAAGAAATATAAACTGTCGCTTATTACATAACCATGGGGGTAGATTATATGGCGTTGTCATTACTGGCCAGCAAGAGTAATCTTTACTTCTTCCATGAGGATTAAACCCGTCTGTAGATAAACTTATAACGCAATTCCTCTTTTCATCCTTAAATGTAGGAAAAGCTGACATCAATTCTTTCCAACAATCAGACTCGGATGGATGCTCCATATACTCTTCGACTTTATGTTCCGCGTGCCATGTCATGTACTTTGCCGTTTCTTTACAATAATATATTCGTTTCAATCTCGGAGTCAACGTGAAATAACGTAGAATCTTTCTCGATATTTTTATTCCACTCTTACTAGATGTCTGATATCTTGGCTCATTACATTCAGGACACAGTTGTAAATGTTGATGTTACCGTAATATAGAATATGGTGATTTATGCATGAGTCTATTTTAACTTCTGCTAAACCCATCTTCCGCATCATCTTTTTTGTTTTGTAATAATTATCAGGTAATTCTGCATCTTCTGGTAATATTTTCTTAATAATCCTCACCATTGCATCAAAATTACAATTGGTCATATTATATTCCATCTTCATCGATAGAAGATCCGAAACCCCAGAAAGTTTTGAATATGTCTTGCAACCCAACCACAATGGCTCTTCCGCTTTTTTCAACAGCTCGTAAAATTCTGCAGACTCTCCATATGGTTCCTCATCATCTAACAAAGTATCATTAAATTCTGGATCCGCAACGTCCATAATCATATCTGTAAAAGAATTAATATTGTCAGCTTCTTCCGCATCATTCGTACTGTCCTCAAAATTCTCACCATGCCTCCACCAAATATGATATCCTTCCATGAAACCCATTCTATAAAGATGTAACTGAGTTTCATCTTTTGATCTCTTTCTCATTAGACGACATTTCTTACACGGACACAAGATAGTTCCATCTGAATCCACAATATGGGAACCTTGTGCGTAAGCAAATTGTATAAATTCCCGAACACCTCTTTGAAAGGCATCTGTTATACGTCCATCTATTATACGGTTGTACATCCACTCTCTATTTGTCATATTGATGAACCTGAATTAAATAATTTATAATGTCAAATATAGGAAATTAAGGATATCTAAACGTATCACATTATTGAGATAAAAGATGAGAAGAGAAGTGTATTAATTATGTTATCACTTTAGCCCGTCCATAAGGATTCAAATTTACTAAAAGATGATCGTTGTTACAAGCATCTTTATTTCTAACGAAAATTCGGCAGCATAACCCTGCACCTCTCCTGTATACCTCATAAATCAATCGCAATTAATTATCAAAATAATCATATTAGTGATTATTTCAATAATAACTATGATTGATTTGGTATACCGAAGAGGAAGGGGTTATGAACCGAATTTCCGTAAGAAACAAAAACCTTCTGACACCGATCACCTTTTAGTAAATTTGAATCCTTACGGACCCCCTTAGTCCGGGAACTCCGAACTAAGGAAAGCTAATATAAATGTAAGACTTTAAGATCACTTTACGTCATACATTTGTACGTGCTACAAATGAGACTATAAAATAATCTCAAAATATTTATTCATTTATATTAGTCGGGCAATTACGTAAATTTGGCTGGTTAACGATGGAGATAGGGATGAGTGTGATCCTAATTTAGTGCCTAATACAGTGCTTGGGTCACTAACAGTTGAGGGGCACCTAAAAATTAAAATTCAAACCTGCAAACATCAAAATTCACGAACATTGGTCTGGGATAAACATCCCAAAGTGAGTCCAATAGTGCTGTGAAAGAATACAAAAAATATAACACAGTTAGAGGTGTGAAGGATTTTGTGCGATTTTATATTGTAATTACTGGTTAGCGTTTTTGCCTTAGCCTAACTATAAGTTAATGTGATATAATTGGTCACATTAACTAGAATTTAATGTGATAACAAATTATCACAAAATAAACATTGGTGTATATCATATCTCATATGAACATGATATGAAATATTCGAACTATTATTAATGATGTTCATCATATCTAATATCTACACTATTGAAGTTGGCTAAGTAATGTTATTCACAAGTTTCCTAACTAATCTTTTTAAGAAAATTAACAATACTAATTAGTGTAGATGTTGTAATGGATATTTTATCATGTTTAATTTACAAAAGCCAAACACAATATTGGTTTAAGCATTTTATCGAACACCTACAAGGCATAATATTGCACATGTTATTGAGACAACCACAATCGAAATTACAACACTATAGTGAGGCACAATTATCCTAAACATGTAAAAACATTTAAACTATCAAAATAATACACTAGATCCAACAAAAAGAATAAAAAAAAATTGAAACCCTAAACTATAGAAATAATACAAATATATAATGGAATCTTAAAAAAAGAGAAAGGAGGAAGGATTATACTGAATGGTAGATGTCAATCTACTCAAAAGACGAAAACGGAAGGCACTGGAGTCAGGGCGGACGGGTGCGGGGTCGTCGGAGGAAGAAATTTGGGGAAGGATTGCGGTAGAATGAGGAAGAAAGGAACCGCGAGGTTCTGTTTACAGGCATGGGCGAGCACACTTAAGTGCTCGCCCGTCCTTCGCCGGGTGCTCGCCCATAATTTACCCAGCGCGAAAGTTATTCGTGCAAAGAAATTCAAGTGGGCGAGCACATTATAGGCGAGCACATGTGCTCGCCCACATTTGAAATCGCGCCGCTTCACATAATTAAAGCCGGCGACCCCAATGGGCGAGCACATGTGCTCTTCGTGTGCTCGCCTACGGAGGAGCGTGCACACGTGCTCGCCTAGTGCACGACAAGCTGTGCACGCCAATCCCGCCTTTTTTTGTAGTGGAAGAACATTGGAGAGAGAACCCAGGATATAGCATCTAGCCAAGATATGATCCTTATCATGCTTGTCATTATATTCCTTTTCTTCCTTCGATTTAGGGCGTTCATGCTTGTCTTCTATGAGTACATAGCTTATGCGCTCAACCGAGAGAACAAGCTCCAAATTACGGATCCAATCCGAGTAATTTGGATCGGTCAACTGGTTGACCTCCAGAAGCCTACTTAGTGGGTTCATGGACTTCATTTTCTGAAATTAAGAATGCACTATATTATAATATATAAATATATATTAAAATTTATGATATTTGATTAAGGTATTTTAAATCAAATTATTCTTGCATTGTTAACATTGAAAGTCCATTCCCTTCATCACTTTCAAAGCAAGAGATATACTTACCGCTATATCTCTAGCAAGAACTAGGATCTCCTTTTTATCTTTGTCACATCCCAATAATATGAGAATCTGCGACTCCAATAAAGAAAAGCGGGAACACATTCCGCCTTGCAAGTCCAACTTGCATTTCCCAATTCGGTCTTTAACACCTGGGCCTACCACGCCTAATGCGATGTTGACCCGTTGTTGATTGAACCAACCGTCAACAGGAATAGTACTCGCTATGCGCAATCCAATATCGCCCCAATAATATGAGGATCTGATATTGGGGTCACTACGCATGCGGCCTTACTCTTTCGAGAAGCAAAGAGCCCGATCTAGATGCGCTTGCATACAGGAGCTGTCACTTCGGACAAGCGTCTCCCACATGCAATCCCTGGCGACAGAACTCTTCGCCTTGACGGGAGATTATGGATGTCACTTATGTGATCCTCCACCTCATTCAAATTCTAATTAAATATTATGAATCGTATTCATATACAAGGGAAATACACATCTATTCATAATAGAATGTTTTAATTGGATGCAACTAACTTGATCACATTAAATTAATTTTCAATCCAATTCAATCAACAAACTTGATTATTTTTACTTGAATACATATATGGTATTATCTCAAAGTACGTATTAATTCGAATTTTAATAATTAGAAAAATACATCTTGGTTTCCCTGGCATTATCGATTCCCTACCCGTCTTCATGGTCAGTACCGACGAGAGTGGGGCGGACCACATACGTTGCAACCCGCTACCCCAATGCTCTCCGACTAGACACCATATCCACCTTAGGAAAGGATAATGCTAAATAGACCAATTTGTACTTGAGATGATCATCGGTTCTTAAACCAAAATTATACCATATAGTAATAATCAAAACATTTTTTATTATAAGGAAATTTGCTACACAAATTCCCAATGCTATTCAAGCATCAAGTTTGATGATTGTGTTTCCAATTATGATCTAGATCAAATCTAATTAATTTATTGGTTTAGGCCATGTCAATTAAGGAAATAATCAACATCAAATATTTCTCAAATATTTTACATTATTATTTCATGAAATTACCAATTAATTTCACTAATTGACAATCACGTGATTCTTGATTAGGACTGTTATTTCAGCAGTGACCCATACTCACTAAAATTAACATATCTCAATGAATTTAAATCCAAATTAGATAAACTCAATTTTCAAAGATTGATAATTTGATTTAGGACAGAACGTAATTATATTTTACGCATTTCGAGGTGGATAAAAATAGTAATTAACTCATTAATCATGTTAAGATTCGCAGTTCCCGCAACAATGAATACATGTTCATTAAAACAACCATATCTCGAGCAAACGGAATCCAAATTATGTAAACTCAGATCCTATGATTTCCTTATTTAATTGGGAACAAAATACAAGCCATTAATTCGTGTTTAAATAATTTAAACAGGGATGAATTTATTCACTATACAAATGCACGAAATTCAAATGCGACAAAAACGTTCGCGACCTTAACGAACCCAAGTCGTTCTAGGTTTACGGATCGTATCCAAAACCTTCGACCTAAAGATCTGATACCACTTGAAGGATATGGTATTATACTCAAGTGCATCACGGAAGCGTGATCGTCGTATCGAATACGACGTAGAACGACTAGTCGTACTAGTTGTTTTATGCAGCAGAATTTAAAAAATTTCATGCAATGAAACCATATGATCCAAGAAAGATTCTCGGATAGTTTCATCTAGAACCACATCAGGTATAAAGGAATACCTTTTGAATCATGGTTGATCGAGTCTATAAGAAAAGAGACCTCTTGTCTCAAGTCTGATCGTCGGAGAAGATGCTTGCGAGCGCGGGGATGAACCGCGCGATACTCACAATCCAACAAGATGATCCAAGCACGGTGAACTCCTGATCTCGTCGTACGAGATCAAATGTCTTCTTCGTGAGCGTAGCACTACAAGAAGATGTAGAATCGAAGAACATTGAAGCGGTGTCGCGGTGGCGAGGGCGACGACGACTTTCTCCTCTAGGGTTTGGTGGACAGCCACCAAGGAGAGGGAGAGAGAGTTGACGTGTGGAATAAAAGAGAGAGAGAGATGTGCTTCAAAAAACATAGCCTTAGACAGCATGGTATCCCTCTTTATTTATAGGGTTTTGGAATCCATGGATCTCAATCAATCGGATACAAAAAAATCAATGGATGAGATTGATTTATGTTTAATCCAATGGTCAAGAATGTTGTTGGTAAAAACCAATCAACAATTAATTTAATTTAGATCAAATATATTTTACAAATAAAATATAAATCAATCCTAAATTAAATAAAATAAATAAGGAGACAATTACCATGGAGATCTCATCTCCCATTGGAATATAGTGGACGACCACCAATTCCATATAGGACTTGGTAGCCGTCCACTTGTTTCCAAGTGGGGAAATCTCATGAAATCAAATGAGATTGCATGTCTCCATGAAATTCTCCATTATTTATTCCAACAACTTTTGTTGTGACATATTCTTCAAAAATAATTCAAAATTAAATTTCAGAATATTGCAATCTTACCATTGGAAATTTGTGAATCACATTTACAACCCAAAAGAAAATATAATTTATATTTTCAAATAATTACACAATGTGTATCCAATATACATTAATAATTAATTAACAAATATAAATTACAATTAGCTCTCTCTAATACATTATAAATCACATTTATAATATATTATGAATAATTGGATATTGCTATCCACATTATTCTTCTCCACAATAATTAAATCACATTTAATTATATTGGATAATTTCCACACATATCAAGATGATTAAATCACATTTAATCATCAATTCATTAATGCTTAGATCTATGGAATTATTCTTGAACCCTTTCAAGAATAATGTGATTTCTACGCAGATACTTGGAGATAAGGATAGGGTGATTGTATTGTTCCACGTATAGTGACTTGGATATTGAGATCACATCTCAAATCTAAATCTCATGGACCACCCACAGAGGCTTGATTAAATCGAGACGATAGACCTAATCTTCTCATTGCATCTGAATCTCATTCAGATCAATGTCCAATACATGGAGTAAGATTAGATCACTTCTCTACTAAGAGGAGTCACTAAATCCAAAAGTGTTTCATCACTCCCTCGGAATGGAAACGTCATGGTTATACAATCGTTTATGATCACATCACCCTCAGGTATTCCCAACACCTGTACATCCTGCATACTGGAAGACCTATGATCGTCCTGAAGATATAGATCACTTTTGCACTATCATCTTCAGGGTTTGATCACCAAGTTTATCAATCTTGGTCATTGGGAATTGGTATAGATCATATGCTTACCCAAAACATATACTCGACCTTCAAATTCATGTCATGCTTCCAAAGCATGACGACCATGCATGGAATTTGATCAGTCCCAATACCTCATGAGTGAGCTCATGTCCTCCGGTTCACAAGTGAACCGGTATGATCCCTTAGAGTGATCGTATCACTCATATGTCCTTATATGCACACCAGCTCGCCGGTGTATAGACCTTGGTTAGGTCATCAATCTATTGGTCTGCCAAATGTACATACTTAGACATACATCAACACATCTGTCTCTGGTCAGAGGATGCATGCCTATGCTATGACAGCATTCAACATAGGTCTTTGGTTATCTCGATCTCGTTAAGTCAACTCATTGACTCAACTAATCTAACACCTCTGAATCATTGTTCCTATGCAGAGGACCTGCATCAAGAGGTCAGTTAGATATCAACCAGATGAGAAAGGATTGTCATCACCTACTCAGGCTAGAGATCATCACTTAACAGTCATTTGATGATGCTTGATAAGTCCTCTATCTAACTCCTTAGATATTCATTCAATCATCAGCCTCTATTATTCAATCAATGAATCAACAGCTGTATGATCATCAAGTTGGCCATGGTACATAACTCTTATTGTACAGAGGGACCTTATAATGCATTCATTCAATATCAGAAAGGGAGTGAAAATAATCAATAACCTTTTATTGATAAATCATTTATTACAATAACATTTATTGTAGGAATGGTTCGCCTCGGGCTCACATTGCTAACATCTCTAATTATCACACTCTTTATTTATACATATAGTATAAGGATTTGATAAAGTGTACTACAATCATGAGAGTTGAGTCAAAATGTCACCTAAAGTCCTAGTCCAAGAGACTCTTCACCAGACTTGACCCTCAACATTAGGGAATAATCCAGTTCTTTTATTCAATCAACCATCTTAGTAGTTCATTAGACTTGAAATTATAGATAGAAGGCTATCTGATGGAGGGTATAGGTTTGGGTAATTTTTTCTCTCCCTTTCATTAGAACAAGGGTCCTCTCGGGTGCCTTATTACTCAACACTTAGTTTTCTTTGTTGATCAATGTGATATCAAGAGAGATCGGAGTCATCTGCACTTGTTTTCCTGTGAATACATCAGTGTATGTCTTTTTTGGGTATCTAAGATACCTTCGACACCTAGACTTATATCACTATACAATGCAAAGTCATTTTTGGGTGCTAGCCCGACTCCTGATCCTAATAGTTTTGGTCTAAATGGGGACTTTGAAATGGTTGGGAGCGCTCGCCCTTAGTGGAAGCTCTTAAATTTCATTTATATAGAAAACTTCTTTTCTTTAAATATTTTTTCTTTTTTTCTATAGGCTTACTCCACTGCTTTTACCAAGTTGACGCACACTGATCAACAATTTATGAAGTTTCATCATTGATGAATCCACAATTCATCGCCTTTATTCTTTTATTTTAGCTTCATTTTCTTAGTCAAACACCTGTAAATACCCACTAATTTAATAATTTTACCATTTTGCATGCATTTGTTAAAATTGCATTTTTAACACTTTTTGTACAAAAATAAAAGAATAAAGAAGAAAAGAAAAGAGAAGGTGGTATTTATGCAATAAATACAGACTGACCCGAGTCCTGAGAGAAGGTCAAGACTTGACCTATTTGACCAAGAATAAAGTAGGGGGAGATAGGGTCTTCTGTCAAAAATCCAAAAATAATTTGTACATAAATTCCTTGTATATTTGTATAAAACTTTTACTATTATATTTGTACATAATTTGACCTGAAATTAATTATTTTTGTAGATAAAAGTTGTAAATAAAAATATGTTGTAAATACTAAAAATAATGTATATATTACAAATAATCATCCTCAAAAAAAGCTGCAATGCGATCATTTGATGGAGAGGAACACGATCTCTGAGCGTCGTCTTGTTGAAGAAGGGTGCCTAGCCTCCGAGCCGTCCGATGACAGCGTGTCGGCCCTCGTCGAGGCCATCATGGCATTTCTGAACCTCGAGGTGAGATCCAATTTTTATTCCTTGCCGTTTTTCCTAGGTAGAATCGTAGTTTAATTTTTACGTAGATCTTATTAATCTTTAGATCGTAGAATCACAAAGTCCATCACACTTTACTCCGCGTCCGACACCGAAATTTCCACCTCATTTCGTGTTCCTCTCATTTCCACATTCTACCTCATGCAACCTGCCACCTCCGACCACGCACAGTGGTCGGAGACACGGATCTATCTTCCATATGGCAAGATCCACCCATTCATACTTTCCATTTTGTGTATAAATAAAAAAAACATAAAACTATTCTTTTGGTTTATCTCACAATTATTTTTGCAGGAATAGTAAAAAAAATTGTTCTTCTTTTCTCTCTAACCTTTGTTTTGCAGGAATAAAGAAAAATAAAAAAATATCATTGTTGTCCTTTTTCTCTAACAATTTGTTTTGCAGGTCAAAATAAAAAAACAAAAAAAACTATTACTCATTACTATTTACATTTCTTGTTTTAAAAAAAACATATAAAAAATTTAGCATTGACTGTTTATTTACATAAAAAATATAAAAAATACAAAAAAGGAACTGCTCCAGCCGCCGCCCCAGCCGCACCATCATCCCTCCACGCGGCGATGGCCCCGTGCCCTCCTGCGGCAGCCCAATCGCCCTCGTCACTGCCCTCTCCAGCCGCCCTCGCTCCTGCCGTCCAGCGTCCAGCCCCCTCCTTCCATGCGCCGACCTCCCAGCACCCCCCTCAGCGAACGCCCACCGTGCGGCGCCAACCCCGCGCCATCGACAACCAACCGCGCGGCCTCTGCCTCCGTCCCCCACTGTCGTTCCAGGCCCGCGCATCCCCGTGCGTGGTGCGTGCTGCCGGTCGCTCGCGCGCCCCTCCAACACCCAGTCGACCGCCTCGCCACGAGAACCACCCCCAGCTCTGAAAAAGAGGGGTGGCGGCTCCTTGCCCCCTTTGTCTTGAGAATGAAGGCACCATCCATGGAACCCTAGGTGGGGTTTAAAATAAAATAAATATTTGGATAAATTTCAAAGTAAGTCCCTGGCATTTTCTTAATATGGCGCAATGCCCCTACCAGAAATAGCATATGCAAGGCATGCTCCTCACTGGGTAATTTACGAATTTCACCTATAGAATGTTTATTGTTATATTTTGATGCAAAGACTTTGAACAAATTACAACTTGGTCTCTGTGCTTCCAGAACTTTAACTTTGCTAGCACTCTTTTCAATGAAATAAATATATGAGTCGAAAAATTTTGCGAAAATTCACATATGCTCCGGCTATGTCTTTTCACATTGTGTAAATTTTTCATCGCATTTCATTGACTTTTGATATATTTAAAAAATCAAAAACAGTAAATTTTTGACTTCCTGAAATTGTAAAATTCATAAAAATTCAAAAAGTAGTCTAAAAATTTCAAAAAAATTAGTGTAGGTGTATTTTGGTGTGTTTTAGCTTCTGACCAATTTTCGTTCATTATCTTTTATAAAACTCTAAAAATTGCAAAATACAAAAAATTTTAAAAAAATTGTAGAAAATTATAGAAAATCCAAAAATTGTGATTTTAGTTTCTGATTGTGGATATTGCTTTGTAGTTTCTATTAAAAATAATTTTAATGGTTATTGGGCAATTTAAGTATTTTTAAATTGCAAAATACTTCTGACTGTGCACAATTTGCTCTATTTTTTACTGTTTGATTTTTAGAAAATTACAAAAACATCAGAAAAGTTGAAAACATTATCAAAAATATTTTAAAATATATAGAACACAAAAACATTTTCTTTTTAATTTTTTGAGCATTTTTAATATTATGAAAAATACAAAAATAGTGTTGTATGTGTGCTTTTACTCATTTGTGCTTATTCGAAAAATACAAAAAAAAATATAAATTCAAAAACCATTAGAAATTAATTTCTGAAAAGTGACTACTTATTTTTTCAATCGTGCTCCTTGAGTTCGACCCTGGTCGCTATACCAGGTTAAAAGAATAGCAAAAACCGCTTACATTTGTTTTCATTGATTCATCTTTATTACGTGGTTTAACTACAATTATTTCCGATTGACTGCACTCGGTGATTTGGGTCACAACGACTATTGTTTAATTATTTACTTAACCCGAGTTGCTAGGCGCATCAACAGAATGGCACCGTTGCCGGGGAGCACGGCTTTGTAGTCATTTTTCTATAATGTCTCTCTATATCATAATTGTTTTCTAACCTTCTCTCTTTGATTTTTTGTGCGAGGTACTGCTTGGAAGATTTGGAGTTTACTTTTTAGAGGACCCGCACAAGAAGAAGAGAAGAGAAGAAGATTTTTATTATATTTGAGAGAACATTTGACTTTGTTGTAATAATTTAGGACTTTAAAATGTGGACTTGGACTATTTTCTCGGGGTTTGTTTCGCCAAGTGTCGGTGGACTTGGGGGACCTCACCGTTGTTTTCCGAGTTTTTTATTTAATCGCCATAACTTGTTATTTAGATTCTCACGGTTTTATCCCCTAGACGTAGGAATTTTGATTGATTGTGACGTAAATTGCTAAGGCCCAACACCTAATAGAATATCTGTTCCTATAGAACGTAATTGGACCTTGGATAAAAATTAAACTGAAAAAGATAGTTTAATTGGATTTGAGACCACGTGCCGTGAGGAGTCACGTACAGCGCTGGCAGGACCCGTTGTGAAGGGCACCAAGTGACCCCCAAGATCGGACTCCGGACTCGATTCGGTTAGCTAACTACTGTTCTTCACGATCAATAGAAGTTGCTCGTCTAAGGCTGATTTCCATGTGCATCATATAGATAGTTTACTTTTCAGTATTTAATTTTATGCGCGGATCAAATTGCATGTAGAGTGTTGGAGTAAGGTACGCATTTTCTATCTCTGCATGCATCATCGTGATTGATCGTGCATTGGCTTTTTCGACTTCCTCCCCCTATTTTTGGACTCAAATCAATTAAAGAGGAAATCGAAAAGCTCATTAGACGTTATCTTTGAAAAAATCCAAAAAAATAGAAAATTAGAAATTAAAAATTGGGACTGCTAATTGAACTTGACCCGTAAAAATAAACGTAATTGGTTCACCTTTGTTTTGGGAGAGGAACCCTCTCATTGTTTACATTTTTAATTGCTCGCGTACGCACTGAGGAGTAGTGCCCAAATCCCATTCAAGCCTCCTAAGTGTTTGTACAATTTTTGTCTGATCACTAAACTCTAAAATAGAAAAGATAAAAGACCGGGATCTCACGGTCAGATTTGCGTAGAGTTGGTGAATTGGGGGTTTGCTTTGTGTTTGTATATCTTTGGCGTGAGTCGGTTACGTTCATCTTTTATATATCATTAGCAATCACTTTCTATCCCATCTCTCCCACCCTCCCTCCCTTCATTTCCCTCTCTTCATGATGGGTCGCATTCCATTCCAGCTGGATTTTGCGGCTTCTTATTTTCATGCCCATCATTCCCGCCCACTCTCGTGGGAGGTCGGAACTCCGTCCGATTTTCCATCTTCTCCATACCCACCCTCCCATTCGGGATATGCTGTGAGTGATGCCTGAAGATACCAGATTGACCAGATATAAAATTCGGGTGTTCACCTTGCTGAGATGAGAGTGCATCCCATAGGCGATCATATGGGGCAGTTGCATGCTTTATATGACTTATATCCCGAGATGATGGATGAGTACCAAGATCAAGAAGCGCACTCCGCTTCTACATTGATCCCCTTCGTTCTGAATTTAGAGTTCATTGATCTACTGCCCAAGTTTTCTGAGGAAATGCATGAGGAACCTTATTTGCATATCGATGAATTTGAGGATATTTGTGGATTACGATCATATTCTAATATCACTTCTGAGGAAATGATGCTAGTTACCTTCCCATTAACACTTCAAAGTAGAGCCAAGAGTTGACACAGACGATTGGGAAGGAAGATTGCTACGTGGGGAGTTTTACGATCGTTATTTTTGCAGAGATTTTACCCCCAACGTAGAGTAGAGATGATGCGGTCTTATATTCGTGATTTTTCAGTTGACCCCCAGGAGCCATTGATAGATGCATGGTTGAGGTTACGTGATCTTTTGAGGCAATTTCCAGATCATGGATTTTCGATGACTGAACTTATCCACATCATCGTGAGGGGGAGGACCGCGGAGTAGATTGCATATGTCATTACTTCGTATGGTAGTTCACACCACTGTCTTGACCTATTTTTAATTGAAACCATATTGGATACACTTTCAGACATTCCATATTCACAAGATGATTTTTTCGGGACAACACATGAGGGATATATGACACCTGTTGAGTGTGTGACACATCAAGCCGATCTTGACAGCACACACAAATCAGAGGATATGGATGCTACTACTTTTTATATTATGGATGTTTTGACTACCACTGTGAGTTCCGAGAGCCGGACATTGGCCGAGTTTCCATTGGATTTACTGTCAGATTTTGAGCCAGTCTCGCACTTCCACATTGATGATTCTTGGAGTGTAGATCTGCTAGTATCCCATGAAATAGAGGAGGAGCCCACATCTCAACCATATTTTGAGTCATTCCAGTGTCCATACACAGTTTATTCAGTGTCTATTCTTCAGAAGATCTTCTCAGATTCAGAGATATATTTGGATTCATCACAGCAGAGAGAGCTTGATGAGGGACTGATTGTTGATTTGACAGATCTTGATAGTCCCGTATTTGACTCTTGTGTCCTCCCATTTCATGAGGTTGATGCATTTTTAGAGGACATAATATTTGACAGCATAGATCCCCAATTTCCTGATGATTCAGCATTACTCCCCGAGGGTTATCTGCGGGAGAATTTCACGGACCGTGTGTACTCGGTTTCACTTTCTGGGAGTGCATCCGATCTGTCAGATTACGAGATCGAGTATTTTGACATTTCTGATAATGAGTCTGAGGTTTCTCTCCTCGACGACCCTCGTGAGGATGATCCGATCTTTGAGGTATTCGACGATTTCACTGATTTGTCTACATTATATACATAGGATATCGGTCTTTTTAGTGAGTCTCGTGATCTTGGTCTTCCTTATCTATTCGAGACTGTGATTAACATGGAGGATTCACTGATAGATCTTGATAGTCCCATATTTGACTCTTGTGTCCTCCTAGTTCATGAGGTGATGCATTTTTAGAGGACATGATATTTGACAGCATAGATCCCCAATTTCCTGATGATTCAGTATTACTCCCCGAGGATTATCTGCGGGAGAATGTCACAGACCGTGTGTACTCGATTTCACTTTATGGGAGTGCATCCAATCTGTCGGATTACGAGATCGAGTATTTTGACATTTCTGATAATGAGTCTGAGGTTTCTCTCCTCGACGATCCTCGCGAGGATGATCCGATCTTTGAGGTATTCGACGATTTCACTGATTTGTCTACATTATATACATCGGATATCAGTCTTTTTAGTGAGTCTCGTGATCTTGATCTTCCTTATCTATTCGAGACTGTGATTAACATGGAGGATTCACTGACAGATCTTGATAGTCCCATATTTGACTCTTGTGTCCTCCCAGTTCATGAGGTTGATGCATTTTTAGAGGACATGATATTTGACAGCATAGATCCCCAATTTCCTGATGATTCAACACTACTCCCCGAGGATTATCTGCGGGAGAATGTCATGGATGGTGTGTACTCAATTTCACTTTTTGGGAGTGCATCCGATCTGTCGGATTACGAGATCGAGTATTTTGACATTTCTGATAATGAGTCTGAGGTTTCTCTCCGACGACCCTCGCGAGGATGATCCGATCTTTGAGGTATTCGACGATTTCACTGATTTGTCTACATTATATACATCGGATATCAGTCTTTTTAGTGAGTCTCGTGATCTTGATCTTCCTTATCTATTCGAGACTGTGATTAACATGGAGGATTCACTGACAGATCTTGATAGTCCCATATTTGACTCTTGTGTCCTCCCAGTTCATGAGGTTGATGCATTTTTAGAGGACATGATATTTGACAGCATAGATCCCCAATTTCCTGATGATTCAACACTACTCCCCGAGGATTATCTGCGGGAGAATGTCACGGATCGTGTGTACTCAATTTCACTTTTTGGGAGTGCATCCGATCTGTCGGATTACGAGATCGAGTATTTTGACATTTCTGATAATGAGTCTGAGGTTTCTCTCCTCGACGACCCTCGCGAGGATGATCCGATCTTTGAGGTATTCGACGATTTCACTGATTTGTCTACATTATATACATCGGATATCAGTCTTTTTAGTGAGTCTCGTGATCTTGATCTTCCTTATCTATTTGAGACTGTGATTAACATGGAGGATTCACTGATAGATCTTTCCTTCTCCACATTCGACCTCTTAGGCTCCATCCATTCACTCTATTCCAATCTTGAGACAACGATTTCTTTTGTGCTACCGGAGCCCGATTTCATCTGCCCATATATTTACTCGGTAGCAGGCACCCGCCTGATTGATTACCTCGGTGTCATCATTTCCTCTATTGAGTACATTGTTGTTCTCCTACCGAGATTGCAACGACAGTACAGTATTAGCATTACAGATGCCTTCCTGAACTTTGATATGTCGTTATCTTAACCTTTGCGCCCAGCTAGGGGCGTAAACTCTAGTGCTTGTTAAGAGGCACCTCAATATTTATCACATCTGTATAGATCCATTTGTCCATATCATACATTCTTTCTCACATCCCATATTCATCTCCTGACCATTCCATACTTAGGGTGTATTGTACCCTAAGTATAGGGGGTGTCAGACTTGTGATTATTCATTGGATTCTTTTTACCTCTGTTTTGCTGCCTATACTTAGGGATATTTTACCCTAAGTATAGGAGGGGTAAACTCAGTACATTCTACTCCTCGATTTTCCCCTCGTATACAGTCTTCTATACTTAGGATTACTTGATCCTAAGTATAGGGGGATAACCAACTTCTATTGATTTTATTCTTTTATTCGTCATTGTAGTATACTATTCTTTTCACTTTTCTATATTTAGCATGAGTTTTGTCTTTATTTCCAGCTTTTTTATCACTATGAGGATATAGTTCGAGCTAAGTATAGGGGGTGTCGTATATATTGTATATATATTTTAGCCATAATTCGTACTTTTATATTTTTAATATGGCTAAAATACGATGTAAATACTAATAAAAAATGCATAAATTTCCTCAATATTTTTCTTGTACATACTGACTAATAAGTCAGGTTGAAATATTTTGAAAAATATTTTGAAAGTAATTTGAAAATCTATTTGAAAAATATTTTTAAAACTATTTGAAAAATGTTTGAAAAATATTTTCAACCTTTGTAAGAATATTGTGGACTGCAAAAAATTCTCTTTGTGTGAAAAAAAGATTTTGTAAAAATATTTGCAAATGTTTGAAAAAATGGTTGAAAATTTATTTTGAAAATCTATATATATTGTTTGAAAAATGTTTGCAAAATGTTTTCAAATGATTGTAAATTATTGCAAAATTGTGTGAAAATTTATTTTGGACTATAGTTTTTAAATTTTTTTGTAAAATTATTTTCAAATAAATTTGAGGATTATATGCATCACAAAAATAAAAAAATGAAAAAAAATAAAAATAAAAAAAATAAAAAAACAACTATGTACATACTTGTATTAATTACTCAAGTTGTAAATCTTTTCTCATGACTCTTGTAAATAGTTGACTCACTTCTTTGTAAATATGTGTATATAATCCTTAACCCTTATCTAAAAATTCAAAAAACAACTTTGTATATACTTGTATATATTACTAACTTTTTGCATTAAAAAAACCTTTTGCATGTGCATCATTTTTCAAAAAAACCATAGAAATTTCAAAATTTTGAAAATTGTTTCACAAAAAGATTTTTTTCTTTGCATTGTACATATTTTCTTGCATTGGCATGTGCATTTTTCAAGATAGTTTTGACAATTAAACTAAGTCTGGAATAAATTTGAAGAATGGAGCTTAGTTGGACCTTAATCCACTTAATTTCAGAGGAACCTTATAAGATTTGGAGTTAAGACTTTTCAAATCCTAGTGAGTTAATTCTTTGAGTCCATAAGACTACGTTCACATGTCATCTTGATGAGTCTAAGTAGAATATTTAACAACACATGCATGATTCTTTCAGACCGTGGCTTACCTTGGACAATGCACTCTACACGTAGCTCTTCATGGAGGAGGTAGTGAGGGGGCAGATTCTTTTTGCTTGGGGTAGCATACGAGGGTAGTGCATCTAGGCAGAACCTCTCGTCCTCCTCTAGGGAGGGAAGTGTGTCTCAACCTGGTTTGGTGATGTTGAGGTCTAAATACATGAGTTGTGGGGTTGCAATAAAGCTTCAAAAGAGGGATAGTCTACTGGCTAAAGAGGAAAAACTCCTTATGTACATGATGCACCTTGTATATATTTTCAAAAAAAAAGAAAAAAAAGCAAAATCTCCAAAAGTGGACACGCCTGATTGAAAAGTAAAATGCCTTCCGGAGTGTATATACAAGTGAAAAAAAAAGAATAAGACCTTCAAAGTCAAATATTTGTGAGCTTGCAGCTGGTGACATGGCTACACTGGTCATGCATCCAAGGATAGGTAACTACACTGGTTACCGTCCGTTCTCTTCTCCATCCCCTCTTCTTGAGATGGTTGCACTTGAACTTAGAAGGGAATATCCCCACTCCTCGAGGAAACCGTTGCTAGACCGGGGGATTAGAGTTACCTTGTTGAGAGAGGTTGTTTCTTTATTACTTCTGAGATGAGGAGCTATATTTCACTTACATCGTACAAGTAAGAATTCATAGTCATAAGAATTTGTGTATGTAGACTTGTTCTGATCTGACTGTTGAGGAGACCTGAATAGGAATCTTGTGGAACTTAGAGGGTGTTAGGTTTTAAATCCATATCCCATTAAGGTTCCGACAAACTAATAATCCAAAGGTCCGACAGAGCTCAAGACTACATTTTTATGAAGATAAGTTTAAAAGTCAACATTATTCTAACTTCTTTCCTTTTTCTTTTCTTTATTTTTGTTTTCACTTATTTTTCAAATAAGTGTTTGCTAAGGGGCTAGCAAAGGTAAAGTATAGGTGAATGATGAATCCATGATTCATCTCTTTTATTTTAGCTTCATTTTCTTAGTCAAACACCTGTAAATACCCATTAATTTCATAGTTTTACCATTTTGCATACATTTGTTAAAATTGCATTTTTAACACTTTTTGTACAAAAATAAAAGAATAAAGAAGAAAAGAAAAAGAAAGGAGGTATTTATGCAATAAATACAGGCTGTCTCGAGCCTTGAGAGAAGGTCAAGACTTGACCTGATCGACTAGGAATAAAGTAGGGGGAGATAGGGTCTTCTGTCAAAAATCCAAAAATAATTTGTATATAAATTCCCTGTATATTTGTATAAAACTTGTACTATTATATTTGTACATAATTTAACCTCAAATTAATTATTTTTGTAGACAAAAATTGTAAATAAAAATATGTTGTAAATAATAAAAATAATTGGCATGAAAAATAATGTATATATTACAAATAATCATCCTCTGAAAAGCCGCAATGCGATCATTTAAATACCAAATCCGGCTCCATGCAAACTTAAATTAAACCAAACTCACTTCCAATATACTCTAAATTAAATTATCTTTCAAATTGTTGTGGATTCATAATTATAGTTACGGGTAAAAAGTTGGTTTTCTGGGGTGTTTTGTGCAATTTTCCCATTATTTAATGTATATATTTATTCGTATTTATTTATATACATAATGTACATATTTGTAAATAATATTTTCATTAAAAATAAATAACAAATAGAAATAATAAACTTTAAAAAATATAAAAAATTATGTTTATAAATTATTTCCCTTTTTGTATATATGTATAGTGTATTATATGTATATAATATGTGTATACAACTAACTTCCTTATATAAAAATCACCAAAAAAATAAAATATCACTCATTAAATAATTAGTTTAATTTATTTCCGAAATTCAAATTTAATTATTTGATTTATTGGATTTCTTTGAATTAATTGATTTAATAGTTTTCCTTGTATATATGATTTTATTCCACACCTTATATGGCCACCATTAAGGTGGTTAATTGATTTCCATAAATTACTTTATTTATTTAATTTATTTAAATCCGAAATTCGTAATTAATTAAATAATTATTTTATTTATTTAATTATATTTTAACCACTAAACACATTCCTTAAGTGTAAATATCTTCCATTTTTATATTTGTCTCTTTTTAATGGGCTCCTCCTCCCTCATTTCTCCTTGATCAATCTTTGATGGAGAGGAGCCCGATCTCCGAGCAACGTCTTGTTGAAGAAGGGTGCCTAGCCTCTGAGCCGTCCGGTGACAGCGTGTTTGCCCTCGTCGAGGCCATCATGGCATTTCCGAACCCTGAGGTGAGATCCAATTTTTATTCCTTGTCATTTTTCCTAGGTAGAATCATAGTTTAATTTTTACGTAGATCTTATTAATCTTTAGATCGTAGAATTACAAATTCCATCACACTTTACTCCGCGTCCGACACCGAAATTTCCACCTCATTTTGTGTTCCTCTCATTTCCACATTCCACCTCATTCAACCTTCCTCCTCCAACCACGGATGGTGGTCGGAGACACGGATCGATCTTCCATATCGCAAGATCCGCCCATTCATACTTTCCATTTTGTGTATAAATAAAAAAACATAAAACTATTCTTTCTGTTTATCTCACAATTATTTTTGCAGGAATAATAAAAAAATTGTTCTTCTTTTCTCTCTAACCTTTGTTTTGCAGGAATAAAGAAAAATAAAAAAATATCATTGTTGTCCTTTTTCTCTAACAATTTGTTTTGCAGGTCAAAATGGAAAAAACAAAAAAAACTATTACTTATTATTGTTTACATTTAATGTTTAAAAGAACATATAAAAATTTAGCATTGACTGTTTATTTACATAAAATAAATTTAAAAAAAAGGAACAACTCCAGCCGCCACCCCAGCCGCACCATCATCCCTCCGTGCGGCGGTGGCCCCGCACCCTCCTTCGCCTGCCCAACCTCCCTCACCACTGCCTTCTCCAGCCGCCCTCACTCCTGCCGTCCAGCGGACAGCCCCCTCCTCCCGTGCGCCGACCTCCTAGTGCCCCCCTCCGTGTACGCCCACCATGTGGCGTCGACCCCGCGCCATCGACAGCCAACTGTGCAGACTCCGCATCCGTTCCCCACTATCGCTCCAGGCCCGCGCATCCCCGCGCGTGGCGCGTGCCGCCGGCCGCTCGCGCGCCCCTCCAGCACCCAATTGACCGCCTCATCGCGAGAACCACCCCCAGCTCTGACGAAGAGGGCCGGCGGCTCCTTGCCCCCTTTGTCTTGAGAATGAAGTCACCATCCAGGGAACCCTAGGTGGTGGTTTAAAATAAAATTAATATTTGGACAAATTTCAAAGTAAATCCCTGGTGTTTTCTTGAAACAGCGCAAATGCCCCTGCCAGAAATAGCACATGCAAGGCATGCTCCTCACTGGGTAATATACGAATTTCACCTGCAGAATGTTTATTGTTATATTTTAATGCAAAGACTTTGAACAAATTACAACTTGGTCCCTGTGCTTCCAGAACTTTAATTTTGCATGCTCTCATTTCAATTAAATAAATATTTTTATGAGTCAAAAATTTTTACGAAAATTCACATATGCTTCTGCTACGTCTTTTCACATTGTGTAAATTTTTCATCGCATTTCATTGACTTTTGATTTATTTAAAAAATCGAAAACAGTAAATTTTTGATACCTGAAATTGTAAAATTTATAAAAATTCGAAAAATAGTCTAAAAATTCCAAAAAAATAATGTTTGTGTATTTTGGTGTGTTTTAGATTTTGACCAATTTTCGTTCATTATCTTTTATAAAACTCCAAAAAATTGCAAAATACGAAAAATTTTAAAAATATTGTAGAAAATTCTAGAAAAATCCAAAAATTGTGATTTTAGTTTCTGATTGTGGATATTGCTTTTTAGTTTCTATTAAAAACAAGTTTGATGGTTATTGGGCAACTTAAGTATTTTTAAATTGCAAAATACTTCTGACTGTGCATAGTTTGCTCTATTTTTCACTGTTTGATTTTTAGAAAATTAAAAAAAAATCAGAAAAAGTTGACAAAATTATCAAAAATATTTTAAAATATATAGAACACAAAAACATTTTCTTTTTAATTTTCTGAGCATTTTCGAATATTCTGAAAAATACAAAAAGAGTGTTGTGTGTGTGCTTTATTCATTTGTGCTTATTCGAAAAATACAAAAAAATATAAACTCAAAAACCACTAGAAATTAATTTCTGAAAAGTGACTACTTATTTTTTCAATCGTACTCCTTGTGTTCGACCCTGGTCGCTATACCAGGTAAAAAGAATAGCGAAAACCGCTTACATTTATTTTCATTGATTCATCTTTATTAAGTGGTTTAACTACAATTTTTTCTGATTGACTGCGCTCGGTGATTTGGGTCACAACGACCATTGTTTAATTATTTACTTAACACGAGTTGCTAGGCGCGTCATCAATCATCCTCCCTAGCACATAGGAGAATATCAAAAGATAGCATTAGAACTTGTTCACATATTGGATAGAGTTCCCTCATACTCAGGTTTCATAAATATTTCATTAACTTTATCCCATCCCAGAGCATCATCAGATCAGGTCTAGACTCAAGTCTCAAATCCCAATCTCTCAAGTGAAATCTCAACTCATCTCATATTCATGCATTTATGTATGTGATGTGCTGATCATATTCTTTATGGTAGAGATAAGAGTGCAATAATGCACTCATATCATTCAAACTTAGGGAAGTGAGGATTATTAAGTCTCAATCCCTAATTACTAAGGTTGGTACTCTGAATCAAAGGAACTCAAAAACCAGAGTTTCTTTTATTCATCAAATCTTGAGGGATAGTGAATGTCAGGGATAGAGTTTAAGTTAGTTTTTTAGCTTCTTTTTTGTTTAGAGTGACATAATGACTGGTCCGAATTCATATGGCTAGTTGCATCTACCTTCAGCCAGTATGGGTGTAAGAACAGACCATAGAATGATAACTCGTATTACTTCTGGATGGTGCCTTACGTGTTATCTTTTAATCACCAATTCTATTCAGAAAGACCATAATTCCCTCATTGAGAAGTAGCTAATCATTTTTAAATCTAATAATTAGAATAGTCACTAAAAGAGTTTTTTGTTTTTTTCAAAGCTTGTTATACCCCCTAATTTTTTAAAAAAAAAGTTTTGAAAACATGTATTATAAACACAAAAGAAATTTTGTATAGTATATATAACTTATACCCATACTTTATTTTCGATGTGAAATAGTTAAAGAATGAGCTATGGATAAAGTATATAGAATATATAGACACCCCCCTATAATTAGCTTGTGTCATGTCCTCATGGGACAAAGTGAAATGAAGACATAGCACGTACCAAGCATATTTGAGCAACACAAATAGGAAGGCGACTCGCCCCCTCTTTACTAAGGTTTTTTAGAGCCTAAGTATAGCAAAAGAGCAAGAAATGAGATGGTCGAGGGTGAGAAGAAAGAAAAGAACTGACTTATACACAACGATATTGGCCCCCTATACTTAGTCCCAGGTCATCCTATGTATGATCGAGTAATTACAAGTGGGAGACCGAGTAGATTTGAGATGTATATGCAAGGGAGCCAGGGAGGTTTTAGATAAGCCTTCTTGTGTGTGATGGGATATCGTATGGAGATGTGTAATGGGGTGAAGAGGTAGAATATGTAGAAGTCCAATCATCATTAGAGTCATCCCTAGAAGAATAATATATATACATAGAGGATCTTCAACTATTGTCAATTAAAGGTAAGTGTCCTTTGATAATTGTTGTATTGATTGCACTTACTTGATGTACCACATCAGGACCAAATGAGGAACTTGACAAGGAATCTTCAGGAGTCACCCAATTTCATAGGTCAATGGTGACTTTCTTAGTCGGTTTGTTCTTGTATGGATCATTGGGAGGAGGAAGGTTAGAATTCTTCTCCCTATCATGGGTAACTTTGATCTAGAAGTCATGACAATTATGGGTTCCTCATCGCATGAATCATTGTATTCATTGACCCACTCCTGTAGTGCCATGACACATCTCGGGAGAGATTCCTCACTTTGATTAGGCATTGTGAGCTCATTAATGGTGGTTGTATGTGTGATGGCTGGGGATAGTGATGCCACATTATGATGTCCATGAGCCTTGGCGACACAAAAGGTTTTCTTAGGTGATGAAGACTAGAAAGTGAGAGGGATCCTAACATCCAGTCTTGGAGAGTATGTGGTGCCTGACAACTTGGGTCCAACAATCATTATATCGACTGCCCTTTCGGCTCTCAGATATCCACATTCAAGTGCATCAAAAATTAACCCACAATGATGATCAAACAGTAAGTATGGTGCGCTAAATCTTATTATACCCTACAAAATGATATGTATAGTATGCAAGTGTAGGGATTAAACCACAAAGGAGCAATTGGGATAGCCACAAAAATTGATGATCAAGTGTAGGGATTGAACCACAAAGGAGCAACTGGGATAGCCACAAAAATTGATGATCAAAGGAAAATCAACAAAGTTTTTGTGTGTTTTATAGGGATTTTTGTATTTTTGTGGATTTTTAATTTTTTCTTTTTTTATTTTCTATAATTTTTATTTTAGTTTCCTTTTTTAATATATGTATATATATATATGTAAAATGTATATTATAAAAAATATATAGGATATAAAAATTATATATATAAAGAATCAAAGAAATACCATAAGATACAATCCTTTTCATTTTTAAGGGTTTTTTAGTATTTTTAGGAAATTTTAAGTATTAATAATTGCAATTAATATATAAAATAATATATATGAGATATATATACATAGTATTCTAATTGTAAATACAAATACATATAGAAAAAATCGCATAATAAATTTTTTTGTTTTTTAAATATTTTGTTCTATTTTAGTATTTTGCTTTTAATTTTTGCTATTGTTTTGTATTTTTAAATGATTCAAAAGGTCAAAATAGTGATTAATAATAATAGTCCAAATTGTTTTGGAATTTAAAAATAGATAAATATCTGGAATTTTTCCAAAACTATATTTAATATATACTATATTATAAAAATTTTATAAATATAAATTAATATTTTTGGATTTTTTTATAGTTTATAGTAATTTTTATGAGGTTTTTGGATTTTTTTTTATTTTTAATATTTTGTTTTGTAATATTTAGTGATTTTTGGTCTGGAGTTTAGAAATACAATGATAGAGATAATCTAATATTTAGGAATTTTTCAAAATATTTTTATACTTTTTATGTAATTTTAAATGCAAATGTGGAATAAATGCATTCTTTTTATATTTTTAAACATAATAAAATACTTTTAATTGCCTTACGAAAAATATATGTGATTTAATATAATGTTGGACACTTAGAATAAATTTTCTATAATTTTAGATACAAAATACAAGTTTTAATAATAAAAATACATAAAATATATTTAATTGTTCTGGAAAGGACCTAAATTTAATTAAAAAACTTACAAGTCATTCCAGAACACATTTCAAAAGTCCAAGGGCCTTTGTGCAAAATCCCAAAATATGTAATTTCCAAAACGATAAAGGGCCTACTTGTAATTTAACCACAAAATATAACATTATATAAAATTTCCTTTGACCAGATAATAGCTAAAATCAGTAGGGGATCATCTATATAATGTCCAGACCCCTCACATGTATGTGCATGTGAGGTAACATGGTCTATACCAAATAGAAATTAGAATAAGTATAGGGCCTAAAGTACAAAAATATTTTGAACTACATACAAAAGTTTATGGACTAAAATTAAAATACAAAAATGGAGGGATGGTTATGCAAAATACCCCTCTTGTGCATGATCTAATGACGGAGGCACCTTGCTTTCCACATGTTGGTTGCATAACCATCGATGAGCTTCATGGGTGAACAACCGAGATTAGATCTCAGGTCTTGATCTGACGGTTGAGGTTGTGTGCATCCAAAGTGAATGTAGAGCCTGGAGGTAGGCTTCGATCGGAGGGTAGGGAAGCTACCTAGATGAACATGGAAGAACACCCGACGTGGTGAACTTCAATCTGGCATGTTGATCGACTCCAGCCATTAAAACGTCTTTACAATGGCGCAAAAGATGGTTGGAGGTGATCTGCGACATTGGGGGAGCTCAGGATGCTGGGGAACCTATGATCATGCAAAGAAAATGGACAATTCCATTCTATTTTTGGTGCTAAAATGAATGAAGGTGGGGTGTGATGGATGGCCTACGACAAACAGTGAAGGAGGAAACCTTGATCTTCTGATCAGGTCTCGATTAGAGTGAATCAGGGTGCCTAGTATTAATTGAATGTGATGGGGAAGCTGATGGAGGTGTCTAATGAGGCAGAGAATGGTTGTATCACAAGGGAACATTGGCCGGAGTAGAAGCTCTGATGAACTTCAAAATCAGAATTTAACAAAAGAAAATATGAATTTAAACAAAACTAAAACCTAAATTAGCCTACTTATACTGCTAGGAAAGAAAAGAGTGAAGAAACTACGGCTCAACATGGAGAACAAGGAGCCACAGAGGAGCTCCTCCTGAAGATCTTTAGCGAGGCTTGGATCACCAGCTCTATCCCTCTTCCTTCATGCCAAACGCTTTAGCGAGGATGTTGTTGTCACCAACAAGCTCAAACACAAGGAAATTTAAGGATTTCTAGGGTGAAATGGGATCAAACTTCAAATGAAGGCAGATGGATGCTATATATACATGGGAGATTTGACTAGGGTTTGATCGACGACCAAGGCTCCATCGGTCGAGAAATGATCATGGTGTTAAAGAGTAATGAACAAGGAGCAACTTTGCAGAGGGAATTGTTCCTAGAAAGTGCATAGGCCATCGAGGAAAAATTGAGGAAACGAGGCGGTCAGCGAGGCTGATAGGGCTAGGGCACTAGAGATCCAATTGATCGGTGGGTCAACTAAGGATGGGCCATCATTGAGCCACGTCAAAAGCTAGAGACAAGATAGTTTATTATTTTATTTTATATTTTATCTTGATTTTTATTTATTTTTTTCAAGTTTAGTTACTTGGTGTTACTTTTTACATGTACAAATATAGGTATGTTTACCTATATGTTGAGTGTTTTATCTTTAGTTTGTATTTGAGATTTTATTATTGCACATACACAATTTATATATTTATAAGTTATTAAATACATATTTAGATATTTTTATTGTATTTTTATAATCTTAATTATACACTTAATTAATTATGTGTATTTATAATGTATGTATATATATATGTATAATGCATCTATATATTATAGTGTAATTACTTATTTTAATGTATGCTTAATTATTTTATTTTAAATTAATTGTGTATATGTATTTTAAATAATATTTAAAATTTATAAAATATAAGGAAGTGAAAAATAAAAGAGATAAATATAATAATTATTTTTTATATGGGTATATTGCACAATGAGGGCCTAAAACCTAATTTTTGCATCTTAACTTCAAATTGAATGAAACCACATTCATTAAATAGATAGTTGAATTTTGTGAACAATAAAATGAGTTTAATGGATTTTGAGATTGTAAGTATAAGATACATGTTTAGGAATTTTTCTTTGTGGCTTTTTATTCTGGGTATCTAAGACACACTATCCATTATTTTTAAATGAACTAAATTTTTTATTTTCCTTTGTAATTTTATCTATAAGTTTCATGTTAAAAATTTATTTAACTGAGGTATTAATAATAAATAATAAAATGGGTCTCAAAATTTATTTATCAAGGAATTAAAATTAGGGTTTTGGTGTATTTATAGGCCCTTATCTCCCCTACTTTATTCCTTGTCAACCTAGTCAACATGCTTGGGGTTTAGGGCCATTCAATACCTATGGTATTTTATTTCTTTTCTTTGTCCTTTCTTTATTCTTGTATTTTAGCATTAAATACAATATACTATGCATTATTTATAGTATAAATACTACATGTTATTTTGTACAAGTTAATGATATTTTCATACATTTAGCTAGGGCATAAAGGCCAAAATGAAACAATAAAGGTGATGAAATGTAGTTGAGCATTAGGAAAAAAATTATCTCTTTGAATAGCTCCAATATTTCGTGGATTAATGATGAATAAAAAATTGGAACACTCAAATAATCATGATGATATTCATAAACGTGGTCTAATTCCATATAAGCATGTGTATATTGGTTCCTGATAGGAGCTGTAGTAGGGTGGGAGGTGTGGTGAGAACCAAAGGCTGGTCCAACAGTCAGTCTCTTGGGTGTCACTCCTAGGGTGTGTTAGTGTTTCATGAGGAGAGGGCTGATCATGTGAAGTGGTTGTGTCATGATCATGATTGTCGATGGATAGTTGGATATCCTCAGAGAAGGTCATGTCATTGAGGATTTGTTCATTGTGATTCGAGTTTGAGAACATGATGTCTTGAGTCTCACAATCAATGATTGCCTTAGTAGAGGCTAAAAATGGTGTTCCTAGAATGATGAGAGACTCATGCAACTCTCTGTGGTGCTAACGTCTAGAGAATAAAGTCCACTTTATGTTTGTCTCCTTAGATGTTTACGATGACTGAAATAATTCCTCTCAGTCTTTTGGTAGATCGATATGGCAGTTGAATGATCACCTTGTCTTTTTCAGTTTTCTGAGCTTGAGTTCAATCAAAAATGGACTTTGGGATGATGTTTAATGTGGATTCATTGTCTAACCGAACATGAGTGAATAAGGAATCCTTAATTTCACACGTGATCCAAATCAGTCGCTTGACTTTACGACTTTTAATTTTGTGTTTCGTCACTAAAGAATTACCCACATATATTATACAAAATTCAGTCCTTCATAGATGCTTGCTTGTCGTTCTATGTTTAATCGACTCTTTACAAATCTCTTCAGATCAGACACATATTCCATGGCCTTGATTAATGGAAGCTTCAAGATTAGACCTTTACAAAATGCTTCCATTTCAAAGTTGTCTAATTTTATGAATTTTTTGGTTTTTATTTTTTTTATTTTCGGTATAATAATCAGTGGTCAGTAGTGGTTGTGAGTGTGACTCTAACTGTACAGGAGGTGTCAGTTTCTTAGTGTCATTATTATCCATGTGATCATATCCATTTGAATACACCTCCAAACCACATCTAGCACCTTCAATCTTCGCTTTTTCTCAAACTTCTCTGATCTCTTATTTAAATGCTTTTACATTTCTTCTAGTTTCAGAGATTGTATCCTCCTCTGTCATGGGATGGGTTATGGGAGGATGCTGCTGGGAGGTTAAGGTCCCATGCTCAGCATACCTAGACGTAGGCACGCACTCTTGAGTTGAGTATATGTCTCTTGCAGAGACATTCTGAGCCTCATAATATGGTATCCACCGATAGTGGGAAGGTGGAGTAGGTCTTGGGTCTACTCTTCTGTGTATGAAAGCTCATTAAGTGGAGGGTAAGAGGGCTGGTGAGACACAAAATAAGGAGGATGGATATAGGATTCAACCCTTTCTGTTTAGTTGTCTAAAGGACATTTTTGGGACAAAGGTGTATAGATGTATTCTTGAACCAGGTAGTTCGACCAATTATCATCCTCATTAGTTATTTGTTCATGGTAGTGTCATAATGTTTGGCAATCATTTGGGCAGATAATGTGATAAACTTTTGGTAGATGTAACAAGAGTATAAGAACGTGTAGAGGGTGAGGGGTATGAAGAAGCGATGAAGTCAATTGATTTTTCGACTAGGGATATGAGTGATATGGTTTGGATCTTGGGTACATGGTAGATTGTGAATACATGGTGGAAGGGAAGAGAGGAAGATGATGATGGTCCGAACAAGAAGTAAAATGGACACAAGCGACACAAGCAGACAAGCAAACCCTAGTTTCATCGACTCAACATTTGTGAAGGCCACAAGAGTCCGGTCGATTCTCTTTTCAATTTTAATTAAGTTATAAAACAATCTTTGAGAATTATTAGTACGTGGAGGTTAGGTTTTGGGTTCTACCCTAAGTGTATGATTCTCTCCTACGTACAATGAGTGGGTTGCTCTCTACCAAATGCAAGGTTAATTTTGTATCAATTTATTTAAAGTCACCTTGATTAGCAGTCTCAGTTTTAATTTAAGGTTATCACTTAAGTCTTATCTGAGAACAATAATAACATGCCTAATGAGCAGTCCTGATTCCTTTAAATCCTAAGTTGTAAAACTTAGGTGGAGAGGATCAAGAAAGCCGACACAAGCATTAAATCAATGACGTGTGATAAGAAGAAGACTTACAATAATTCCGCATGTTCTTCATGCGAGATATAATACAAAGAATTTTAAAATACTAAATGATATGCATAGATAAAAGTCGTCCTAAGTAGATAGTTCTATTAGCGAGAAGAATTTTGAGATTAATTTATCTAAGTCCAAATGATCTATTAGTGTATCTTATTAGCGAAGATGTGTGACCTAAAAATTATGAGCACAATCAAAATAAATAACATAAGTTAGCATATATGCACCTAATTTCTGCGACACTCAAGTCAGATCCCAACCGCACAGAAGGGATTGAAATAGACCTAACATACCATAGAGAGTTCAATTCTAATTATTACAGGGATTATGGTTCTGAGTAACCCTGAAATAATGAAGAAAATAAACTAACTCTAACTCTCTCAAAAAATAATTAAATAAATCCTCTTTGCAGGTCCTTGAATTTTTATCCAAAAATGCTCTAAACTAGTTATATGAAAATAGAGAATATTTGGTTAGTATCTGATGAAAGTGTAATCCAAAAAATAAAATAAAATTTAATTAAAATAAGAATGAAAGAAGAAATACATAGAAATTAAAATTACACTAATTAATTTAAAAAAAATAATAATCTAAGACACTAAAATTTTGTCGTTTCCCAACAACGGTGTTATTTAATGAACTAGAAGTCCACCTCTTTCATAATCGATAAGTTGTAGTATAGGAGGAAGAAATCAGATCAACACTAACCACAAATTTTGAATATTATAAAATATTCTTTTACTTGGTAAGTATACTAAGGTTGAACACAGAGAACATTGATTTTTAATTGTGTGGTTTTATATTAATTTAAGTGATTAAATAATTACTATGTTAATATCTGTCTAAGAAATAAAGGAAAAACAAAATAAAAGAAATGCAGTGTAATGCTAGCATAGGAAACAATGAGCATTGGATCTATAATTATGTCTATTTTCGATCCTTAATTAAAATGATCAATGATCTTCATATGAAATCACATATCAAAAGAGACAAATTCAAGAAATTTATTCAAATTAATCCAAGGCTGCAGGATAAAAAATCAATCAATAAATGCTCCTGCACATGATTATATTAATGTAATTTTTTTAAAAATAAGGTTTGACTTAAAAATTCCCTCTAATTTACTCCTCAAACAAAGTAAATTTTACTCACATAAGATGTCTAAGAAATAAATTAATAACGCAATTTAAACTAAGCCCATGTAAATATTAATCTATCAAGAATAATCATCAATAATTAGTGGAGAATTAATCTAATTAAATCTTCTTAATCGAATCCATGCAGATTAAGTTAAAAATTTATCAAGACATAATAGCACAAAATGTCAAAATTTAGCATGCATAGCTCATTTGTTACCTTAAATATAATCATCATTAAAGAACTTATAATCTATTCATAAAATACTTATGGTGATAGAGCATAGAATAAACTTCAAAATAACATATTATGCGCTAAAAACATAGTTCAAATGAGGAAGATATTGTAAAATGAAGTTTTAAGGTCTAAAATATAATAAAAAAATAAAGTTTTCTTCTCAAAATAGTCCCTATAGAGACTTATCTGTAAATATGCAAAATCATCTGAGCTTTTCTGCAATTTTCCCAAGCAGTCACGTACAGCATGTATGGCTTTTAAAGATAGGGGCTCTTTTGTTATTTTCTAGAATGGCAGGGGCCTACTTATAATTTACCTAATAGGGCATGTATGTTGCACGTACCACTGAAGGCAGGGGGTCTTAGTATGGTTTCCTAGAATGGGGGAGGCCATCTTGCAATTTACTCTCACTTGTACATGTGTTGTGTGTGCCATGAGAGGCTCTGGACATCCAAACCTTGAGGCGTAGAGGGGAGGCTTGGATGGTGATGTGGTAGTCCAGGGACCGTTGGGTCAAAGGAGGATTGCCCGACCCAATGGTGGTGAGGGTGGTGGTATGGTGTAGGTGGAGCGAAGTGGATTGAGCAATGATTGCGGTAGAGCGATGCTCAAGCTCTACAGGGGCATGGTGGACAATGAGGGTCGTGCGAGGTGGTCGGCGAGTGATGCTCTGAAGATAGAGGTGGAACAGGTGGTGCTCGGTGCTTAGGTGTAAGTGAAGGGCAAGTGTGACGTTAGTGAGTGTATAGGTGAGCAGCTCTAGTTGTGGGCGAACGGGGATGAAGGCGGAGCGGCTAAAGTCGAGGCGATGTGGCAGGGGATAGGTCGGTGAAGAGGAAAAGCAAAAGAGGTGAGGTGTGATGTAGAGGATAGGGGGTGTTGTGAAGGTGAAGAAGAAAGAGAAAAAAAGAGGAAAAGGAAAACGAGGTTCACATGAATTGGAGGAAGCATGGGGTGCCCCGATGGTCACTCGAGCCACACGGTGGGGTGGCGAGTTTCACGACTTGATGAGTCGTAACAGGGGTTGGGAAATCCTTGTATTACGCCTTGCAGGCGATCTTCACCAGTGAGAACGAGACCCCTGTCACCGATCTCTTCTCCAAGTCTCCCTCCCTTTCTTTTGTTAGAGTCAAAGATGATGTATGATCTATGAAGATCTAGGGGTGGGGGCTGAAATTTTATAGGAGGCGGGGGCTCGGGGCATGACACAAAGGAGGCAGAGGAGGTTGTAACGGTGGGGGAATGAGGTTGTGGTGGTTGAGGGAGTGGAAAGGGGAATGGTCGGCGATGGGGAATAAGAAGGCGCGAGAAGTGCATGTGCTTGGGAGAGGAGAGAAAGAAGGGGAGTGGCAACGTGGCACACTGAGAGTGGTCACGTGGCACATTAAGGAGAGGCCATGTGGCTGCTAATAAGAAAAATAAAAATAAGAAATAATAGCTGCCACATGTCGTTTCTAGAAAATTCAAAAATAAATTAAAATAAAATTTCAGTAAAAATAGCAAATGAAGTCAAATGAAAAAGTGATCTCCATGAAAGTTGATTGTATTGAGGAGATATGCAACTTTTGTTAAGGGGCCAAAACCAAAAGAGGTCATATGTACAAAGAGTATTTTTCGTGGTACTATATAGATAATAAAATATCACATTTTGTAATTTGTGATTTTTTATTTTAATTTGATTTTAATTAGTGAATTTATATGCAATATTTACATAATTAATCTTTTTATGGAAAGAAAATTGTAAAATAAAAACAATAAAAATAAAATATGTACGAAATATACAATATCATATTTTTGTGTTTTCTTCTAATTTTCTAATTTTTATTATTTTTTATCCTTTATTCTAAGTTAGTTAATTAATTGAAGAATATAATAGAGATATATTTAGGTCAAAATATTTTTTATACATAAAATAATGTGCTCAAATAAGGTTAAAAATACATGTTATTTAATTGCTAATTTTAATCTTTATGTCAGCATAGTTTGTTAATGTTAATGAATTAATTTTAGGGGATTTAATTAGTGATTTATTAAGGGGATTTTGCTATGATTTTCATATAAATTAGATGAATCATGGATTCATCACGTCTTTATACTTAGATCTTTGCTTGTCCACAATTTAGTTACTTGAAAGGTTAAATCACTGACTGTGCATGTGCAAATTCAAGACTTGTCTCATTAAGAGCCCTTACTAATATTCTGGTCTCAATCAAGCTCTAGTAAAAAGAAATCCAATTTCTCTAATTATCAGACTCTTTGTTTATACACATAGTATAATGATATGACATTTAGTGTACTGCAATCATGAGAGTCGAGTCGAAATGTCACCCAAAGTCCTAGTGCAAGAGAATGTCCTCTAGACCAGATACTCAACACTAGGGAATAAGCCAGTTCTTGTGTTCAATCATGACAGAGCCTTACATCGTCAAAACTTTGTGTGACATTGATAACATCTTGATATTTGAATTTTCATCTGACGCACAACCATTCATGATCGTTGGTCAGCTGCTAAAGCCATATCTAGAGCACAACACATTCCTAGTTGTTATCGATTCAATTAAAGTGGCATTTGATGAAGATATCTCTGCAACGACGATTGAGCCAGAAGACAAAAATGTTTTTGACTGATTTTGTTCTTTATTCTTTTCATTTCATTATTCTAGAATTATTACATTCTTTGGTATTCCGTTCATTTGTGCTATACTTAGGACATACTCCATCCTAAGTATACGGGGTGAGTATAGTCTGGTTATTCATTATTCCTTCTCTCACTTGTCTTCAAATTTATTAATATTATATCTATACTTAGGATGTTTCACCATAAGTATAAGGGGGACAAGCCAAGTCAATTAATTTCATAAATTCTGATCCTCGATCATACTTATTATTAGTACAGTCAGCTATGCTCAAGATTAGTTGGTCCTAAGTATAGGGGGTGTCCGACTTCTCAGTCTTTAGTCGTTGTAGCATATACTTCTCTATACTTGCACAAGTTTTCTCTTCATTTTTCTCTTTTATCATTAGAGGACATATCTCAAGCTAAGTATAGAGGGGTCGTATATACGTTGTATATACTATAGCCATAACTCGTACTTTTATATTTTCAATAATATGGCTAAAGTACTATATTAGGTAAGGGTGTACTATTAATCAATTATAAAGAATGCGCCCTATAAATATGTAAAAAAAGCATTATTCTTTGTAATTATGATTAATAAATTGGTTTAAAAATGTTTTGCAAAATGATTTGAGAACTAGTTGTAAATCGTCTTGCAAAATCTGTTGAAAACTATTTGGATTTTTTTTGCAAAATATTTCCATTCCCTTGTAGAAACTCTTTGTAAATTCTTTGCAAAGTTTTGTTTCATTTGTTTGAATAAAATATTTTGAAATTAATTTGAAAAGGATTTGGAAAATAGTTATAAAAATACTTTGTAAAATCTAACTATACCTTTAAAGAATCTTTGCAAAATAATTTGCAATCTTTGTAATGCTTGTAAAAGTGTTTGTCTAATATTTTGAAAAAAAATAAGTTTTCAAAATGTTTGTGAAAATTGTTTTCAAAATATTTTGAAAACCCGATATACACTTGTAACAAATAACAACTTCAATAATATATCTATATAACCCTTCTATACAGAACATGTAGATAACAACTAACAACCTATGTACAAAATCTTGGTGTAAAATACATACCAAATCTTTGTAAATAGGAACACACTCTCGTGCAATATATGTACATATTTCTTTATTAAAAATCCCTAAAAATATCAAAATTTCCAAAACCTACAAAATTTTGCAAAATGTTTTAAAAAATTGCATAAAAATTTACAAAACTTCTTCGAAGGCCCCATAAAAAATAAAAATCACAAAATTAATTCCACAAAAACATTTTCTTGCATCTGCACCTACATTTAATTTTTTTTAATGTTAATGAAAATTGAACAAGTTGAAGTAAAGTCTGAAGATTGGAGTTTGTTCTAGACCTTTATTCACTTAATTTTAAAGAAACCCGTTCAAGATTGGGATTGAGACACTTTAGGTCACCTTGACTTAATTCTTTAGGTTCCATGAGACTATGTTCATGAGTCAATTCAATGTGTATAGCTAGAACTCTTCATGTCGTCTCTACGACTCTTGAGACAGTGGCTTGACTTGAAACCTCACACATAACACTTAGCTAAACCTAAATGGATTGTTGAAAGATCTTGGAGTCTAAGTTAGGATGATAATAGGTCGCTTCGTCAAGGGTAGCTTAGAAACCTTTCTTAGGGGTCGGCAAAACAGGTACTTCTACCAACTTCTTTTGGTAGCAAAAATCGGTCGATCAACTAATCGAAAGGAAGAATAGTGCCACCGTAATGATCATCTAAATTTTACAAGAAAAATTATTTTTATTGTTTATACTCATAAATTTGATGTATTGTGAAAGTACGGGAGTGTCGAACTCAAGGAGGTAAATTGTTGGAAACTGGGGATAAATGGTAGAAAACTAAGGTTTTATGGGTATTCTAAATTTTTATTTATTTTTAGGGAATTTTCTGGATTTTATTTAAATTTTGTGAATTATATATTTTTTGTGATTTTGATTATGTTGTAAATTTCTTTTTAATTTTATAAAGGTTTTGTATTTTTTATTTGAATTTTATTTTAATAGTTTTTATGATTTAAAAATTTTATTTCCCGATTTTATGAATTTTAAAATCGTTCTTAGATTTTTATGGATTTTGGTTTATTTTATGGTGAGAAAACTACTTTTGGTTGAAAATTGTGAAGTATTTTCGATTTTTAAAATAGAAAAAGGTAAGAGAATATTTTTAATTTATTTCTATTGAAATGTATGTGACATTATCTTTAAAATGATATGTTGTACATTTTATGTGATTTTTAATTATTCAGTTAAGCTTATTTAAAGTTTTTATGTATTTGTATTTAATGGTTTTAATATTCAAAATTTATTTTATTCTTGGTTTATTAAGTAAAATATATTAAAATGTATTGTATAGATTTTTTATAAATTTTTAAAAGGAGTTTTTGTATTTTT
This sequence comes from Ottelia alismoides, assembly GCA_037367405.1. NCBI lineage: Eukaryota > Viridiplantae > Streptophyta > Magnoliopsida > Alismatales > Hydrocharitaceae > Ottelia > Ottelia alismoides. Next base: position 179,855 of record JAZKJV010006222.1, read on the forward strand.
TATGATTTTTTATGTTTATTATATTTTGTGTATTTTTAAATGATTTATTAAAAATGAAAATATTTTTAATTTTCAAAACTTTATATTATTGTATATAGTATAATACTATGTATGCATATGTATTTTTATTATATTTATATATTTTGTATTTTATTTATTATGCATATAGTATGTATCGTATATCATATTGTATTAGAGGTATATGCGTAATAAAAGGAAAAGATAGGGGAGTGTTTAAAATGTAGAAAATAAGAGGGCGTATGCACAAAAATCCAGAACTACATGTAATTTGTGCATGGTTTCGGTTGTTGGACCTTTTAGTTAAAAAGTAGAATCTGGGAGGTGAATTGCAATTTTGCCCCCAAAAAGAATCCGACGCACGTGCAAAGCACGTGCACGGCTTAAGCGGTGGGGCGGTGAGGACAATGGATAGTCTGATATGATCATGTGTATGGAGAAGGTTGGTCATACTACGAGCGATGCATGTAGATGAGAAGTGGCAGATGCGTGGCTCGATTGGTTCCTCCCGATCGATAAAGATCGAATGGATATTATTAATTCTTGTGCAAGATGTGTTCTTCCCCAAATCTAATCCAGTGGAATGGGAGGGGATGGGTTCTGATCTGGATCTTCTCCCAGCTGACTATCAATCTCATGTTGTTAGACGGTTCGAATCGGGTCTCTGAAACGCATCACCTCGACGGGAGCGCATCTCAACACCCATTCACATTATTGCCCAACAACAGTTATAGACAACCTGCATGATATACCATTCATACAAAAAAGATTTATAGGAAAAATTAAGCTTCCATTGATAACTAGATGTCCACAGAAGGATAACAATAAAACCTTAGAGTCTCTTTATTATATCATAAGAGATGAAAAAAGGGAAATAAAACAACTACATCACTAAGCCTCAACCTCAACAATGTCCAACATAAGCACCACCGAAAATGCGAGCCTCTATCTCATGTTCTGCACTTCCTATTTGATTTCCAAGGAATGTAACTTGTGAGTCAATTGACCCAGTAAGGTTAAGATAAATTATAAATCAAGAGATTATAGGTAGGTAATACAAATGCAGTAATTGAACAAGTTTAGGAGAGAACATTTTAAAAGCATTTAGCAATATACAATCACTTATATTCTAGGTCTTTAACACGTACGCAATCAAAATCAATTCTTGGACATATCTTAATCCAGAATTACATGTATTTATCTAGACTCGCCTGTCAAAGGAGAAAGACTATGCTAGGAATGAAGCCTGCAACACTTCATTCAAAGTGCATCCTTAAACTTGTGTGCAAGCGCGATCCTTCAGTAAGTCTAGTTAGTAGTACTCTGACACTCGAGATAGGGCCTACAAGCCCAGTGAGTCATAACTATTATTAATCGAGTCTGTCGGAGGAGTCTCGCTCGCTCCAAAATAAGTGCAACAATAAGGATCCGCATGGTGCAATGCACGTGTGTATCCACCCCAATTCTACCAGAGTACCTACCACCACCCCACTCTATGATGCCCCTCGAGTGGGGGTGACTCACTGTCGGTTCGGCCGGACCACAAGGGTGTGCACCCACCTTGTAGTAATTATCTTTTCATCCTTCACATGATTCACTGTACTTTACTCGAGAAAATTGTATCTAGTCTCAACCATGAATTTAAATAATTAAGCAATCCCTTGATATAATTAGGACCCCTAAAACAAATATAGTGTTATAACATGCTTCCGTCTCTGACATGCCTTCAAGCATTAGAGCAACCACCCAAACATTGGATTTCTCCTAACCCTCAATTGTTTGTGTTGTTCACACAAGAGTTATACCATACATATATTAGAATATCACGACCTAAGTACACTCCATCGTCCAACGCATGTACGCCACTCTCGGACTTAGATAATTATTACAGATGGTTATTCCAACACGTATTGCGTAGATATATATATACTTTAGTTTTGTGGTATCATGCTCCCTACTCGTATGCTCAAAAAAAAAGTGATTCAGTAATGAGAAAATCTGGGTATATAAATATAAATATAAATATATAAAAACATAGCTTTCTTGTATACACGTTATTCACAATTTCATGTAGTGTACCATTAGGTACGAAAAACGAGGACATTCACAATGCAAAAGAAAAAAAAACTCCAGGACCATGCCTATTGCTCTAATTCCACAAGTACACCTCAAAACTCATAACTATGATGTAATATTTTAACATAAGCTATATCTAAAAACCGTATTCAAAACACGATTGAAGTCAACGCTAAATAAATTTAGAGCTTTGGTTTTAGGTTTGTTCTAAATATGCATTGAAAAAGTCTGTGTTCCAATAATTAGTATACGCGCTATTGGAAGAAATAAATAATAAACTCCAAAAGATGTTTTTCTTTAATATTTGTAAGGCTAGACGAAGCTTTATTTTCAAGAAACTATTTGTTAAAACGGAAGACTCAACATAACGCCAAAATTAGTACGTCGGCATATATTAGTTATACTGCCTTTGAATATTCCTTATCTTAATCTATTGAATGTAACCATTTCAACTATTCATAATAATAATAATTATTATAAAAAAAGAAGCATAGTTCGTAAATGGAAAGTTGTGGAAAAGTTATGTCACGAACATCATCATGGAATGATATCAGGTCTAAGGTTAATATTAAAACCTCACAAGGATTTAACAAAAGGAAATTACACGAGGTCTGTGACTTACAACTTTTAGTACTAACAACATATCAAAACCTAATCTGTAAAAGAAGGGTTACGTTATGTCAAAACTTAAGACCCCTTTTTATCCATATCACAGTATTATTTATTGCGTACCATACACTAACATGCCCCCGAATTCATTTAATGCCTTTTCTATTTAATAATAAAAAATTCCCAAACTATTATGCATGGACCTACGAGAAACATAAAAGATTCGATGGCAAGTACCGCATTGTACCAACAGCAAGAGGTGATCATGGGGTTGGATCAAAATCGAGTCCCTCAAACCCCATTCTCCATTATCGCGAGATATGCCAAAGAAAAAGGAGAATGGTGAAATCCGTTACCTATGTTCATGCACGCCTTTGATTCACGTGTCTGAACGCTCGATCAAGGATCCGAGCAGAGATGTGCTTTTCCCGTGCGCTCCTTTTCTTGTTGCCGTGAAACTAAGGAGTTTGCACCATTCTCCCTTTGGTTCTCTGGAGGAGGAGGAAAATGAGGAAAGAGGATGACTTGGGAGGAAGAAAATGATGAATTAGGATTTGGAAAGGAGTAAGAATGAGGGGAGATGAAAGGTGGGGGGGGATATTAATATATTGTAGGTGCAAAACCCTAGTTTGAGGATCCCTAAAATAGCCCTAACTCGTAATTAGTTAATCAAATCCCGTAACCCTTAATTCCCATCAATATCTATGACCCATCTTCACTAAAACATTCATATCTCCCACATCCGAACGTAGAATTATGCGTTTTTGGACTCGTTGGAAAGCTAGCGACGAGACGCTTCTTTTAAGTATAATATTGAATAGGTTTTAAGCGTTTGAAAAAAATAAAATTTGAGGGGTGTTACATCATAACAACCTTAAAAATCACTCTCATCCCCGAGACTTAGGATGAAAAAAGGGTAACATAACAACCCTAAAAGGTTGGACCCCATCGAGCAAAAGATAACAATAAAAAAATGGAAGTGCAGATTATGGATTATCTTCAAAAAGGTGTGGATAATCCAGCCGCATATCCGCCTCGTGTTCCCATGTGGCCTCCTCAGAGTTGTGTAGTTGCCAAAGGACCTTCACTAAAGGTATCTCCTTATGCCTCAACTTCTTCACTAAACGATCGATGACCTAAACTGGTTCCTCCAGATAGCTCAGGTCGGTGTCCACATGAATGTCATCATAATTAATCACATGCGATGGATCATGAATGTACTTTCTCAAGTTGGAGAAATGAAAGACGTCATGCACACCAGCAAGATGAGGAGGAAGTGCAATCCTGTATGCAACTTTACCAATCTTGTCAAGGTTATCAAAAGGTCCGACAAACCATGGTGCTAATTTTCCCTTCACTCCAAACCGTTGAACTCCCTTCATGGGAGAAACTCTCAAGAAAACAAAATCTCCAACCTCAAAGCTAAGATCAGTGTGTCATCTATCGTTGTAGCTCTTTTGCCTACTCTGTGCAGTAAGCAATTTCTCCCGAGCTTTCTTGACTGCCTTAGCAGTCTCCTACAAGTACTCTACCTTATGTAAAAGGTTATGTCCAGTCTCCTGCCAATCCAGAGGGATAGAATACCGCCTTCCATACAACGCTTCAAAAGGGGCCATGCCTATGCTGGCATGGTAATTGTTATTATATGTAAACTCTGCTAATGGCAAATGGTGCTTCCATGACCCTTTCCACTCCAACACACATACTCGAAGAAGATCATCTAGTGTTTGAATCATCCTCTCAGATTGTCCGTCGGTATGTAGATGGTAAGCGGAACTGAGGCATAGATGCACTTCTAAAGAACTCATGAATTCTCTCCAATAATGAGAGGTGAACCTTGGATCACGATCTGATACAATCTGCTTCTGCAAGAAGATCCCATGCTTTAAGATGAGAATGGGATTCACTTGAATGAGGCCTACGACTAAGGGCATCAGCGACCACATTTGCCTTACCAGGATGGTAAGAGATGGTGCACTCGTAATACTTTAAAAGCTACAACCATCTCCTTTGCCTCATATTAAGCTCCTTCTGATCAAAAAGATGCCTGAGACTCTTGTGATCTGTGAAGATTTCGAAAACAACACCATAACATAATGTCTCTACATTTTAAGAGCAAAGACAACTGCTGTCATTTCCATCTCATGAGTTGTGTAATTTTTCTCATGTGGCTTCAACTGTCTAGATGCATATGCAACAACCTTACCATGTTGCATCAAAACCGCACCCAACAAAACCGCACCCAGACCCTCCTTTGATGCATCAGTATAAACTATGAATCCGTCTGTACCCAATGGAATTGTCAAGATGGGAGTTGTACTGAGCCTGTCCTTCAGTGTCTAGAAGCTATTCTCACACTCTTATGACCAAGGATATGGCATCTCCTTCTTGGTTAGCTGGGTGAGGGGAAGGGCAATCTGAGAAAATCTCTTCACAAACTATCTGTAATAACCGGTTAAGCGAAGAAAGCTTCAGATCTCAGATACATTCTTCAGTCATTCCCACCTAAGGACTGCTTCGATTTTTGCAGGATCCACTGACACTCCTGCACCTAAGATAACATGGCCTAAGAATGATACTTCTTGAAGCTAAAACTCACACTTACTAATCTTCGCATATAGTTTGTGCCTCCGTAAGGTCTCTAGCACTGTCTGTAAGTGAGTTCGATGTTTCTTCTCATCTCGAGAGTATATAAGGACATCGTTAATGAAAACCACAACAAAGTTGTCGAGGAAAGGCTGAAACACTTGATTCATTATTTCCATGAATGTTGCTGGGGCATTTGTTAAGCCAAAGGGCATCACCAAGAACTCGTAGTGACCATATCTGGTTCTTAATGTAGACTTAGGTATATCCACATCTCGACTACGTAGTTGGTAATAACCAGACCGTAGATCAATCTTCGAGAAGATGGATGACCCTTTTAACTGATCAAACAGATCGTTAATGTGCGGCAAAGGGTAACGATAAGGACAGGTGCTCCCCATGGAGATGTACTAGGGCGTATGAAACCCTTCTACAATAGTTCTTGTAACTGCACCTTGAGTTCCTTCAGTTCAGTTGGTGCCATCATGTATGGTGCCATAGATATTGGTTGAGTTCCCGGAATGATATAAATCTCAAACTCCACTTCACAAGGTGGGGGAAGCCAAGGTAAATCTGCAGGAAATACATCCGGAAAGTTCTTTACTATTTCAACATCCTCTATTCCTTTCATAGGGGTTTGATTCCCAGTGATATGAGCAATAAATCCTTCGCATCCTTGAGATAGCAGGCGATGAGCTTGCAATGCTGATATGCAGGTTACACCTCTCGACGAGGTGCTCCCATCAAAGACAAATTCTTGTAGCTCAGGAATCTTGAAAATAATCTGTTTCTGGAAATAGTCTAAACATGTATGGTGATTCTCGAGCCAATCCATACCGAGAATAACGTCAAAATCCTCCATCTGAATGAGCAGCAAGTACGCCTCAAGCATATAACCTCCAATATAAACTAGACAATCGGGAAATACCCAATGGACAACAAACACCCTACCCCCAGATCCCTTAATAAGATAAGGTTCTGAAACTATGGTAGGATCTCGGCCTAAGGTATCCGCAAAACTCCATGACACGAAGGAATGAGATGCACCCGAGTTAAAAAGAGCATGAGTTGTAGAGTGGCCTACTGAAATCATACCTCACACTACAGATCCTGAAGCATGTGCTTGCCCATCTGTGATGGCATTGAGCCGTCCTTCTCTTCGTGGCCCATTGGAACCTGTCGTGCTTCGATTCTGGTTGGGTTGTCCCCTGCCCCCACGAGAGGTAGAACCATGTCCCCGTTGTTGCAGATGCCCCCCTTGCATAGTCACTCGCAACTGTGAAGCTCCCAACGGACAGTTGGACCTGATGTGCCCCTCCTAGTTGCATAGGTAGAAAACACGTGCATCTGTCATGATGTTTACCGCCGGATGTGCTGCTCGCAATGGCTCAGAGAGTGCTTGCCCCAACGTAGGAGCTCCTTTATGTGTGGACCTAGTAGACCTTTCATGCCAGTAGGGGTGGAGACGTTGTCCTCTCTATGTCGTCGATCGAGCATTACGAGCAGTCCTCCCATAATAGTTTGGTCCTCCTTGCCTGATTTATACTGACCTGCCTTCACGTAAGTCCTCCTCCACTCGGGATGCTGCATCAACCACTTCCTTCATAGTAACCAATCTAAGGGGTACTAGCCTCTCGCGAATTTCCTTACGAAGACCTCGAAAGAACTTGAATGCTTTGTCGGGCTCGGTTGGTACAGTGCTAGTAGCATACTTCAACAACTCTGTGAACCTGTTTAGATAAGCAGTCATGGTCATGTTCCCTTGCTCGAGTAGTGTGAACTCCATGCGGCACTGCTCTAGCTAGTATTCCAGATAGAAATGCTCCCGGAATGCCTCAATAAATTTCTCCCAAGTAATTGGCATTGCAATCTGTGGCTCCATAGAACTCCATCATTCCTCGGCATAGCCCGCTAAGGAGTAAGTGGCAAGGGTAACCTTCTCCTCATTTGGTACATGTATGGTGCGAAATACCTTTTCCACACGCTTCAGCAATCTCTCTGTCACATCTGGGCTTCTATTGCCCATAAATTCTGGAACTTTCTCCTTGCAATATTTTAAAAATATGTCCTCATGTCGCAGTTGAGGGGGGAGGAGGAGGTGGTGGCGACGGTGGTGGATCACTATCTCCCCCACCCATTCCATACACGCCTTCGGACGCAGATCTTGATAATCGCTCCTCGAGCATAAGCTGTCTCTGCTGCACATCCTGCACCAACGCCATCATCACAACCAACTGTTGTGCAGTCTGATCCCTACGAGGCAACTTGATCTATAAATGTAGAAATAAAAAGGGAAATGCAATTTAGAGTAGAGGTCATTAGTCAAACTTGATCAATACAAAATTTTTTTGACAGTAGTCAGAAGATTGCTTATCAAATGTATAATGGTATTTCTCCTACCATACAATTGTTTATGACTGATGGGGTAATTGGGCTATAATACCAAATGAAATGGCCTTCCTCGACTGGAGGACATCTCAACACCCATTCACATTATTGTCCAACAACAGTTATAGACAATCTGCATGATATACCATTCATACAAAAAAGAATTATAGGAAAAGTTAAACTTCCATTGATAACTAGATGTCCACAGAAGGATAACAATAAAACCTTAGAGTCTCTTTATTACATCATAATAGATTAAACAAAGGGAAATAAATCAACTACAGCACTAAGCTTCAACCTCAACAATGTCCTACAGATGCACCGCCGAAAATGTGAGCCTCCGTCTCTTGTTCTGCACTTCCTGTTCGATTTTCAAAGAATGTAACTTGTGAGTCAACTGATCCAGTAAGGATAAGGTAAATTATAAATCAAGATATTATAGGTAGGTAATGCAAATGCAGTAACTGAACAAGTTTAGGAGAGAACATTTTAAAAGCATTTAGCAATATACAATCACTTACATTCTAGGTCTTTAACACATACGCAATCAAAATCAATTCTTTGACACGCCCGTCAAAGGAGAAAGACTACGCTAGGAATGAAGCCTGCAACACTTCATTCAAAGTGCAGCCTTAAACCTGTGTGCAAGCGCGATCCTTCAGTCGGTCTAGTTAGTAGTACTCTGACCCTCGAGATAGGGCATACAAGCCCAGTGAGTCATAACTATTATTAATCAAGTCTGTCGGAGGAGTCTCACTCGCTCCAAAATAAGTGCAACAATAAGAATCTGCATGGTGCAATGCAAGCATGCATCCACCTCAATTCCACCAGAGTACCTACCACCACCCCACTCTATGATGCCCCTCGAGTGGGGGTGACTCACTGTCGGTTCGACCGGACCACAAGGGTGTGCACCCACCTTGTAGTAATTATCTTGTCATCCACATGCTTCATTGTACTTTACTCGAGAAATTTGTATCTAGTCTCAACCATGAATTTAAATAATTAAGCAATCCCTTGATATAATTAGGACCCCTAAAACAATATAGTGTTATAACATGCTTCCGTCTCTGACATGGCTTCAAGCATTAGAGCAACCACCCAAACATCGGATTTCTCCTAACCCTCAATTGTTTGTTTTGTTCACACAAGAGTTATACCATACATATATTATAATATCAGGACCTAAGTACACTCCATCGTCCAACGCACATACGCCACTCTTGAACTTAGATAGTTATCGCAGATGATTATTCCAACACGTATTGCGTAGACATATATACTTTAGTTTCGGGGTATCATGCTCCCTATTGGTATGCTCAAAAATAAAGTGATTCAATAATGAGAGAATCAGGGGTATATAAATAAATAAAAATATATAAAAAAGATAGCTTTCTTGTATACACGTTATCACAATTTCATGTAGTGTATCATTAGGTACGAAAAATAGGGACATTCACAATGCAAAAGAAAAAAAAATCTCCAAGACCATGCCTATTATTTTAATTCCACAAGTACACCTCAAAACTCATAACTATGATGTAATATTTTAACATAAGCTATATCTAAAAACCGTATTCAAAACACAATTGAAGTCAACCCTAAATAGAGCTTTGGTTTTAGGTTTGTTCTAAATATGCATTGAAAAAGTCTGTGTTCCTATAATTAGTATACACGTTATTAGAAGAAATAAATAATAAACCCCAAAATATGTTTTCCTTTAATATTTGTACGGCTAGAGAAAGCTTTATTTTCAATAAAATATTTGTTAAAATGGAAGACTCAACATAACGCCAAAATTAGGACGTCCACATATATTAGTTATACTACCTTTGAATATTCCTTATCTTGATCTATTGAATGTAACCATTTCAACTATTCATAATAATAATTATTATAAAAAAAGAAGCATAGTTCGTAAATGGAAAGTTGTGGAAAAGTTATGTCACAAACATCTCCATGGAATGATATCATGTCTAAGGTTAATGTTAAAACCTCACAAGAATTTAACATATGGAAATTACACGAGGTCTGATGAAACCCGATTTCATCATCACAATTCCCCATTATTAACCGCTTGTGCTTAAATATTTGTTAATAAAAATCAGATAATGTCATGTAATTATCAGAGTCCCGAATAAATTAAAAATCACAAAAATGGCAAAACTAAACTTCGTGATATTTTTAGCCTTAAAAATACCTTCAAAAATATTTTATGTATCCAAATGACCTCATATCCACTTTTGGTCAACATGAAACTTGTAGATCTCATTGAGATCTACAACTTTCATGTTTTGAGTTTTCTCAAATTTGACCATTTATCCTCTCAAAAATAAACATTTCTCTATAAATAATTTGATTGGGCCACGTGGCCCATTCTGGTGGAGCCACGTGGCCCGCCCTCCTTGTCTTATCCGCCCCCGTTCCAAGCCGTTGGATCTTTTCCTGATCCAACGGCCCCACTCGCGCCACACCGTCTGAAATTAACCACCGTCCGATCATTCCCCGTCTCTTATCCTCACCGCCCGCTCGCTCCGTGTCCAAAACCTGCCACGTGGCGCATTTTGCGCCCTTCGATCGCGCATTCATCCTTCCATCTTAGCCGCTAACCCCACAACCATGTTTTAGCCTTCCGATTACGATCCATATCTGATCTGAACCGCCCGCTGCCGCCTGATTATAAGCTCGCCACGTGGCGCTTCGTGCCTCGTTTACGCTTTGATATGTCAAATTATTCTTATTTGACATATCAGTATGTATATATTTTATATCTACATCCTTCTTTTCTTTTATTTTCTTTTTCTCTTTATTATTTTACTTTAGATAAAATATTTGCTAAATATATAGTATTAACAGTTGTGGTTAGAAGGTCAATTAGTAGGAATTAGTGATTATTTACATGTATTTTACCAAGCATTTTAGCCAAAATGAAAGAATAAAGGCGATGAATCATAGATTCATCATTCCCCTATACTTTACCTTTGCTAGTTCTTTAGTAAACACTTATTTTATAAATAAGTGCAAGCAAAAAGAAAAAAGAAAAAGGAAAATAAAAGAAGTTAGAACATGCTTGTTTCCTTCAATCGAATGTCACTTTACCCAAAATTTAGAACTCAGATTTAGACCTTTGGATTAATAGTGTGTCGGGACTCTATTAGAATTAGAATTGAAGCCTCGACAACCCTCAAGTTCCACAAACTCTTATCCAGGTTCACCTAAATAGCCAACTCAGACCCGTCCATCCATCATGCAAACTTTTCATATTTGAAAGCGATCAGTACTATGTGTGAAAGGTTTTAGCTCTCCCTACTTAGAGAAGCGAAGAATCCGCTCATCCTAGTAATACACTCCCATTGGACCCTCATCCAGCTACTCGATCCTCGAGGAGGAAGGGGTATTTCCTTTTAAGGTCAGGTCGTGTTGTGTCCACAGCCGAATATAGAAAGAAGTAAGAAGAATGGGAAGAGAACTGGAGTGTGATCAGTGTAGCACATATCTTTGTGAAGTCTAACCAGTTTATCCAATTCTCTACTATGATAATGCAAGAGTTTCTGAAGCTTGGACCATTGTGGTCAAATTTGTATTTGGTGTATTTGGCTTCTTTTTTTTAAAATGATTTTTGCACTGCATAGATCTTTTATGCCCCGACGTATATGGCACCTTTTATTTCCATCCATTTTTTTAGGGTTTAGGAAAAATTGTGCCATCGTATCCTTCCCTCGTCTGAAGCTTTATTTCAAGCCCAATATCTCCCATATTTATGCATCAGTACCACTAGACAAGGATGGAAATGCAACACCGAAATGGATTGCCCTTCACAACCACATGCAAATTGAGCTGTGTGTAAAGTGCATGAGTTAAAATTAAGAGTTAAACGAATGACACTGGGTGTCCTTCTTAGGCACATTTAAGTTGAATTCCGAACATGATCTCATGGAACTCAAAGAATTAAGTCTAAAAGACCTGAAGAGTCTTCATTCCAGTTACTAATAAAGTCCCTTTAGAATTAAGTGGATTAATTCCTAAGCCAAGATCCATCTCTCAAACTTAGATCCATTCGGTTCAAGAATCAGACTTGTTCTGAAAAATGTGAATGAACACAACAATGTTTTATGAAGATAATTTTCTGTCTTAAACTTTTTAAGTGATTATAATAATTTTACAATTTTTTATTGAATTTTAAACCTTTTTCATTTTTTAAGAATTTTTAATGGAGATAGCGAATTAATTTAATTTACATGAAATTTACAAGATTTATGCACTCTTTACAAAGGATTTTATACCACTTTTATATAAGAAGAATATATTGCTTTTGCATAAGATTTTACAAGAGTTTTACAAGTTTTATATAATTTAGGATTTTATCCAAAAAAATTACAGCATTTTTGTATATAATATTTAAACTATTTTTTATAAATCATATTTACGGTTTTCTTACGGCTATTAAAAACTCAAAATATACACCCATACTTTTAGAGAGCCATATTATTAAAAATACAATAAAGTACGAATTATGGCTTCTAAAGTATATATAACATAAATATATGTATATATACGACACCCCCCATACTTAGTGTGAACTATGTCCTCATAGTGACCAAAGAAGCGACAAAGGAAGACATAACTCAGGATAACTATAGATCCGTGAAAAGAGTTATATACTACAACGACCCAAACAAATAATGAATAAATGAATAGAAGTCATTCATTCCCTATATACTTCAGATCAAGTAATCCTAAGGATAGCAGACTCAAAATCGAAGTTGATCGAGGTCAAGAGAATGTACATAATTGGTGAAACATGTATATACAAAGCAGACAGTGTCGAGGTGCCTCTCAATGAGCGCTAGAGTTTACGCCCCTAGTTGGGCGCAATGGCTAGGATAACGACGTGTTGAGGTTCAAGATGGCATCTGTAATACAAATATTGGACTGTTGTTGCAGTCTCGGTGTGAAAATAACAACGAACTCAACAAAGACAGAAGAGACACCCAAATAGTCGATCAGGCGGGTGTCGGCTACCAAGAAAAGAGAAGAGATCATAAAATCAGGGATCAGTAGAATAAAAGAAATTATCGGCTCAAGATCAGAATGGAGAAAGAATAGAGCCGAAGAAATTGAACATAGAGAAAAAAGTATCGATCAAGGAATCCTCCACGTCAATCACCATTTTGTAAAGGTATGAAAATTCATAATCACAAAAATTACTATAAAAATCGATATTCGATATACCGATGGTAGAGAAATCTGATAATTCATTGAATATATCAAAGATCGGCTCATCCGCGTGAGGGTCACCAAGGAGAGAAAATGCAGACTCAGAAAAATTGAAGGAATCACGGTACTCAAGAGGATCAGCATACTCAGTCTAAACATCCAACAAATTGGATGGACATTCAGAAAATGGAATCGAGTAGAGAGAACACATCTCCCTTAGTTAACTCATGGGTAGATGTGAAAATTCAGAATGATTCGAGGACAAGAATGAAAGATCACGCTCGAATAACGAGTTCTCTCTCGAAGTCAGAAAAATCATCCACCAACTCAAAGAAAACATTCCCAAAAAGATCTAGATAAAGATCAAAGACATCGTTGGCTTGCCAAAGTAAAAAGAGCGGATTTCGAGATAGGAGGTTGGTCGGAGTTCAGACCTCACAAGAAGGTGAACCATAATGATGAGAATCAATAAATGAAGCCGCAAGATCTGACTGAAATGGAATATAACTCATCGTCATAAGTCAGAAAGAATAATATGAGAAGAATGAAGGGTGGGAGGGTGTGAACTGGAAAAGAAGGTGACTTCTAATGATACAAAGATCGAAGATCTAGAAGATACGGATCTCAAACCACACAATCAAACGCAAAGCAAACCCAGAGTTCACCAACTCAACCCGAAGATGATCGTAAAAGTATTTTCATTTATATTTTTAGTTGCAGGGTTGTTTGGCAAACATATCTTTTCACATATTAATGTGAGTTGATAGGTTCTTATAACTTTCCCAGAAGAATGTCTTGAGTTCTTACAGAAAATCACCTATTCTCAGCCAGTATGGGAGTAAGTACGGACCATTTCTGGTAACCCGTGATACTTGAGAACCATGCTTTCAAGGTGTCCTCTAAACCTCCCACTATTTTAAGGAAACTTTGACCGTTTCCTATTACCCAAGAGTCCCCACTAAAGATTAAGGTATTAACTATATGAAATTAGTAGTTTTCCGAAAGAAATTTGAGCTCTGATTCTTGCCTTAAGGGTCATCTCTCAGTCGTAAATCTAGAGAGTACCTAAAATTCATTCATTGGGGATTACTCTCCCAAATCAAGTGGAGTCCTATTACATTTATTTTTGGTCAAATATAGTTAGCAGTCCCTGTCTTGATTTCAGTTGTCACTTTTTTTGGATATTTTCCAAGGAATGTCTAGCGCTTTTTTTACCTAGTTGTTCAAACAATCATCTAGGTTGTGCGTCGTAAATCTAATTACGGGAGCATGGTCAAAGAAAAAAAATCAAAAAATCCTAAGCAAGCACCTATCCTCAGAAAAGTCGCAGAAATCTTCAAGATAATCGTGATGAGAGAAAAACTGCGGTGGGTGTCCTGTTCCCCCAGGTGCACGACACCTAGTGAAACATACCCCAAGAAAGAGAGGGAGGAATGTACAAGCTGGGATGCCTTACGAGGCCCCTTCTACAAAAATAGAAAAATGGACAAATGCCCTTGATTTTTTACAAAGGTTACAAAAAAATTTAAAAAATTCGGTTTATCGATTCTTTTTGTGTGGCTCAAGTTATGTTGCACAAATCAAAGACAACAAAGCGTGAAGTTAAAAAATAAGACGGCGCAAAGAAAACCCTAAACCAAAAGTCTATGGTCTACTACAGTGATGCCTCCCCATTAACGACGCCATCTGAAAAATTGGTCGATCGACTACTCTAAAAGAAGAATAGTGTCACTGTAATGATTGGTCGAATTTTACAATAAAATTTTATATTTTTATTTATACTCCTAAACTTTGACGTATAGTGAAAGTACGGGAGTGTCGAACTCAGGGAGGCAAACTATTAGAACGAGGGTTAAATGGTATAAAACTAAGCGTCGTAGGTTTTCAAAATTTTTTTATTTATTTTTAGGGAATTTTTTGGATTTTATTTATTTTTATGAATTTTATATTTTTTGTGATTTTAAGTGTATTGTACTTTTCTATTTTAAATTTTATAAAATGTTTTGTAATTTTTCTTTGGATTTCATTTTATTATTTTTATGTTTTTTAATTTTATTTCACTTTTTTATGAATTATTAAATGGTTCTTATAACTTTTATGGATTTTGGTTTATTTTTAGGGTAAGAAAACTATTTTTATTGAAAACTGTGAATTATTTTCGATTTTAAAATAGAAAGCAGTGAAAAAATATTTTTATTCCATTTCTATTGAAATTATCTTTTAAATGATATGTTATGTGTTTTTAAGTGATTTGTATTTATTTAGTTATGCTTTTTCAAAGTTATTATGTATTTTGTAATGGTTTTAATATTCAATTTTGAATTTATTCTTGATTTGTTGTGTAGAATATACTAAAATATATTATACTGAATTTTTATAGATTTTTATAGTGGAGTTTTAATATTTATTATTTTTAAAGTTTGTTATTTTTGTATTTTTAAATGATTTTTTAAAAATAGGAAAAAATAAATTTTAAAATTGTTAAAATACTTTATATGTTACGTATTTTTATTATATTTATATATTTTGTATTTTATTTATTATGCATATAGAATGTAAAGTATATCATATTGTATTAGGGCTAAATACGTAATAAGAAGAAAAGATAGAGGCATGTTTAAAATGCAAGAATCGGAGGGCATCTGCACAAAATTCAAGAGTTGCATGTGATTCGTGTGTGTTTTTTTGTTATTGGACCTATTTGTTTAAAGGAACAATTTGCAGGTTGAATTGCAATTTCGCCCCAAAAAGAATCTAACGCACATGCAAAGCACGTACGCAGCTTAAACGGCAGGGCGGTGGGGACAATGGACCGTCTGATCTGATCGTGCAGATGGGGAATGTTAGTCCCACTACGAGCAACGCATGTAGATGAGAAGAGGTAGATATATGCCCGATCGATAAAGATCGAATGGATGTTATTGATATGTTGCAGGAGTTGTTCTTCCCCAAAACTAATCTAGTGGAACGAGCAGCGATGGGGTATTATCTAGATCTTCTCCAAGTTGACTCTCGTTCTCCGACTCTCAGACGGTTCGAATTGGGCCTCGATGTTGCTCGGAACTCTCCTAGCTACAGATGCTTCATTTAATGATGGCGATGCTATGGTCCTCGGTCTGCAGAAAGAGATTCAGATGCGACTCGGATCTCTGATCTACTCTGATATTTTCATCTACATATCTCATTTCGTCCCCAGAAGACCTGTGATTGATAAAGGGACATTTACACCCATAAGCCTGAGTAATTTCGTAATTACTCCGAAAACCTTCTATAAACACGAATTATACACATGACCCTGAATAAATGCTCCGTTTTACACTCGTAACCTTCCGATAGTTTTGTTCATTAACTCAACTACATGAGTGAGTTAATCTAACCGAGACGTGATCTAACAGCCACGATTAATCAAAAGTTCATGAAAAGAAAAGAAAAAACATGCAGGTTGCAAGGCTTCCAAGAAGGATTGGGGATGGGGCTCTTGAAGTGAGGGGCTGACGATGGAAGGAGGGGGCGCTGCCCTATAGATTCGGGGGCACGGGGGAGGGGTATGGGCTTGCGGGTGCGGCAGCGCGGGGGGAGGTGGAGGGCTTGCAGGTGCGGCGACGCTGGAGGCAAGGCTCGCAGGTGAGGGGGCACGGGGGGAGGGGGAAGGCTTGCAGGTGCGGCGGCACGGAGGGAGCGGGAATGATTCCAGGTGAGGTGGCGGGGGAGGCGGGCTTGCAGGTGCGGGGGAGCGAGGGGAGGGGGAGGGCTTGCATGTGCGGCGACGCGGGAGGCAGGCTCGCATGGGGGGAGGGTTGCGTGCTTGCAGGGACGTGGAGGAGGGGAGGGCTTGCAGGCGCGGCGGCATGGGGAAGAGGAAGGTCTTGCAGGTGCAGCGGCGCAGGAGGCAAGGCTCGCAGGTGAGGGGGCGTGGGGGGAGGGGGAAAGCTTGCAGGTGCGGCGACGTGGGGGGAGGCTTCCAGTGAGGCAGCGCGGGGGGAGGGGGAAGGCTTCCAGGTGAGGCGGTGCAGGAGGCGGGCTTGCAGGTGCGGGGGAGCGGGGGGAGGGGGAGGGCTTACAGGTGCGGCGACGCGGGAGGCGGGCTCGCATGGGGGGAGGGGTGCGAGCTCGCAGAGACGTGGGGGGAGGGGGAGGGCTCGCTGGTGCGGGGGCACGGGGGGAGGGGGAGGGCTTGCAGGTGCGGTGCCGCAGGAGGCAAGGCTCGCAGGTGCGAGGGCGCGGGGGAGGGGGAAAGCTTGCAGGTGCAGCGGGCTCGTATGTGTGGGGGTGCGTGGGGGAGGGCGGGGGCTTGCAGGTGCGACGACGCGGGAGGTGGGCTCAAAGATGCGGCGGCGCAGGAGGAGGGGGTGCGGGCTCGCAGGTGCGGAGGTGCGGGAGGAGAGGTTGCAGGTGCTGGGACGCGGGGGGGGGGGGGGGGGGGAGGGCTTGCAGGTGTAGGGACGCGGGGGGGACGGCTTGCAGGTGCGACGACGCGAGGGCTCGATGGGAGCTTCAGGGGGACAGATGGGTGGAGACGTGAGGTGAGTAGGAGGAAGGGAGGAAGCTTTGTCGGCCTCCCTCCTCTCTAGAATAACATCATATAATGGTATTATGTTATAAATATGATCTGTTTCGAAGGGTAAAATTGTCGACATATGACTTTTTCTGTTAGACTTAACGGAAAATTAAGACGGAACTTGACACAGGGTTATGCCATGTAAAGGTTAAGCATTATTTGGGTTTTGGATGTAATTCATGTTTATCGAGGGTTTCTGAGGTAATTATGAAATTACTCAGGGTTATGGATGTAAATATCCCTTGATAAAACGACTCGAGGCAAATACCTCTTTTTCTATGGACAATACAAAGAATGGTGAATGACAGAGCTCTTGTTGGTTCTCTGGAGATGAAAAGCACGTGGCATACGAATGGCAGAGGTGGTGAATGGAACCCTCGGTAGAGATGAAGAGGGTGGACTCAAATCCGAGCGAATCTGATGTGAATGGGTTGTGTAACGAGGATCTGAAGAAGTAGTTCGATGTGGATGAGATGATTACTAGTCGAATCAGAGATAATCGAACAAGAATGGATGTTGATCGAGAGGAAGGAGGGTTTGAGAAGAGAAGATGATCGAAGGGAGAAATTGAGGAGTGGACTAAACTAAATGTACGTTGGATAAGTTGGTTGTTGCCTGGGAATCGGTGCCAGCGGATCTTCGATGATGATGAACTCAATGAGGCGGCAAATCCCTGGAGGTTGATCGTGCGACGTGCGGTGGAGTAGTATGACTACGATGAAGATCTCACCATCCTCTGACCCTCAACCTTGCTCAACGGCGGAGCTCTCGACGCGTCTGTCACTCACATTCACTCACTCCTCGGAGCTCACTGGAAAAGGAAGATCACAATAATGGCGGATGGGTTGGATTTGGGGGTTAGGGTTCCTATTTATAGAGTAGGTGGTGTGGAGGCCACGCAGCTAGGTGGCATCACCAGAGGTTGTTGGCCAACGACCTCATCGTTGGAGTGGTTGACGGTCGAAGGAAGAAGAGGTAGCAGGCAACATTGGGTGTGAGGAAGAAGAAAGGTGGGGAAGAGAGAGAAAGGAGGAGAGAGAAAAGAAGTAAAAAATAAATAAATATTAATTAATAAATTAATTTACCAAGTTAAATAATTAAATAATTTGATACTTATCTTAATTTAAAAGAAATAATTAGAGAATTCATTACGTAATTAGTAATTAAATAGTTATTTAATATTAATTAATGAACAAATAAATAATTTAATGAATAACTAATAATAATTAATAATTAAATATTAAATAAGTAAATAAATAAATTATTTAATATATAATAAAATAAATAAGTAATTTTTATTTGATAAAATATTAATAAAGTATATAGATATAATATATTAAATAATAAATAATAAAAAATTACTGTATAATGTATAATTATATCGATACGGTTCTGAACCCACATTTTGCATATGAACTCCGACTTTAGCGAAATCAGTGTCATTTGGTTGATTATTCAATAGAACAAATTTTAAAACTGAGTTTGCCCAATTTAGAGTTTGTAAATTCAGAGTTCATATGGCTGAATTATAAGGTCCGTAAAATTTAAGTAGTAGCTCCGTGGCCTCGGGATTTATTGTAAATTTGAATTAAGTTATATTTGTATTTTTTATATTGATTTTTAGAAAAATAATTAGAAAAGTAATTAAGTTATATGAAGTTACGATTAATTAAGTGAAAATATGGGAAGTTTCTACATATAGTATATATAGACAACATGGCCCAAATGCCAAAACTCACTCATTTTATTCTAATATTTTTCTGATATTTTTAATAAATAGTATTAGTAATAAAACGAAGTTCAAAAGTGAGTTTGGTCAGTTTTGAATTTTTTATAAATAATTATGAACCTCGCAAATTAGCTTTTACAGCTTTTTCGATTCATTATAATTAATTATTTTTATATTGAATAATATTTCTAATATTTCTATAAAATAATTTATTTTTTATAAACAACTTTAGTAAAGAAAATAATTTAGTTTGTAGTTATCTTGATGATAAATTCAATTCTGTGAAATATTTACAATTTGAAAAATGTGTAAATTGTATTTTTGGTCTCGATTTTCTATAATTTTGTAAGTTAAGATACTTATCTCCCCTTGCTTATTTATTTTGTCGACCACGTCATTATTGACCTGGTCTCAAGGTTGGATCAATCTGTATATATTTTATATCTACAACCTTCTTTTCTTTTGTTTTTCTTTTTCTCTTTATTATTTTATTTTAGATAAAATAAATGTTAAAAATATAATATTACCAATTGTGATTGGAATGTTAATTAGTGGGAATTAGTGATTATTACATGCATTTTACCAAGGATTTTATTTAAAATGAAAGAATAAAGGTGTTGCATCATAGATTCATCATTCCCATATACTTTACCTTTGTTTGTCCCTTAACAAACACTTATTTTATAAATACATGCAAGCAAAAATAAAAAAAAGAAAAAAGAAAATAAAAGAACTTAGAATATGCTTGTTTCTTTAAACTGAATCTCACTTCACCCATATTTAGAACTCAGATTTAGAACTTTGAATTATATGTGTGTCGGTACTATTAGAATTAGGATTTAAGCCTCGACAACCCTCAAGTCTGACAAATCCTTATCCAGGTTCACCTCAATAGCTAGCTTAGATCCACTCATTCATCACGCAAATTTTTAGCTTTGAAAGAAATATGTACTATGTATGAAAGGTTTTAGCACTTCTTGCATGGAGACGCGAAGAAACCACCCATCCCAATAATACATTCTCATTGGGCCCTCATCCAGCTACTCGATCCTTGATGAGGGGGGTATTTCCTTCTAAGGTTAGGATGTGTTATGTACACAATCGGACATGGAGAGAAGTAAAAATAATGGAAAGAGAACTGGAGTGTGATCAGTGTAATCACATCTCCTTGTGAAGCCTGGTCAGTTTAGCCAAGTCTCCACTAATATAATACATGATTTTCTAAAGTTTGGACCATTGTGGTCAAATTTGTATTTGATGTATTTAGCTTTTTTTGGTAGAAATGATTCTTAAACTATATAGATCTTTTATGCCCCGGTGGATATAGCATTTTTTCTTTCTTTCCGTCCATTTTTTTGGGTCTTGAGAAAAATTATGCTAGCAGATGCTTCCCTCATCTGAAGATTTATTTCAACCTAAATCTCTCTCATTATCAAACGTCAACGCCACTAGACAAGGATGGAAATGCACAAACCGAAATGGATTGCCCTTTGCAACGCCATGCAAGTTGAGCTAAGTGTAGAGTGCATGAGTTCAAAATTGGTTCCAATGGAGAAGAGTTAAACGGATGACACCAGGGGTTCGTTTGGTTGCAGGGTTGGGCAGGGTTGGGTTGGGTACTATTCACAGGGGTACTCCCTCCTCACAGTTTACTATTCACCCAGCCCACCCAACCCAACCCAACCTGCAACCAATGAACCCCAGGTGTTCTAATTAGACACACTCAAGTTAAATTCCGAACATGGTCTCATGGAACCCAAAAAATTAAGTCTAAAAGACCTAAAGAGTCTTAATTCCAGTTCCCAATAAAGTCCTTTAGAATAAGTGGATTAAGGCCTAAACCAAGCTCCATCTCACAGACTTAGATTCATTTGGTTCAAGAATCAGACTTGTTCTGAAAAATACGAATGAATGCAACATTTTTTATGAAGTAAATTTTCTGGCTTAAACTCTTTAAGTGATTTTAGGAATTTTGCAATTTTTTATTGAATTTTAAAACTTTTTAATTTTTTAGTAATTTTTAAAGGAGTTAGTGAATTAAATTAAATTACATGATTTCTACAATACTTATGTACATCTTACAAAGGATTTTATACCACTTTTATATAAAAGTTTATACGACTTTTATATAAGATTTTTCAAGAAATTTACAAGTTTTAAATAATTAAAAATTTATCCAAGAATTTTACGACAATTTTATATACAATTTTTAAGGCATTTTTTTATAAATCATATTTACTATTTTCTTACGGCTTTTAAAAACCTGAAATATATACCAATACATTTAGAGAGCCATATTATTAAAATACAATAATTACGAGTAATTGCTTATAAAAATATATAGCATATATATATGACACCTTCCTATGCTTAGTGTGAACTATGTCCTCATAGTAATCAAAGAAGCGGAAAAGGAAGACATAATTGGGGCTAAGCATAGATTGGTGAAAAGAAATTCTATACTACAATGCCTCAAACGAATAATGAATAAATGAAAAGAAGTCAATCATCCCCTCTATACTTCAAATCAAGTAATCCTAAGGATAGTAGACTCAAAACCGAAGATGATCGAGGTTAAGAGAATGTACACAATCAATGGCTCAGCTTGCCCCCATACTTAGGGTGAAATTTCCCTAATTATAGAGAAGAATGTCAAAAGTTTTGGTACAAGAGAGAGAGCAGACGATACAAAAATTGGAAACGATCAAAAGAGAAGAATGAGAGATACTACCTCCCTGCCTCCCTATACTAGGGGTAAAGCGCACCCTATGTATAAGTGATGAAACCCAATTCATCATCTTAAATCCACATTACTAACCCCCTTGCTTATTTGTGTGCCAATAAAATCCAATTAAAGTCCAGTAATTATCAGAGTCCCTGATAAATTAAAAATCACAAAAAAATCACAAAACTAAAATCCGTGGTATTTTTAGCCTAAAAATACCCTAAAAATATTTCGTATCTACAGATGGTCTACATGAAACTTGTAGATCTCATTGAGATCTACAACTTTCATTTTTTGAGTTTTCTCAAATTCGGCCATATGACCCTTCAAAAGTCAACTTGTAGATCAGAATAATCTGATTTGGCCACGTGGCTCGTTCTGGGTGAGCCACGTGGCCCAACTTCTTTGTCTCATCCGCCCTTGCCCAGGGCCGTTGGATCTTCTCTTGATCCAACGGCTAAATAATCTCCACGCACGCCTTGGTCCCCTGCCGTCTGATTTTCCCCCAACTCTGATCCGCACCGCTCGTTCGCATCTCTCCCACAGTTTGTCACGTGGCGCATTGTGTGCCTTCCGATCTTGCCGTTATCTCTTCGATCAACACCATCTACTGGCGCTATAATACCAACCGCACGATCGAAGTCCTAATCTAATCACATCCGTCCGCTGGCGCTTCGCCTTCGATGCGCCACATGGTAACATCATGGCTCTCCGATTATTCACCCCTAGATCAGATCACTCCCGTCGCTTCGCGTCCAATCGTCAGCCGTTGGATCTTCAGATCCAACAACCACACGTCATCGTCAACCTCCCGATATCCTCTCTTTCACACATTCCCCACCTCGCACACATGCTTGCCCCTTTCCATTATCCCATCATCTCCGGCCACCATCTCCACTAGATAACACCCCCACGACGTTCCTCCATCGTCCAGCTTCCTCGAGGTCATCCACTCGTTCCATAAACGCCATCCACTCGCTCCATATCCACCCCACAAATCGTGCCCATCACCTCCCCAACCGTCGACCCCCTTACTTCAAATACGCCCTCCTCTCCGCCTTAGACGGTCGTCCACCTTTACGTGGAAGGGGGCCCAGCCCTCCTCCGCCTCCCTGTGACAGGGGGAGGCGGATGGATAGAGCAAAGACGACTCTCCTCCCCGGTGAGACCCTTCGCCGAACAAGGCGGTGCTGCGGTGCCCAGCGCCCGCTCGAGCTCGCTGGGACGGTCACCCAGCATGTGCGAAGACCCCGAGGTCCTCAGAAGACCTCAAGCCCAGGCCATTACCTCCACCCAACCTCAGGTAAGCCTTCCGATCCCCTTCTGTATTTTCATTTAATTTCTCTTAATTTTGTTGGTCGCTTCACCTCTGCTTCACATCACCCTTCCTCGTGCGATTCTCCGATCTCCGATCTCTCCCTTCGAAACCTCAGATCACCTCCGACCATCTCCTCCGCCCTCGCGGCGGAGGAGCTCCGAGCTCCCGCCTTCTTCGCCCTCCAATCTCCCATTCCACTCACGCACACACATTTGTCTGCTTCGGCTATGGGCCTAATGCTGTAGGTCGACAAATCCTTCATTGGACGGAGACTTCGCCAGAGTATTTTGGTCGAGCCTCGCTTCCGTCATCAGAGCATTGATGGCCTAATCGCAGAGGTGTAACGTCTTCCCAGAGCTACCAGCATCCTCGACATCCTTCACAGTAGCTCCGGGGAGGCCTCCCGCATCTGAGAGCCAGCGGCGAAGCTTGGAGTCCTTCGCCGGAGCTCTGAATCCGCTACCAGCTAAAGATGAGGAAGAGAGAAGCAGCTGCTGTTGGATGGTCCTCTCTCAGCGACCATCCGACGGCCCAGGTTAATCCACGTCATCTGTGAATGTACTCTCCAGGCGCCATTGGATTTCCAACATCCAATGGTCTACAACAGGACACGTGTCAGAACCAGAATCCTTCTGAGCCTTGGGAGCCGAACCATCAGGCTCGGAGCTCCTGAGCCTATGCCTAGCCTTCCTGGAGCTTTGATCCTAGCCAGACCAGCGTCGACCCTCTGCCGAGCCTGATCGTTCACCCGAGCCTGGATGGCGCGTGCATGGCACGTGCCATCAGGGAAATTTGCAGAGATGCCCGCTGAATTCTCCATTTTGCAAGTAGGTCCAGCATCACGTGCGGCTCACGCGTAAATGGGGTATTTTGCAAGTGAACCCTCGCGGATTTCTTTCATGCATATCTTGAGCTTCATATGTATTTATCTTTTCATGTTTTCTTTCAGTTATGCCCTTGCTTTTTTCATGCATATCTTGAGCTTCATATGTCTGATAGAGTTGATTTCCGTTTCATTTTAAAGCTTGTTTGACGTACTTTCTAATGGCATATTTGTTCTCCTATTTTGACATGATCATATTGTATTACTTTAAACAACTCAAGTGTCTTTTATGCCATATTGACAAACCTTGCAGTATATGTCAAATGAGTTATTGCTTGATTTAAGTTGGACATTAACTAATGGTGTAAGTTGCTTATGATTTTTAATCAAGGGCATGTCTGCTTTGCATTTTCATCGCATTTACTTGATCAAAAAAAAATAAAAAAAAATGCATGATTATTCTTTTCTTTAATGCATTGTTGTGTCTTCTTGCATACTTTGACCTATGTTTCTTTAACTGAACACTTAGTTAAAATTGATAAAAAGCCGGATAATACGAGAAAGGCTCGTGTCCTTGAGTTCGACCTTGGTTTCTTGCCAAGTAAAATAAAAATAAATACGACCATCCGATTTTGATTGCTATATCTAAATTAGACTGGTCTTTGATGAGCCCGATTCGGCCCGACTGCAATGATACATTATCAAGTGCTAAAACAACACTCTTAAAGAGCCGAATTCGTGGCTCATCAAATGGCGTCGTTGTCGGGGACACGGCTCATTTCTTATATTATTTGGAATTTTGTTTATTTAATTAAGTGTTTCATTTTATAGATCAACTTGTTCATTTATGTTGCATTTGTCTTGCATTATAAAATTTTCTTTTCGGTTGATCTCTAACCATTGATTCTGTGGTAGGGCCCTTGGTGTTCAAGGAGGCGAGGAGCAGGATGCTACCCGCTACGAGGAGCCGCAGAAGCTTGCTTGGAGCAAATAGAAAAGAAAGAAAAAAATTGTGTTGCATTTTTATTCCCATTCATATACTTGTAATAATTCATCCTTTACAATGGTCTTCGATCGAAGAATCGCGATTGTAATCGAATGATTGTGGTTGGTGATGAAACCCAATTTCATCATCTTAATTTCACATTATTAACCCCCTTGCTTAAATTCGTGTCAATAAAATCCAGATAAAGTCCTGTAATTATTAGAGTCCTTAATAAATTAAAAACCACAAAAAATCACAAAACCAAAATCTGTGGTATTTTTAGCCTTAAGAATACCCTTAAAAATATTTCGAGTCTTTGTTTGATCTCATCTCCAGTTTTGGTCAACATGAAACTTGTAGATCTCATCAAGATCTACAGCTTCCATGTTTTGAGTTTTCTCAAATTCGGCCATTATCACCCTCAAAACTCAATTTTTCTTTCGGAATAATCTGATTGGGGCACGTGGCCCATTCTGGGTGAGCCACGTGGCCCGCTCCTCCTTGCAGCATCCGTCCGCGCTTTTGGCCGTTAGATCTCCTTTAGATCCAACGGTTCCGCCCTCTCCACGTGCGCCTCAATTCTTAACCATCAGATCATCCTCAGGCGTCATCTCCACCACCCGTACCCTCTTGTCCCGCCTTTCTCCACATGTCGCAGTCGCCACCATCCGAATAACATCTAGAGATCCAATCCTCACCATCCAAATCCACGATAGACCTCAACCCTCCGATTGACCCCAGATGTAATCGGGATTGCTCGTTAGCGTCGCTCCTGCAGCTCGACACGTGGCATCTTTATCGCCCTTCGTTCACGTCGCATCAGATCACATCCTGACCGTCTCATCGCACCTCACTCGACGCCGTTGGATCCCCAGATCCAACGGCCATTAGCTCATTGTCTACCTCCGATTAGGCCTCGTGCCCATGTTCTCCATCTCACGAAGACACTTCCCCCTTCCATTTTCCCCGCACCTCCGGCCATTCTCTCCCATCGCCAACCGCCACACGACGTTCCCCCATCTTCCTTCTTCCTCACGCATCATCCCATGAACCCCATCGTCCTCCCGCTCGCTCCACGTTCCTCATGCAAAACCACGTCTTCACCAACCAGGCCGCTGAACTTCGCCTTTAAAAAAAGCAGCCCCCTCCTTCGATTATCCCCGTCCACCTTTATGCGAGGGATCGCCCAGCCCTCCTCCGTCTCCCTGTGACAGGGGGAGGCGGAGGATCGAGCGATGACAACGAAGTCCTCCGGTGTCGACCCACCACCTATCACGACGGTGTTGCGGTGCCTCTCGTCCGCTCGAGCTCCCTCCACTGGCTGAGGAGGTCCAGCGAAGACCCCGAGGTCCTTCGATGACCTCGAGCACAAGCCATTCGTACCGCCCGATGTCAGGTAAACTCCTTCTTCTTCCTTTACATTTTTCTTTAATTTCCTTTAATTATCTAGGCCTCTTCACTAATCTTCGATCTCCATTAACCCCCTCCGAGCTCCGCCACGCTTCCCCTTTTCATGCGACGCTCTCCGACCACTATCTCTGCCCTCCACACCCCATAGCACCTTCGACCCATCTCCTCTGCCACCCACGACGGAGGAGCTCCGAGCTCCCATGTTCTTCTCTCGTCGAGCTCAAGTCTCATTCACGCATATATGCACTACTCACTTGCACGCACAAGTGTTCTTGGGACTAACTTGCAGGTGAATGCCATCAACGGTCGGAAGTTCATCAGAGCAAATTTCGTCAGCCCCGCCTTCGTCACGCGAGCTCCGATGGCCTGAGCCAAGATGCTAAACATCTTTCCCGATCTCCTATCTTCCTCAACAACCTTTCTTGGAGCTTTGGGGAGGTTCAACGATGCAGGATGGAAGTGGCGGAGGAGGAGCTCCATCGCCGGAGCTCCAAACTCACCGCCAGCCGAAGATGGAGGAGGAAGCACAACTGCCGTTGGATGGTCCTCTCTCAGCGACCATCCAACGGCCCAGATGAGGCCACGTCATCGACTTCAGATACCGTTGGATCTTTGATGATCCAACGATTTACGAGCAGCCACACATACGACTTCAGGAGCCACTCGATCTTTGTGATCGAATGGTCCACACTCAGCCACGTGGCGACACCAGAGCCTTCCCGAGCCTTCGTCCTCGAACCTCCAGGCTTGGAGTTCCCGAGCCACCCGAGCCTACACGAGCCAGAGCCCGAAGGAACACCGAGCCTCGCCTGAGCTGTAGAGACATCCGAGCCTAGGAGAGCGCGTGTACGGCACATGCCTCTTAGGTAATTTGCAACGAGGCCCAGCCAGCTTTCCCTATTTGCAGATAGGTCCTTACATCACGTGTTGACCTCGTGCATTGAGGAATTTTGCAAGTAAACCCTCACGAGTTTTCAGAATTGCAAAAATACCCCTGCGCGTTTAGGTATTTTACAGGGAAGGCCTTGCATCTTATTTTTATTGCATTTTTGTCCTTCCCAGGGACCTGTTTGTAGTTATTTTTTCATGTTTTATTGCATTTATGCCCTTATCTTCATTGTTGCATAACTTGAGCTTTTTATCATGTTTCCGTTTCAGTTGATTTCAGTCTCATTTGAAAGCTTGTTTGATGTACTTTTTATGGTATAGTTAATCTTTCATCTTAGAGACTTTAATTTTAATGTAATATCATGTTAGCTAAGTGTCTCTTATTATTCACTTATGCCTTGTTCACCTTGTCGATCAAGTTGACACTTTAAGTAAATCTGAAATTGACTCATATTTAGTTTGCTCATTATATTTATTATGTTCTAGGGCATATTTCCATTGCATCTCATGGCATTTATTTACATGATAAAAATTATAATAAAAAATGCATGTTTGTTTTAATGCATTGTCCTTCATGCATACTTTGACCTATATATCTCTAACTCAACACTTAGTTAAATAGATGAAAATCCGGATAATTAGAGAAAGGCTCGTGTCCCTGAGTTCGACCTTGGTATCTTGCCAAGTAAAAAATAAATAAATATACGACCATCTCATTTTGATTGATATATTTAAATAAGATGGTCCTTTGATGAGCCCGAATTGGCCCGACTGCGATGACAACTTCAAGTGTTAATTCAGCACTATTAGAGGGCCGATTTGGCGGTTCGTCAAATGAGAAATGAGCCATGTCCCCAACAACGGTGCCATTTGACGAACTGCCAAATCGACCCTTTAATAGTGCTGAATTAGCACTTGAAGTTGTCATCGCAGTCGGGCCAATTCGGGCTCATCAAAGGACCATCTTATTTAAATATATCAATCAAAATGAGATTGTCGTATATTTATTTTTTTTACTAGGCAAGATACCAAGGTCGAACTCAGGGACACGAGCCTTTCTCTAATTATCCAGATTTTCATCTATTTAACTAAGTGTTGAGTTAGAGATATATAGGTCAAACTATGCATGAACGACAATGTATTAAAACAAACATGCATTTTTTATTATATTTTTATCATGTAAATAAATGCCATGAGATGTAATGGAAATATGCCCTAGAACAGAATAAATATAATGAGCAAATTAAATATGAGTCAATTTCAGATTTACTTAAAGTATCAACTTGATCGACAAGGTGAACAAGGCATAAGTGAATAATAAGAGACACTTAGCTAACATGATATTACAATACAATTCAAGTCTCTAAGATGAAAGATTAACTATGCCATTAAAAAGTACATCAAACAAGCTTTCGAATGAGACTGAAATCAACTGAAACGGAAACATGATGCTCAAGTTATGCAACAATGAAGATAAGGGCATAAATGCAATAAAACATGAAAAGATAACTACAAACAGGTCCCTGAGTAGGACTAAAATGCAATAAAAATAAGATGCAGGGCCTTCCCTGTAAAATACCCAAACGCGCAAGGGTATTTTTGTAATTCTGAAAACTTACGAGGGTTCACTTGCAAAATTCCTCAGTGCACGAGGTCGGCACGTGATGTAAGGACATGTCTGCAAATAGGGAAAGCTGGCTGGGCCTCGTTACAAATTACCCAAGAGGCACGTGCCATACACGCGCTCTCTTTGGCTCGGATGTCTCTACGGCTCGGGCGAGGCTCGGTGTTGCTTCGGGCTCTAGCTCGTGTAGGCTCGGGCGGCTCGGGAACTCCAAGCCTGGAGGTTCAAGGACGAAGGTTCGAGGAGGCTCTGGTGTCGCCACGTGGCTGAGTGTGGACCATCCGATCACAAAGATCGAGTGGTTCCTGAAGTCGTATGTGTGGCTGCTCGTAAATCGTTGGATCATCAAAGATCCAATGGTATCTAAAGTCGATGGCGTGGCCTCATCTGGGCCGTTGGATGGTCGCTGAGAGAGGACCATCCAAGGGTAGCTGTGCTTCCTCCTCCATCTTCGACTGGCGGTGAGTTTGGAGCTCCGGCGAAGGAGCTCCTCCTCCGCCACTTCCATCCTGCATCGTTGAACCTCCCCAGAGCTCCAAGAAAGGTTGTCGAGGAAGATAGGATCTCGGGCAAGATGTTTAGTGTCTTGGCTCAGGCCATCGGAGCTCGCGTGACGAAGGCGGGGCTAACGAAATTTGCTCTGATAAACTTCCGACCGTTGATGGCATTCACCTGCAAGTTAGTCCCAAGAACACTTGTGTGTGCAGATGAGTAGTGCATATGTGCGTGAGTGAGACGTGAGCTCGCCGAGCGAAGAACGTGGGAGCTAGGAGCTCCTCTGCCGTGGGTGGCGGAGGAGATGGGTCGGAGGTGCTATGGGGTGTGGAGGACAGAGATAGTGGTCGAAGAGCGTCGTGTGAAAGGGGGAAGCGTGGAGGAGCCTGGAGGGGGGGTTAATGGAGATTGAAGATTAGTGAAGAGGCCTAGATAATTAAAGGAAATTAAAGAAAAATGTAAAGGAAGAAGAAGGAGTTTACCTAACATCGGGCGGTGCGATTGGCTTGTGCTCGAGGTCATAGGAGGACCTCGGGGTCTTCGCTGGACCTCCTCATCCGGTGGAGGCAGCTCGAGCAGACACGAGGCACCGCAACATCGCCGTGATAGGTGGTGGGTCGACACCAGAGGACTTCGTCGTCATCGCTCGATCCTCCGCCTCCCGCTGTCACAGGGAGACGGAGGAGGTCTGGGCGATCCCTCGCATAAAGGTGGACGGGGATAATCGAAGGAGGGGGCTGTGTTTTTAAAGGCGAAGTTCGGCGGCTTGGCTGGTGAAGACATGGTTTTGCATGAGGAACGTGGAGTGAGTGGGAGGACGACGGGGTTCGTGGGATGATGCGCGAGGAAGAAGGAAGATGGGGGAACGTCGTGTGGTGGTTGGCGATGGGAGAGAATGGTCGGAGATGCGTGGAAAATGGACGGGGGAAGTGTCTTCGTGAGATGGAGAACGTAGGCACGAGGCCCGATCGGAGGTAGACGATGAGCTAATGGCTGTTGGATCTGGGGATCCAATGGCATCGAGTGAGGCGTGATGAGACGGTCAGGATGTGATCTGATGCGACGTGAACGAAGGGTGATAAAAAATGCCACGTGTCGAGCTGCAGGAGCGGCGTTAACGGGCGATCCCGATTACATCTGGGGTCAATCGGAGGGTTGAGGTCTGTCGTGGATTTGGATGGTGAGGATTGGATCTCTAGATGCTAATCGGATGGTGGCGACTGCGACATGTGGCGAAAGGCGGGACAAGCGGGTACGAGCGGTGGAGATGACGCCTGAGGATGATCTGATGGTTAAGAATTGAGGCGCACGTGGAGAGGGCGGAACCATTGGATCTGAAGGAGATCCAACGGCCAAAAGCACGGGCGGATGCTGCAAGGAGGAGCGGGCCACGTGGCTCACCCATAACGGGCCACGTGGCCCAATCAGATTATTCCGAAAGAAAAATTGAGTTTTGAGGGTGATAATGGCCGAATTTGAGAAAACTCAAAACATGAAAGTTGTAGATCTTGATGAGATCTACAAGTTTGATGTTGACCAAAACTGGAGATGAGATCAAACAGAGACTCGAAATATTTTTAAGGGTATTTTTAAGGCTAAAAATACCACAGATTTTAGTTTTGTGATTTTTTGTGGTTTTTAATTTATTAAGGACTCTAATAATTACAGGACTTTATCTGGATTTTATTGACATGAATTTAAGCAAGGGGGTTAATAATGTGAAATTAAGATGATAAAATTGGGTTTCATCAGTTGTGTGGGGATCGTCCCCCACTTGAGTGTCGACCTAGGACCAGGCACGCGGCTCTTCGAGCTTATTTTGTCTTTCAGATTTTTAGGTGCTTGCTCGTAGGTAGGACACACTTTAATTCAAGATGCACGTAGCATCGCTTCATTTAGTCAAATTTAAAAGAAATTTTTCCCCGCTAATAGAAGCATGTTAGATGCGGCTTTTTGATCGACTTGCATACATATCGTGTTGGTTTTCAAACAGCCCAAATTTTCATGGATTTTTGTCAAGTCACTGCATGTTTTATCGTTTAGCCTAGATCATGTTTTTATCGAATGCATGGTTTTTCTCGGTTTTCCCTCCTAGCTTGATCACCTAGGTTTAATGGAAAATGGGAATGGACGGTAGACAATGAATGCTTGGTTTATGTGCTCACATTAATAAGTGATAACCTTAAGAAAAGATTGGGATTGTTAATTGCAAGTCAACCTAAAAATGGAGTAAGATTTTGATTTTTGGGAGAGCAACACCCTCGTTTACGCATTGATTTTCACTTAACATTTTTCTCCGCATAAACAATAAATGTTTTATCACCAATAAAACCGACAAGATAATAAACCAACCTCGGTTGGTTTCATGTGTGAGTTGGTGAAATTGAGGATCTTGCTTGCTTGATTGAGCCATGTTTGCTTCGATACACTCCCTAGAGCATTCAGCACTCCATTCATCTCCGAAGATTCATCTACTCACTTGTACATCCATCCTCCTCCTTCGTTCACCTCGGTCTCTCCCAACATCAAATATCATCTTTATACTTAGGCTAATCTCAGCCTAAGTATAGGGGGGACCCGAGTCCCTGTGATTTTCTCCACTCTCTTTCCTTGCCTTTATACTTAGGTTATTTCTAACCTAAGTATAGGGGGAGCCCCTCTTAGCTCCAGTATATTTCTCTATACTTAAATGGACCTATGGACTTGTATCATCTAGTGTTATGAGGACATAACAAAGTTTAAGGATAGGGGGTATACCGTATATACAACTTACTTACTTTAGAAAAAAATCTGAAAAATTTGAAAAATTTAAAACTTTTTGGCTAAAGTAAAACTCTTTGAACTAAGTGGACTCAAATATTTTCACATCTTTTTCTATACTATGTTACACAATTTTGATAAAAATATTTTCAAAAATGATTTGAAAAATGAGATTTTCTTGTTTTGAAAAATCTTTGGAAAAATGTTTCGAAAATTTTTCTTTGGGTGACATGGTTTGGAAAATTTTCTCTTTTCAAGGAAAGCTGAGTCCAACCATTGTTTTAACCTTTAAATTAAAATCCACAAAAATGAAAAAAAATCCAAAAATCCTTTAGGAGTCATTAGTGACTACTAAGCTCAATTAAATAGCCACGTTCAGTGAGGGTTCGCCCTTAGCAGATTGGATGGTTTAGAGGACATCGTGTAAGGCCCTGTCCTCAAGCAACAGGCTCTGGCCTGTACTTACATCCATACTGGCTGAATGCAGATGCAACTATTTAATTGAGATTAGGCAGTCCTAATATCTCTTGAGATAAAAAAATATTTCTGAATGAAGGAGTTGGATTAATCCTCTACTTTCACACTTCCACCAAGGATCTGAAATGTTCAAGGAGACTTAGTTTTATGAGGTCTTGAGATTTTGGGTTAACCAGCCTTAGCCATCAGGGTCAGACTTAATCATCCACATTTCCCTAGATTTCTAGATTTGCATGCTATATTTCATGCTTAGTCTCAGACCATTAAGAATATGATCAGCACATCACATGCACGACTGCGGTTTTGATGAGATGAGTTGACTTTTCACCTGAGGGATTGGGATGAGGGATTTGAGTTTGGACTTGATCTAATGATGCTCGAGGATGGGATAAAATCTTTGAAGGCTTCATGAAACCTGAGTGTCAGCAATTTTAGACAGTATGAGAACTTGGTTCTTATACTAATCTCTTGATATTGACCTAAGTGCCAGGGTGTGAAATAAAAAAAATGTTGATCAATGTACGCCAACTCTTGGTAAAAGCAGAGGAGCTAGCCAAAAATATTACAAAGCAATGAAATTCCAAAGAAAAGCTCTCTTCCACAAAGTTACATAATCAAAAGAGCTTCCACCAAAGGCGAGCGCTCCCAAACTTTTCAAAGTGTCCACTTGGACCACCGCTATTAGGACCAGGAGTCGGGCTTGCACCAAAAAAGGGCTATGCATCATAAATGCTACAAGTCTGGATGTCGAAGGTACGATAGGTACTCAAAAGAGACACACTTCGGTGTATTCCCAGGAAAACAAGTGTAGATGGCTCCAACTTCTCTTGACGGATGCACTGATCAACACCAAAAATATGTGTTGCGTAAAAAGGCACTAGAGAGAATCCTTGTTCCAATGAGAGGGAGAGAAGAAATGACACAATCCCATGCCCTCCATTATTGGCCTTCCATCTACATTTTCTAAGTCTGACGACTAAAGAGACGGTGGATTGAATGCATGATTTGATTTATTCTCTAGTGTTGAGGATTGGGTCCTTAGGAGAATTTTTCAGACCAAGACCTTGGGTGAAGATTTGACTCTACTCTCGTGATCGAAGTCAACACTAAATATCATATCCTTAGTATATATGTACATCACAGAGAGTCTGGAGAATTAGAGGAATTGGGTACCTCTTGATTAAGGCTGGGTTGAATTTTAGAATTTTGGATCTCTAAAGTTGAGCAGGCTTGAACAAATTGGATCCTGTACTCACATGCACAAGGGGGTTAATACGGCTTATTCATTTTTCTTTGATGCTCGAGGACGAGCATAATTTAGGTATCGGGGGGTGATGAAACCCAATTTCATCATCTTAAATCCGCATTATTAACCCCCTTTCTTATTTTGTGTGCCAATAAAATCCAGTTAAAGGCATGTAATTATCAGAGTCCCTAATAAATTAAAAATCACAAAAAAATCACAAAACTAAAATCCATGGTATTTTTAGCCTTAAAAATACCCTCAAAAATATTTCGTATCTACAGATGACCTCATCTCCACTTTTGGTCTCCATGAAACTTATAGATCTCATTGAGATCTACAACTTTCATGTTTTGCGTTTTCTCAAATTCGGCCATATGACCCTTCAAAAGTCAACTTGTAGATTGGAATAATCTGATTGGGCCACGTGGCTCGTTCTGGGTGAGCCACGTGGCCCAGCTTCTTTGTCTCATCCGCCCTTGCCCAGGGCCGTTGGATCTTCTCTTGATCCAACGACTAAATAATCTCCACGCACGCCTTGGTCCCCTACCGTCTGATTTTCCCCAACTCTGATCCGCACCGCTCATTCGCATCTCTCCCACAGTTTGTCACGTGGCGCATTGTGCGCCTTCCGATCTTGCCGTTATCTCTTCGATCTACACCATCTACTGGCGCTATAATACCAACCGCACGATCAAAGTCCTAATCTAATCACATCCGTCCGCTGGCGCTTCGCCTTCGATGCGCCACATGGTAACATCCTGGCTCTCCGATTATTCACCCCTAGATCAGATCACTCCCGTCGCTTCGCGTCCAATCGTCAGCCGTTGGATCTTCAGATCCAACGGCCACACGTCATCATTAACCTCCCGATATCCTCTCTTTCACACGTTCCCCACCTCGCACACATGCTTGCCCCTTTCCATTATCCCATCGTCTCCGGCCACCATCTCCACTAGATAACACCCCCACGACGTTCCTACATTGTCCAGCTTCCTCGCGGTCATCCACTCGTTCCATAAACACCATCCACTCGCTCCATATCCACCCCACAAGTCGTTCCCATCACCTCCCCAACCGTCGGTCCCCTCACTTCAAATACACCCTCCTCTCCGCCTTAGACGGTCGTCCACCTTTACGTGGGAGTGGGCCCAGCCCTCCTCCGCCTCCCTGTGACAGGGGGAGGCAGATGGATTGAGCGAAGACAACTCTCCTCCCCGATGGGACCCTCCGTCGAACAAGGCGGTGCTGCGGTGCCTAGCGCCTGCTCGAGCTCGCTGGGACGGTCGCCCAGCATGTGCGAAGACCCCGAGGTCCTCAGAAGACCTCAAGCCCAAGCCATTACCTCCGCCCAACCTTAGGTAAGCCTTCTGATCCCCTTCTGTATTTTTCATTTAATTTCTCTTAATTTTGTAGGTCACTTCACCCCTGTTCGCCCTTCACCATTCGCCTCCCGATTTTCGCTTCACATCACCCTTCCTCGCGCGATTCTCCGATCTCCAATCTCTCCCTTCGAAACCCCAAATCACCTACGACCATCTCCTCTGCCCTCGCGACGAAGGAGCTCTGAGCTCCCGCTTTCTTCGCCCTCCGAGCTCCCATTCCACTCACGCACACACATCTGTCTGCTTCGGCTATGGGTCTAATGTTGCAGGTCGACAAATCCTTCATTGGATGGAGACTTCGCCGGAGTATTTTGGCCGAGCCTCGCTTCCGTCGTCAGAGCGTTGATGGCCTAATCGCGGAGGTGCAACTTCTTCCCAGAGCTACCATCATCCTCGACATCCTTCATAGTAGCTCTGGGGAGGCCTCCCGCATCCGAGAGCCAGCGGCGGAGCTTGGAGTCCTTCGCTAGAGCTCTGAATCCGCCGCCAGCTAAAGAGGAGGAAGAGAGAAGCAGATGTCATTGGATGGTCCTTTCTCAGCGACCATCCGACGTCCCAGGTTAATCCACGTCATCCGTGAATGTACTCTCCAGGCGCCGTTGGATTTCCAACATCCAATGGTCTACAACAGGACACGTGTCAGAACC
The DNA here is from genome assembly GCA_037367405.1 of Ottelia alismoides. Lineage (NCBI taxonomy): Eukaryota > Viridiplantae > Streptophyta > Magnoliopsida > Alismatales > Hydrocharitaceae > Ottelia > Ottelia alismoides. Next base: position 215,816 of record JAZKJV010006222.1, read on the forward strand.
AGAACCCTTCCAAGCCTTGGGAGCCGAACCATCAGGCTCGGAGCTCCGGAGCCTATGCCTAGCCTTCCTGGAGCTTCGAGCCTAGCCGAACCAGCGCCAACCCTCTGCCGAGCCTGATCGTTCACCAGAGCCTGGATGGCGCGTGCATAGAACGTGCCATCGGGGAAATTTGCAGAGACGCCCGCTGACTTCTCCATTTTGCAAGTAGGTCCAGCATCACGTGCAGCTGCGTAAATGGGGTATTTTGCAAGTGAACCCTTGTGGATTTTTAAAATTGCAAAATACCCCTGTGTGTGGGTATTTTATAGGGAAGGCCTCATACTTTATCTTTATTTCACTTTAGTCCCTCCCAGGGACCTATTTATATTTATCTTTTCATGTTTTCTTTCAGTTATGCCCTTGCTTTCTTTCATGCATATCTAGAACTTCATATGTCCGATTGAGTTGATTTCAGTTTCATTTTAAAGCTTGTTTGACGTACTTTCTAATGGCATATTTGTTCTCCTGTTTTGACGTTATGATCTTAATGTATTACTTTAAACAACTCAAGTGTCTTTTATGCTGTACTGACAAACCTTGCGGTATATGTAATGAGTTATTACTTGATTTAAGTTGGAAATTAACTAATGGTGTAAGTTGCTTATGATTTTTAATCAAGGGCCTGTCTGCTTTGCATTTTCATCGCATTTACTTGATCAAACTAAAATAAAAAATGCATGATTATTCTTTTCAATAATGCATTGTTGTGTCTTCTTGCATACTTTGACCTATGTTTCTTTAACTCAACACTTAGTTAAAATAAATAAAAATTCGGATAATACGAGAAAGGCTCGTGTCCGTGAGTTCAACCTTGGTTTCTTTCCAAGTAAAATAAAAATAAATACGACCATCCGATTTTGATTGCTATATCTAAATTAGATGGTCTTTGATGAGCCCGATTCGGCCCGACTGTAATGATACATTATCAAGTTTTAAAACAACACTCTTAAAGGGTCGAAAATTCGAGGTTCATCAATAAGAAACAACAAGGATAATATGACAGAACGATGTGATTAACGCGATGTCTACACCCCCTATACTTAGGGTAAAGTACATCCATATTATTGTAAAAATTCTAGATGATACCAAAGGGTGTAAGACAAGAGGAATGAAAAAAGAGTAAAATCAAGGCGAAACATGTATGTAAAAAGTAGACAGTGTTGAGGTACATCTCACTAAGAGCTAGAGTTTGCTCCCCTAGCTGGGTGCAAAGGCAAGGATAATGTCATATAGAGCTTCAGGATGGCATCTGTAATATGAATGGCGTACCGTCGTTGCAGTCTCGATGTGAGAACAACAACAAACTCATCAAAGATAGATGAGACACCAAAATAGTTGATTCGGCGGGTGTCGGCTATTGAGAAAAGAGAAGAGATCATGAAATCAGGGATTGGTGGAACAAAAGAAATTATCATCTCAATATCAGAATGGAGTGAAAGAGAAGAGCCAAAGAAATTAGAGAAAAAAGTATCGGTCAAGAAATCCTCGACATCAATCACCATTTCGTAAAGGTATGAAAAGTCATGATCATAAGGCTTACTATGGAAACTGATATTTGATGTACCTATGGTAGATGAATCTGATAATTCATGGAATATCTTAAAGATCATCTCATCCTCGTAAGGGTCATCGAGGAGAGAAAATTCAGACTTAGAAAAATGGAAAGAATGAGGGTACTCAAGATAATCATCATACTCAATCGACATCTGACAAATTGGATGTACATTTAGAAAATGGGATCGAGCAGAGAGAACGCATCTCCCGTAGATATCGATTGGGGAGATGTAAAAAATCAGACTGATTCAAGGAAGAGAATGAACGATCACACTCTAATAACATGTTCTCTCTTGAAGTAGGAGAAAAATCATCCACCGACTCAGATAAAAAGTTCTAAAAAAGATCCAGATCAAGATCAAAGAGATCGTTGACATGCCAAAGTAAAGAGAGCAGATTTGGGGACAGGAGGTCAATCGAAGTTCCAACCTCATAGATAGTGAACCATGATGATGAGAATCAACAGATGAAGTCACAAGATCCGGCTAAAATGGAATACGACTCATTGTCATACGTCAGATAGAAGAATATGAGAAGAATGAAGGGTGGGAGGGTGGGAACTGGAAAAGAAGGTGACTTCTAATGATTCAAAGATCGAAGATACGGATCTCACATCACACAATCAAATGCAAAGCAAACCCAGAGTTCGCCAACTTAACCCAATGATGACTTTAAAAGTGTGGTGGTTTATCTTTTCAGTTTTAGGGTTATTTGGCAAACAGGTCTTTTCATAGATAAACGTGAGCTGATAGGTTCTTAAAACTTCCCCACAATACTATCCCAAGTTATTATAGAAAATCTCCTATTCTCAGCCAGTATGGGAGTAAGTACGGACCGTTTCCGGCAACTCGTGTTACTGAAGGATATGGAGAAATCCTCAAGCGCATCACGGAAGCGTAATAGTCGTATCGGATACGACGAAGAACGACTAGTCGTACTAGTAGTTCGGTGCAACAGAATTTAAAATTTTTTTATCCAATGAAACCACATGATCCGAGAACCATTCTCAAATAGTTTCATCTATAACCACAGCAAGTATAATGCAATATCTCTTGAAGCGTGGTTGATCAAGTCTCTACGAAAAGAGACCTCCTGTCTCAAGTCCGATCGTCGGAGTAACGACTTGCGAGCGCGGAGATGAGTCGCGGTATCCTCGCAATCCAAGATGATCCAAGCACGGTTTCTCCTGATCTCGTTGCATGAGATCAAACGTCTCCTTCGTGAGTGAAGCACTCCAAGTAGACGAAGAACCACAGAGTGTCGAAGCAGCAGCACGATAGCGCGGGCGTCGACGATTCTCTCCACCAAGGTGGACGACCAACAAGAAGAGAGGGAGAGAGAGGGCTGTCGAGTATGAGAAAGAGAGAGAGAGAATTGTGTGCTACAATAGCATGTAAAGAGAGAGCATGGTATGCCTCTCTATTTATAGGGTTTTGAGATCCATGGATTTCAATCCATGGGACATATAAAATCTATGGTTGAGATTGTCAATCCAATGGTCAAGATTGTTGTTGGTAAAACCAACAACTTGTGATTTAATTTTGATTAAATATATTTGATAAATCAAATATATATTAATACCAAATTAAACTAACCAAATTAGGAGAGAGAGAACAAAGGAGATCCTCCTTTCCCTTTGGAGGGAGGTGACGGCCACCAATCCCTCAAGGGATTTGGTGTCGCCCCCTCCTTTCCTAATGGGAGGGCAATCTCATGGATTACCATGAGATTGCATATCTCCTTGATTTTTCTCTCGACTTATTTATCAACAACAATTTGTTGATATATTAATTCACCAAAATAATTCTCAATTAATTTTGGGAATATTGCAATCTTGACATTGAAATATTGTGAATCATATTCACAACCCAAAACAAAAGGTAATTTACATTTTTCAATTAATTAAACAATGTGTATCCAATACACATTAATAATTAATCTACTAATATAAATTATATTTAACTCTCTCTAATATATTATAAATCATATTTATAATATATTATGAATAATTGGATATTACTATCCACATTATTCTTATCCATAATAATTAAATCACATTTAATCACATTGGATAAATTCTCATACATCTTGATAATTAAATCACATTTAATCATCAACTTCTCTTTGCTTAGATCTTACGGAATTATTCTTAAACCATTTAAGAACAATGTTATTACTCCTCAGATACTTGGAGATAAGGACAACGCGATTGTATTGTTCAACGTATAGTGACTTGGATATTGAGATCACATCTCAAATCCAGATCCCATGGACCTCTCATAGATGCTTGATTAAATCAAGACCGTAAACCTAATCTTCTCATTGCATTTGAATCTCATTCAGATCAATGTCCAGTATATGGACTAAGATTAGGTCACTTCTCTAATGAGAGGAGTCACTAAAATCCAGACCTGTTTCATCACTCCCTCGGAATGGAAGTGTCATGGTTATACAATCATTTATGATCAAATCACCCTTCAAGTATTCCCAATACCTGTACATCCTGCATACTGGAAGACTTATGATCATCCTGAAGATATAGATCACTTTTACACTGTCATTTTCATAGTCTAATCATCAAGTTTCTCAATCTTGGTCCTTGGGATATGGTATAGATCATATGCTTTCACAAAGCATATATCTTACCTTCAAATTCATATCATGCTTCTAAAGCATGATGACCATGCATGGAATTTGGTCAATCCCAATACCTCATGAGTGAGCTCATTTCTCCCGGTTCACAAGTGAACCTGTATGATCCCTTTGAGAGATCATATTACTCATATGTCCTTACATGCACACCAGCTCGCCGGTATATAGACCTTGAGGTCATCAACCTATTGGTCTGCCAAATGTACATACTCAGACATATAGCAATACATATGTCTCTGGTCAGAGGATGTTTGCCTATGATGTGACAGTATTCATCATAGGTCTTTGGTTATCTCGATCTCGTTAAGTCAACTCATTGACTCAACTAATCTGATACCTCCGAATCAATATTCCCATGCAGAGGACCTGCATCAAGAGGTCGATCAGATATCAGTCTAATGGGATAGGATTGCCATCTCCCACTCAGACTGGAGATCACTACTTGTCAATCATTGATGATGCTTGATGAGTCCTCTATCTAACACCTTAGATATTCATCCAAGCATCAGCCTCTATGATTCAATCAATGAATCAACAGCTGTATGATTATCAAGTTGGCCATGGTACATAACCCTAATTGTACAGAGGGACCTTATAGTGCATTCATTCATTCAATATCAGAAAGGGAGTGAAAACATAGTCAATAACTTTTATTGATAAATCATTAATTATAATAACAATTATTGCAGGAATGGTTTGCCTCGGGCTCACATTGCTAACAATCTCCCACTAGCCCTCAGAACCATTCAGGAACAATCCTTAAACCCATACTCATTACATGCTGGTCGAAAACCTTCTGTGTCAGAGGTTTGGTAAGAGGATCAGCAATGTTGTCGACAGAGGCCACCTTGGTGATGATGATGTCACCACGCTTTTGAATCTCCCGAATGATGTGGTATTTCCTTTCCACGTGCTTGCTCTTCTGATGCCATCTGGGTTCCTTTGCCTGGGCAATGGCTCCCTGTTATCACAGAGTAGCGGGATGGGAGTATCAGAGAAACTACACCAAGCTCCTGGACGAACTTGCACAACCACACCGCCTCCTTTGCAGCATCCGATGCGGCAATGTATTCGGCTTCTGTTGTTGAATTTGCTGTAGTGTCCTGCTTCTTGCTTCTCCAGCTCACAGCACCACCATTCAACAGGAACACAAACCCTGATGTTGACTTTCGATCATCAATATCCGATTGGAAGTCAGAATCTGTATATCCCAAGACATGGAGATCACCATCTCCATAGACCAAGATGTAATCTTGCGTCCATCTTAGATATTTGAATATGTTCTTTACTGCATTCTAGTGTTGTTCTCCATAGCAGGATTGGTAATGACTTACCACTCCCACTACATGGCAGATATCTGGCCTAGTGCACATCATGGCATACATTAAGCTTCCTACGGCTGATGCATAAGGACATCCAGCCATGGCCTTCTTATCCTCAACAGTTTGAGGAGCCATTCCTTTAGACATGTGGATACCATGTCTTAAGGGTAGAAATCCTTTCTTAGAACTATCCATACGGAATCGTTCAAGAATCTTCTTAATGTATCCATGTTGTGACAATCCCAAAATCCTTTTTTCTCGGTTTCTGAACAACTTCAGGCCTAAGATTTAAGAGGCTTCTCCAAGATCTTTCATCTCAAAGGTATGGGACAGCCAAATCTTCACAGTGGTCATCATCCCTGTATCATTCCCAATGATAAGGATGTCATCTACATAAAGCATGATGAACACAATGGCGCTCCCACTAAGCTTCTTGTATACACAAGGTTCATCAGGATTCTGCACAAAATCATAACTCTTTATGGTTTCGTCAAATCTGATGTTCCAACTACGAGAAGCTTACTTGAGCTCATAGATGGATTTCTTTAGCTTGCATACTTTACCATCCTCGGTCATGATGCCCTGGGGCTTCTCCATGTAGATATCCTCCTCGAGGTATCCATTGAGGAAATCCGTCTTGACGTCCATCTGCCAGATGTCGTAGTCAAGATATGCAGCTATAGCCAGCAATGTCCTGATGGATTTAAGCATAGCCACAGGAGAGAATGTCTCATCGTAGTCGATGCCTTCTCTCTATGTGTAGCCCTTGGCTACGAGCCGTGCTTTGAAAGTCTCTACTTTCCCATCAGGTCCCCTCTTTCTCTTGAAGATCCATTTACACCCAATGGGTTTTACCCCTTTAGGTTGATCCTCTAGGGTCCATACACCATTCTTATGCATGGAGTCAATTTCTGACTTCATTGCTAGCATCCATCTATCCATGTCATGATCCGCGAGTGCTTCATCAAATGAAGTAGGATCATTGTCAATTTCACTTGACACATGGAATCCATACCTTTCAGGTGGTGCAACCACCCTCGAACTCCTTCGAAGAGGTATGTGTGTTTCATCTTTGTTTACTTCTTCAGTTTCTGGTCTAGGAAGCTCAGAATCCTCAGGTGATTCAATGAGTTTCTCTACTTCATTTTTATCTTGACCTTTAAGGAAATCATCCTCCAAAAATTTCACATCTCTGGAGACAAAAACCTTTTGGGTCTCAGGGTCATAGAGCTGGCATCCAATACCATCTCTAACATACCCAATGAAGTAACACTCACGAGTGAGAGATTCCAGATTACTTGCGTCCACGTTCTTCGCATGGACCAAGCAACCCCAAACCCTCAAGTGATTTACGCTAGGTTTGGTTCCATACCATAGCTCATGAGGAGTCTTAGGTACAGATTTGCTAGGAATCTTATTCAGGATATATATTGCAGTCTCTACTGCATATCCCCAGAAACTAAGTGGCAAATGTGCTTTAATCATCATTGAACGGACCATATCCATGATGGTCCTGTTGCGTCTTTTAGCAACACCATTAAGTTGGGGAGTTCCAGGAGTAGTGAGATTGGAGACAATTCCATTCTCTTTGAGGTATTCCTTGAATTCATCAGAGAGGTACTCGCCACCTCGATCAGATCGAATTCGTTTAATCTTCCTATCGGTTTGGTTCTCAACCAAAACCTTGAACTCTTTGAACTTTTCAAAGGTTTCAGATTTATGACGTAATAGGAAGACAAACCCGTATCGCGAATGGTCATCAATAAATGTCAAATAATATCGATATCCATTTTGAGTCATGATACTGAAGGGACCGCACACATCGATATGTATTAGGTCAATAATACCTTTGCATCTTGTAACCTTGTTACGGAAAGGCATCCTAGTCATTTTACCACGAATACAATGTTCACAGGTAGGTAAAGATTGAACCTGTAGAAAATCTAAAGGTCCATCCTTTATCAATCTATTGATCCTATCAACAGATAAATGACGAAGCCATTGATGCCAAATCATGTTTAAATGATTTTCATTATTCTTGGATCTTTTAGGGTTTTTATTAGTGGTTGTAACATTCATGACATGCTCATTAATGCACAATTCATAGAGTCCTCCAGAAGTCAAAATACCATCTGCAATATATTTATCATAATGATTTATGACTAATTTATTATAGAACATGAATCAATATCCACTTCTAACTAGATTAGATACAAATATTAAGTTCCTCCTGACTTCAGGTACATAAAGACACTCTTTAAGTACTACAACTCTACCACTAGATAATGATAGCCGACAAGTCCCGACGGCGACTGCTGCAACACTTGCATCAGTTCCCATCTGGATGACTATCTCCCCTTCTTCAAGTTTTCTAGTTTCCTGAAACAAATGCAACAAATTGCATACAATAACAGAAGCACCAGAATCAACAACCCAACTTCCTTCTCGTCCTACGAGAAAGCTGGTTTCAATGATAAAAGTAGATTTCATACCTGCTGGGGCTTTACCTTTGTCGACTGACTTCAGGTAATCCGAGCAATTACGCCTCCAATGCCCCGGCTTCTTGCAGTGGTGACAGACGTCGGTTTTCTTCGACGTCATTAAAGTGGATGCATTGGAAGAAGCGACAACACTTTGTCCCTTCTTCTTTCTCTTCTGGGACGGGCCCTTCCGAGAACCTTGCTTCCGACCGCGCTTCCCTCTGACCTGTGCAACCATTGCACTGCCAGCGGGACCATCCTTCTTCATCACGTCTTCTGCAGACTTTAATACAACAAGGAGAGCAGCACTTGTCAATTCTAACTTATTCATGTGGAATGGCACCGCAAAGTTATTGAAAGATTTGGGCAACGACAACAGAATGAAGTCAGCTTGCATGTCTGCATCCATTGTTGCTCCAAGAGTCTCCAGCTCCGACAAGTACCCAAACATTTTGAGTACATGTTCACGGACCGAAGTCCATTCCTGCATCTTGCAGCGAATTAGGTCTTTCATAACATTGTACCACTGGGTGCGGTTAATGTCACCAAACATATCCTTTAGATTCTGCATGATCTCCTGGAAAGTACTCATCTCCACGTGTTGTTTCTGAAGAACATTGGAGAGAGAACCCAAGATATAGCATCTAGCCAAGACATGATCCTCATCATACTTGTCATTGTATGCTTTATCTTCCTTAGATTTAGGGTTTTCAAGCTTGTTTTCAGAGAGCACATAGCTGATGCACTCCGTCGAGAGTACAAGCTCCAAATTATGGATCCAATCCGAGTAATTTGGTCTGGTCAATTGGTTGACCTCCAGAAGCCAGCTCAGTGGGTTCATGGATTTCATTTTCTGAAATTGAGAATGCACTATATTAGAACATACAATCATATATTCAATTTAGTTTTATTTGATTAAGGCATTTTAAATCAAAATAGTCTTGCTATGTCAACTATGAAAGTTTATTCCCTTATTCACTTTCAAAGTAGGAGATATACTTACCGATATATCTCAAGCAAGAACTGGGATCTCCTCCTTATCTTTGTCATATCTCAATAATATGAGAACCTATGACTCCAATAAAGAGAAGCGGGAAAACATTCTGCATTGCAAGTCCAACTTGCATTTCCCAATTCGGTATTTAATACCCGGGCCCACCACCCCTAAGGCGATGTTGACCCGTCATTAATTGAACCAACCGTCAACAGGAATACAACTCGCTATGCGCAATCCAATATCGCCCCAATAATATGAGGACCCGATATTGGGGTCACTACACAAACGTCCTTACTCTTTTGAGAAGCGACGAGCCCGATCCAAACGGATCATATGCAGGAGATGTCACTTCGGACAGGCGTCTCCTACACATAATATTTGGCGACGAAACCCTTCGCCTTGACGGGAGACCATGGATGTCATTTATGTGATCCTCCACCTCTTATTCAAATTCTAATTAATTAACATGAATCATATTCATATAATTAATTCTTCCAAGGGAATTATTAACTCTAATCATATTAGAGTATTTTAATTGGATATAATTAATTCAATCATATTAAATTAATTATCAATCCAATTCAATCAATCAAACTTGATTTTCTTACTTGAATATATATATATATGGTATAATTATCAAAGTACGTATTAATTCGTATTTTAATAATTAGGAAAAATACATCTTAATCCCTCTGACATTATCCCGGCCCTACCCGCTGTCATGGCCAGTACCGACGAGAGTGGGACGGACTGCATACGTTGCAACCCGCTACCCCAGCGATCCCCGACTAGACACCATATCCACCTCGGGAAAGGATAATGCCAAATTGATTAATTTGTACTTGAGATGATCATCGGTTATTCAATCGAAATTGTACCATATAGTAAAATCAAAACATTTTTGATTATAAGGAAATTTGCTACACAAATTCCCAAATCCTATTCAAGCATCAAGTTTGAAGATTGTGGTTTCCAATTATGATTTAGATCACATCTTAATCAATTAATTGGTTAGGGCCAAGTCAATTAGGCAAATAATCATGTTTAAATATTTCACAAATATTTTTCAAGATTATTTCACGAAATTAACAGTTAATTTCACTAATTGACAATCACTTGGTTCTAGATTAGGTCAGTAATTTCAGCAATGACCCCTACTCACTAAACTTAACATATCTCAATCAATTTAAATCCAAATTAGACAAAGTCAATTTTAATAGATTGCTAACTTGATTTAGGACAGAAACCAAGTGATGTTTCACGCATTTCGAGGCAGATGATAACAGTAATTAACTCTTTAATCATGTTGAAATCTACTTATCCAGTAACAATGCATACATGTTCATTAAAACAACCATATCTAGAGTATACGAAATCCGATTTACGCAAACTCAGATCCTATGGTTTTCTTGTTTAATGGGAAACAAAATCCAAGATTAAATTCATGTTTAAACAATTTAAACAGTGCCGAATTTATTTACTAAACAGATCTGCCAAAATCAAATGCGATGAAAACTTTCGCGACCTAAACGAACCCAAGTCGTCCTCGGTTTTTCGAATCATATTCGAAACCGTCAACCTGGCTCTGATACTACTTGAAGGATATGGAGAAATACTCAAGCGCATCACGGAAGCATAATAGTCGTATCGGATACGACGAAGAACGACTAGTCGTACTAGTTGTTCGGTGCAGCGGAATTTAAAAATTTTTTATCCGATGAAACCACATGATCCGAGAACCATTCTCAAATCGTTTCATCTATAACCACAGCAAGTATAATTCAATACCTCTTGAAGCGTGTTGATCAAGTCTCTACGAAAAGAGACCTCTTGTCTCAAGTCCGACCGTTGGAGTAATGACTTGCGAGTGCGGAGATGAGTCGCGGTTTCCTCGCAATCCAAGATGATCCAAGCACAGTTGCTCCTGATCTCGTCGCACGAGATCAAACGTCTCCTTCGTGAGTGAAGCACTCCAAGTAGACAAAGAACCACAGAGTGTCGAAGCGGCAACACGATAGCGCGGGCATCGACGATTCTCTCCACCAAGGTGGACAGCCACCAAGAAGAGAGGGAGAGAGAGGGCTATCGAGTATGAGAAAGAGAGAGAGAGAGAGAGAGAATCGTGTGCTACAATAGCATGTAAAGAGAGAGCATGGTATGCCTCTCTATTTATAGGGTTTTGGGATCCATGGATCTCAATCAATGGGACATATAAAATAAATGGTTTAGATTGATTTATGTCAATCCAATGGTCAAGACTGTTGTTGGTAAAACCAACAACTTGTGATTTAATTTTGATTAAATATATTTGATAAATAAAATATATATTAATACCAAATTAAACCAACCAAATAAGGAGAGAGAGAACAAAGGAGATCCTCCTTTCCCTTTGGAGGGAGGTGACGACCACCAATCCCTCAAGGGATTTGGTGCCGCCCCCCCCTTTCCTAATGGGAGGGCAATCTCATGGATTACCATGAGATTGCATATATCCTTGATTTTTCTCTCTACTTTTTTATCAACAACAATTTGTTGATATTTTAATTCACCAAAATAATTCTCAATTCATTTTGGGAATATTGCAATCTTGACATTGAAATATTGTGAATCATATTCACAACCCAAAACAAAAGGTAATTTACATTTTCAATTAATTAAAAATGTGTATCCAATACACATTAATAATTAATCTACTAATATAAATTATATTTAACTTTCTCTAATATATAATAAATCATATTTATAATATATTATGAATAATTGGATATTACTATCCACATTATTCTTATCCCTAATAATTAAATCACATTTAATCACATTGGATAATTTCTCATACATCATGATAATTAAATCATATTTAATCATCAACTTCTCTTTTCTTAGATCTTATGGAATTATTCTTAAACCATTTAAGAACAATGTTATTACTCCTCAGATACTTGGAGATAAGGACAGGGCGATTGTATTGTTCCACGTATAGTGACTTGGATATTGAGATCACATCTCAAATCCAGATCCCATGGACCTCTCATAGATGCTTGATTAAATCAAGATCGTAAATCTAATCTTCTCATTGCATTTGAATCTCATTCAGATCAATGTCCAGTATATGGACTAAGATTAGGTAACTTCTCTAATGAGAGGAGTCACTAAAATCCAGACATGTTTCATCACTCCCTTGGAATGGAAGTGTCATGGTTATACAATAGTTTATGATCAAATCACCCTTCAGGTATTCCCAATACCTGTACATCCTGCATACTGGAAGACTTATGATCATCCTGAAGATATAGATCACTTTTACACTGTCATCTTCATAGTCTGATCATCAAGTTTCTCAATCTTGGTCCTTGGGATATGGTGTAGATCATATGCTTTCACAAAGCATATATCTTACCTTCAAATTCATATCATGCTTCTAAAGCATGATGACCATGCATGGAATTTGGTCAATCCCAATACCTCATGAGTGAGCTCATGTCTCCCGGTTCACAAGTGAACCTGTATGATCCCTTTTAGAGATCATATTACTCATATGTCCTTACATGCACACCAGCTTGCCGGTATATAGACCTTGGTTAGGTCATCAACCTATTGGTCTGCCAAATGTACATACTCAGACATATAGCAATACATATGTCTCTGGTCAGATGATGTTTGCCTGTGATGTGACAGTATTCATCATAGGTCTTTGGTTATCTCGATCTCGTTAAGTCAACTCATTGACTCAACTAATCTGATACCTCCGAATCAATATTCCCATGCAGAGGACCTGCATCAAGAGGTCGATCAGATATCAGTCTAATGAGATAGGATTGCCATCTCCCACTCAGACTGGAGATCACTACTTGTCAATCATTGATGATGCTTGATGAGTCCTCTATCTAACACCTTAGTTATCCAAGCATCAGCCTCTATGATTTAATCAATGAATCAACAGCTGTATGATTATCAAGTTGGCCACGGTACATAATTCTAATTGTACAGAGGGACCTTATAGTGCATTCATTCATTCAATATCAGAAAGGGAGTGAAACATAATCAATAACTTCTATTGATAAATCATTAATTACAATAACAATTATTGCAGGAATGGTTCGCCTCGGGCTCACATTGCTAACAGTTACTTGAGGACCATGCTTTCACGGTATCCTCGAAACCTCCCACTTTGCTAAGGAAACTCAGACGGCTTTCCACTACCGAAGAGTTCCCACTAAAGATTAAGTGATTAACTATATGAAATCAGTAGTATTCCGAAAGAAATTAGAGCGATGGTTCTATCTTTAAGGGTCGTCTGTCACTCAGAAATCTGGAGAGTACCTGCAATTCATTCGTTGGGGATTTCTCTCCAAAATAATATGAGGTCCATTACATTTATGTTTAGGTCAAATATAGTTAGCAATCCATGTTTTATTTTCGATTATCACTTTTTTTGTATACAAACAATGTGTAATGAGTTTTTTCTTTTTTGACCTAGGTGATCAAACAAGCATATAGGTTGCGCGTCTTAAGTCTAAATACAGGAGTGTAGTCAAAGAAACAATCGAAAAATCCTAAGAAAGCACCTATCCTCGAAAAAGCCACGGAAATTGTCAAGAAAATCATGATGTGAGAAAAGCCGTGGTCGGTGCCCTATTTACCCAAGTGCAAGATGCTTAGTGAAAAAGTTCCCAAGAAAGAGAGGGAGATAGTACTAGGCAGGATGCCCTTATGGGCCCCTTCTACAAAAATAGAAAAAATGAGAAAATTCCCTTGATTTTTTACAAGGGTTACAAAAAATAAAAAAATCAGTTTCCCGTCTCTCAACTGTAGGGTCAACCTATGATGCATAAATCAGAAACAAAAGGCCTTGAAGTTAAAAAATAAGATGGTGAAATAAAATCTTAATCGAAAGTCTACGGTCTACCCTAGTATAGCCTCCTCGGTAATGGCACCATCTGAAAAACCGACGGATCTACTCTAAAAGAAGAATAGTGTTGATGTAATGATCGTACGAATTTTACCAGAAATTTATTTTTATTATTTATACTCCTAAACATTAATGTATAGTGAAAGTATGAGAGTGTCGAACTCATGGAGACAAACTGTTGGAAACTAGGGATAAATGGTAGAAAACTAAGGTTTTATGGGTATTCTATTTTTTTATTTCTTTTAAAGAAATTTCTTGGACTTTTTGTGAATTTTATATTATTTTCAATGATTTTAAGTATTTTGTATTTTTCTTTTTTAAAAAAATTTTGTAAAATGTTTTGTAATTTTTATTTGGTTTTAAATATTAATTTTATGTTTTTTAATTTCATTTCTTGTTTTTATGAATTTTAAATGGTTCTTAGAATTTTATGGATTTTGTATTTTTATGATGAGAAATCTACTTTTTTATTCAAAGTTGTGAAGTATTTTCGATTTTTAAATTAGAAAAAGGTGATAAAATATTTTTTTATTTATTTCTATAAAAAAGTAGGTGAAATTATCTTTAAAATGATATGTTGTGCTTTTTTTATGTGATTTTTATTTATTTAGTTATGCTTTTCAATGTTTTTATATATTTTGTATTTTTAGTGGTTTTAGTATTCAATGTTTATTTTATTCTTGGTTTATTATGAAAAATATACTAAAATATATTGTATAGAATTTTAATAGATTTTTTCTAGAAGACCTGCAATTGATAAAATGACTCGAGGGAAACTCCTCGGTCCAAAACAATACAGAGAATGGTGAACTATGGAGCTCTCATTGGTTCTATAGAGATGAAAATCAAATAGTGTACGAAAGCCGGAGGCGGTGAATGGAACCCTTGTCAGAGATGAAGGAAGAGGGTGGACTCAAATCTGAACGTATCAGAGTTGAATGGGTTGAATAACGAGGATCTGAAGAAGGGGTTCGATGCAGATGAGATGATTATTGGTCGAATCGTAGATAATCGAACGAAAATGCATGTTGATCGAGAGGAAGGAGGGTTTGAGAAAAGAAGATGGTCGAAGGGAGAAATCGAGGAGGGGACAAACCTGGATGTGCATTGGATAAGTGAGTTGTTACCTAAGAATCGATGCTCGGCGAAGCTTCGATAATGATGACCTCGACAAGTTGGCAAATCCTTGGAAGTTGATCGTGTGATGTGCGGCAGAGCAGCACAATTACGATGGAGATCTCACCATCCTCCGACCATCAACCTCACTCGACGACGGAGCTCTCAATACGCCTGTCACTCGTAATCGCTCACTCCTCAAAGATAACTGGAAAAGGAAGGTGATAATCACGAAATTCATAACGGTCGTATTGACTCACAAGGCGAGTCAATAGTCGGTGTCGTGACCACTACAGAATCCCGTGAAAGATCAACAATTAACCCACACTCAATCAATCAAACAACGATAAGCATATGTGAAGTTAAAATTTATTTTTAACTCTACAAACAGATGTACAGGTATAAGTATGTAGAGAGTTCGAACACAGGGAGCAAGCCAGGATAGATCCACAAGTGTGTGTGTGTGTGTGTGTGTGTGTGTATGTGTGAAAGTGATGTAATGTCTACACTAAGCAATGCACATGTTTTTGTGGGTTTTTAGTTTTCATATTTTTTATTTTATTTTTGATTTTATATTTTTTGTATTTTGATTTTTAATTTTCTGATTTTATATTTTCTTTTATATTTTATATTTTTTTTAATAATTTTTTTCCAATAATAGAATATACACAATATAAGAAATGAGAGGATAAAGGATTAATAAAAATGAGTAAAAATGCTCAAAAATCAGAAACAAAATTGTTTTTGGTCTTTTTATATTTTTCTACTATTTTTGTGATTTTTGAGAATTTTTCTAAATATTTTTGGTATTTTTAAATATCAAAATAGGGGAAAATAGTGGACTAGGTTGCTGGCCGAAATCAAAATGAGGATGAAAAACATTAAACAGTACCCAAAATTCCTCAAATTAATTTTAAAATATAGGCAATAAAATAAGGAAGACACAACAACTGAGTTTATATTTTTCTGAGTTTTCTATGATTTTTTAAATTTTTATGAATTTTTTAAAGGTTTTCAAATTTTTAAGGTTTTTGTTTTGAAATTTTTAGTGGTTTTTGGACTGACTAGTAGATAATGAAACACACAAAATATATTTTTTTGGAATTTTTCAAAATGTTTTGCTAATTTTTATGGATTTTCTAATGCAAACAATAGGAAAAACGCATGTTTTTGATTTTTAATAAACATGAAAATGCGATAAAAATGTGATGCAAAAATATGGCGTGGATCAGCAAGTTAACAGGAGCTTAACATAATTTTTGTGGATTTTTTCAAGTTAAAATGATGTACTAATTAAATAGTGACAACATCAAGAAACTACACTACTGGAAAGGGCATAAGTGCAAATATCAAAACATCCAGGGGCCAAAGTGCAAGTTTCACAAAAAAATACATATCTGAATATTGCATTTAATGGACTAAACACAAATTTTAAAAGCCACAAGGGTAGTAGCACAAATTACCCAACCCTACGCGTGATTGGCACGCACCTGGAAGGACCTAAAAGTAATTTCCAAAAATCCTAGGGGCTTTAATGCAAATATCCCAAAAATATTACAGTGCGTATGAAAGTTAATGGACTAAAGCTAAATGACAAAATGGTCGAGGGTCCCTTTGCAAAATGCCCTTCACCTCACGCGCACAAGCGCGTGAGCTGACGTGGCGAGGACCTAACTACAAATATAGAAAGTTCAGGGGGCTAAGTGTAATTATTACAAAACTTTTTAAAATTCCCCTGAAAGTTTATAAACTAACTTTTAAATACAGAAATACGCGGGGTAGAGATTGCAAAATACCTCACTCGGCTTGATCCGACGGCTGATGCGAGTCCACTTGCCACGTGTCGACGATTTGACGGCCGATGACGCTTCGCGTTGGATGCCGAAGATTAGATCCTCGGGTGAAGATCTGACGGTGGAGCTCGGGCGCGATCCAACGGCTGTGATGCGATCTGGAGAGGCAACCCAATCCAACGGTGGCGAAGCGCGGAGGAAGAACGCCGGCGAGGCGAACTTCCCCAGGCTTGATCTCCATGCTCCGGTGGCTTCTGAGCTTGAAAATGGGGCTGTACCCTCCTGGGAGGTCCAAAACACCTCGGCGGTGGCCGGGGCTCGCTGGGGACGTCGGCGGAGCTGGGAGGCTTCTTGCGTCTCCGGCAACGTTAAAATGACCCCCAGGCGTGCGATAAAGCCCAAACACCTGCAAAACAAGGTGAGAGGACCCAGGGCAAAGTGCCTGGGTCCGCGGTGGAAAAACGGTGGCGCGAAGCGGTGGAGCGGAGCTCGGGCGGAGGTACGCTCCGGTCAGGTGATCAAATTGGGTGATTTACTCGATGGGATTGGAAGACTTTTGAGGGCTTTTAAACCTAAGGTTATGGGAAGGAAAATGCACGAAAAATAGATGGGAAAGATGGTTGCCTCGACGGTTGACAACCGTAGGGAGTGTACCTCGACCGCCGGAGTTGGGGGAGGTGGTGGAGACGCCTTCGACTTCCTTCGCCCTGGCTGAATGCACGGAGCTGGAGCTGTCACCTCCAGGAATGCTTGGAGCACGAGAGGAGCGAGGAAGGGTGGACCGAAGGTGTTCAAAATCAAAAATGAAGTCAGGGGTACCATATATGTCGTTTGACCCAATGACTGAAGTGGTCCAAAGACCAAGGCGTATCAAGCGGATCTTCGACCCATAGCCCGAGGTTTCACTTGGGTGGGCATCCTCGATCATGGAGGATGAAAAGTCAAGAAGGACACGACACGAAATAATGCAAGGAGCGGCCTGGAAAAATCGACAAAAAGGGGTCGAAACCAAGGCTCTGACAGGCTGCCAGGGCTAGGACAGCCAGTTGACCAAGGTCAACTTTGATTGTCCCCTGATAGGTCCACGTGGACCAATCAGGAAAAATCCCTGGAAAAAGAATTGTTAATTCAATAAAAATTAGAAAAAGGTCGAATTAATTTTAGGTTATTAAATAAAAAATATTTATTATTTTATGTAGTATTTGTATTCTGATTTTTAATTATTTTTTTGAGGTATATTTTTACAAGTTTACTTTTATACCTTTATGCATAATGTCTATATATTTTATTCTTTTATTTTTATTTTGTGTATTTAATTTTATTATTTTTATTTAGTATTTTATAAAATTATAAAATACTTTCATACACGTAATTATATTTTTATTTTATTTTTCTTGTATAGTTTGTACACTTTATAAAATATAAGTACTATTTGCACATGTATAAGTATAGGTATAATACCTATGTATAGAATATACAAGTATTTTATTTGAATTTATTTTGCATTCTTATTATGATTTTATTGTACATATATATTCTAAATAATATTTACATAATTATAAAAAATATAAGAATACAAAAATAATGAATAAATAATAAATTGAATATTTTAATCTGTACAAGTATATTACAAGAGTCCAAAACTCAACCTTCACACCGTAGCTCCGAAAAATATGAAACCACCTCCATTAAATAGTTATTTTATGCTATATACAATTAAAGGTGAGTTTCGTACATTTTGAGTTTTTATTTGCAAGATACAGGTCTGGGAAGTTGAAGTTCTGGAATCTTATTCAGACCATAATTTTTTATCTGTGTATTATTTTTCTGTGAAATCAATTTTGTATTTTTCTTTATTTAATTATATAAAACTTTCATGAACAAAGTTTCTTTATTTTAGGTATAAAAAGTGGAACCAAAAATAGGTCCTAAAATGAATAAAGAATGAAGGAATTTTTATTGCATTTAGCCCTTATCTCCCCCTACTTTATTCCTTGTCGACCTATTCATCGAGATGTATAGGTCTCAGGGTTTCGGGTCATAAAATATTTACAATATTTTATTCTTTTTCTTTTCTTTATTCTATAATTTTGGCTTTAATAACAATATTTTATACACTATTTGGATGCACATGCATGAATGCTAAAATGCTGGATTTAATGCTATTTACACGTATTTGCTAGGGTTTTTTATGCCAAAATGATAGAATAAAGATGATGAAATGTGGCTTCATCATCCCCCTATACTTTACCTTTGCTAGTCCCTAGCAAACACTTATGCAATAAGTGCAGAAAAGAAAGAAAAAGAAAAGAATAAAGATGGATTGAATTTGACTATCAAACTTATCTTCACAAAATCAAAGTTTGGAGCTTAAGTTAGACCTGTGAAATTTTAGTGCGGGCGGAACCTTAATGAGAACTGGGTTTGAAATCCAACAGTCCCTAAGAAATCCCAAAACTCTGTCCAAGTCTCCTCAATAGCTGGATCAGAAATATTTCAACTCATACGCAAACCCTTACGACTATGAATTTGACTCGTACAGTGTAAGTGATGGTGGCTCTCCCCAACTGAAATGACATAGAGACTGACTTCTCCAATACGACAACCCAATGATTCCCCAATTCAACAACTCATCCCTCAAGGAGCGGGGTATTCTCTTCTAAGTTCAAGTGGCAACCGACCCAAGAGGAGGGGGTGAAGAGAAGAATGGACAATAGCCAGTGTAGCTACCTATCCTAGGATGCAAGACCAATGTAGTCAAGTCATCCAGCTGCAGGCTCACATGATTTGACTTTGAAGCTCAAGCTTGCTTATTTGACTACACAACATACGTACACTCCGGCAAGCATTTTTATTTTTGTACAGGCCTGTCCACTTTCTTGGAGTTTTTGCTTTTGCATTTTTTTTGAATACTATATACAGTAGCATTCACATAGGGAGTTTTTTCTCTTGAGCCCGTAGACTATCCCTCTTTTGAAGCTTTATTACAACCCACGATCTCCTATCCTCGAAACTCATCATTACTGGACGGGTTGGGATGCACTTCCCTCCCTAGAGGAGGACAAATGTTTCCACCTGTGTGCGTCTCATACCGGCAAATCCAACCTCCTCACCACTCCAACTGAGTTGAGCCATGTGAATGGTGCAAGTGTCCAAGTTACCTATCCTAGGAGGGGGTGAAGAGAAGAATGGACAATAGCCAGTGTAGCTACCTATCCTAGGATGCAAGACCAATGTAGTCAAGTCATCCAGCTGCAGGCTCACATGATTTGACTTTGAAGCTCAAGCTTGCTTATTTGACTACACAACATACGTACACTCCGGCAGGCATTTTTATTTTTGTACAGGCCTGTCCACTTTTTTGGAGTTTTTGCTTTTGCATTTTTTTTGAATACTATATACAGTAGCATTCACATAGGGAGTTTTTCCTCTTGAGCCCGTAGACTATCCCTCTTTTGAAGCTTTATTACAACCCACGATCTCCTATCCTCGAAACTCATCATTACTGGACGGGTTGGGATGCACTTCCCTCCCTAGAGGAGGACAAATGTTTCCACCTGTGTGCGTCTCATACCGGCAAATCCAACCTCCTCACCACTCCAACTGAGTTGAGCCATGTCAATGGTGCAAGTGTCCAAGTTAGGTCATTATCAACAAGAGTCGTGCGTGTGCTCCGAAATACTCTACTTAGGCAGTCAAGAATTCATTAAACCAAGTCTCGTGATCCTCAAAGAATTAAGTCAACTAGACCTGAAGTACCTCAATCCCAGTTCCTATAAGGTTCCTGTTAATTAGGTAGATTTAAGGTCCAACCAAGCTCCAATCTTCGGATTTTACTTAAACTTGTTCACCTATCAAACTCAATCCGAAAAATGCGAATGCTATGCAGATTATATTTTTGTGATGCAATTTTCAAAGATTTTGAACTTTTTATGGATTTTTGAAAAGATGATGATGATGCATATGCAATTTTTTTATTTGTATTTTTCAAAAGATTTTTTCAAATGTTTTTGGATTTTAATTTTACAAATGTTTTTGGAATTTTTGAGAATAAAAAGGTTTTGGCTGAAAACTAGGTGAAAAATATGTACACGGGAGTGCTTCTTATATTTCCAAGAAATGGATTTTAAGAATTTTCAAGGGAAAGTGATCAATTTTATACAAATATAAATATAATGGATTTTGGTGTGATGTATATATTCCTCATACTTATTTGACACGTGTTTTCAAACAATTTTGAAAACTATAGTCCAAAATAATTTTTACAGACAGTTTACAAACATGTACACTCATTTGAAAATCATTTTGCAAAGGTTTTCCAAATAGTATGTATAGGATTTTTCAAAATATTTTACAACCATTTTTCAAACCATTTGCAAATCATTTTTCATTTTATTTCAGACAAAGAAGATAATTTTTCAATCAAAATGTTTTTACAAAGGTTGAAAATATGTAACAAAACATTTTCAAAATAGTTTTCAAAAGATTTTTCACAAGGATTTTCAAACTATTTTTCAAACATTTTGCAAAAAATATTTTCACTTGATTTATTAATCAGTAAATACAAAAAGAATTTGAGGAATGATACATCTTTTTATTAAGGTTTTTAAAGAATGATTAGCCCTATTATTAAGAAAAATATGAAAGTAGCGAGTTATGGCTAAAGTATATACACAGTATATACAACCCCCTATACTTAGCGTGAGCTATGTGCTCATAGATCGGAGAGAAAAGAGAAGACATAACTCGTACTAAGTATAGAAAAGTCTAACGAATTAATAAATAAGAGATGAATAAACGAATAAGAAGTCGACCGTCCCCCCTATACTTAGGATCAAATAATCCTAAGTATAGCAGACTGTACACAACACATGGGGAGGGTCAAGGGTGGGAATGAACAGATCATACTCAGACTGTCTCCCCCTATACATAGGGTAAGATATCCCTAAGTATAGACAAGAAGAGGAGACAATGGAGAGGATCGAAAAGAATAGAATCACTCGGGGTGCACACCCCCCTGTACTTAGGACAAAGTATGTCCTAAGTATAGAAAACTGACAACAAGAGGTGGCACCTTTTTGATAGATAAAGAAAATAGAAAAGGAAAAGAAGAAAAGAAGAAAAGATATCAACAGATGGAAGAATGATATAAAACAGATGGATCTGTTCAGCGGAAGATGGAAGTGATAACCATGTACGAGATGCAATGATCGGAGTCGAAGAACACATCTCATACCAGAAGAATGGGGGCAACGTCAACGGTCGGCGGATCATGATCTAGATATAACTTCAGGCGCTGACCGTTGACACGGAAGGTAGAGGAAGATGACGGTTCGGATATATCAATACTGCCATTGTCATGCACCTTCCTGACCACGTAAGGACCTTTCCACTTGCTCTGTAATTTTCCTGGAAATAATTTCATCCTGGAATCAAACAACCATACTCTCTGATCTGGCTCAAACTGTTTATGGCTGATATGAGAATCATGCCATGTCTTCACTTTCTCTTTGTATTGTAGGCTGCTAGAAAAGGTTGTACCTCTCAGTTCTTCCAGCTGCCAACTCTGCTCTCCTCTGATCTCCTATACTCTCGGAATCTAACAGTAACTCAGTGACTGCCCAAAAGGATTTATGCTTGATTTCCACTGGCAAATGGCACGGCTTTTCATAGACGAGTCGAAAGGGAGGTGTCCCCAATGGATTCTTGAAAGAAGTCCGATAGTCCCACAAGACCGAGTCCAAAAGCTGTGACCAATCCTTTCGGTCTGGGCGGACAACCTTCTGTAAGATAGTTTTTATCTCCCTATTCGATACTTCGGCAAGACCATTAGTCTGAGGGTGGTACGGCGTGGCAACACGAGGGTCAATGCCGAACTCGTCTGCAAGGGCCCTGACTTTATCATTGATGAAATGAGACCCCCGTCTGAAATCAGAACTTTAGGTACCCCGAACCGTGAAATGATATTTTTCCTCAAAAATTTACACACAGTTTTAGCATCTGCGGCTCGGGCGGGGATGGCCTCAACCCATCGGCTGACATAATCTACAGCGAGCAAAATGTGCTCAAATCCCTGACTCTTAGGAAATGAGCCCATGAAATCAATCCCCCATGCATCAAAAACTTCACAAAATTGAATGGGTTGCATGGGCATCATGTCTCTCTGTCCGCAAGTACCCATCTTATGACAGTCAGTACATCTCTTCACGAACTCATCTGAATCCTTGAAGCACCTTCTGTGCTGTCTTTCTCCCAGAATGATGTCCTCCTGCCTCAAGCTTGTGGCAATAGGTGAGGACGCTATGCTGCTCTTCTTGAGAAATGCACCTTCTTCAGATGCTATCCCCTCCTTCATGGTAAAGGGCGGGATCCTCCCAATGGTAAAACTTGGCCTTAGCTAGGAAGGTCTCAAGTTTCTGCCTGGGCCAACCTTGAGGGACCGTCTTGGCAACAAGATAGTTTACAAAGTCGGCATACCATGGGAGTGAGGCGACAGCCAAGATCACCTCGTCTGGAAATGTCTCTGTGATAGGTGCGTTGGGCTCAGATTCCTCAAGATTCTCCAAACGGGAGAGATGATCCGCCACCACATTTTTAACTCCAGGCTTATCCTTAATCTCAATATCAAATTCCTGGAGCAGAAGGATCCATCGGGTAAGACAAGCTTTGGCATTCTTCTTGGCCATTAAGTACCAGATGACGGTGTGATCTGTGTAAATGGTCACTCTAGATACGAGAATATATGATCTGTACTTATCCAAAGCAAAGAATACGTCCAGCATCTCTTTCTCAGTCACAGTATAATTCCGCTGAGCGGCATCCAAAGTCCGGCTGGCGTAGTGAATGGCAAACGGCAATCCATCCCTCCTCTGTCCAAGCACAGACCCAACGGCAAAATCTAAAGCATCCGTCATGATCTCAAATGGGAGAGACCAATCGGGTGGCTGAAGGACAGGAGCCGAAACAACCATACTCTTGAGAGTCTCAAAGGACGCAAGACACTTATCATCTACAATGAACTCGGTGTCTTTCGTCAGCAGATCAGTAAGCGATCGGGCAATACGATTGAAGTCCTGAATGAACCGTCGGTAGAAACCGACATGCCCCAGAAAAGACCGCAACTGACGCAGATTGGACGGTGGATTGAGTTTTCTTATGATATCCACCTTGGCCGGATCGACCGACATGCCCCTGTTGGAGATGATATGTCCAAGGACCGTCTCCTGAGTCACCATGAAGTGACTCTTCTCCCAAGACAATACAAGGTTGACCTCAATGCAGCGCTGAAGCATACGGTCTAGGCAGTCAAGACAAGCATCAAACCCGTCGCCATATACCGAGAAGTCATCCATGAAGACCTTTAAGCAATCACCCACCATGTCCGAGAATATGGACAA
Organism: Ottelia alismoides; assembly: GCA_037367405.1. Taxonomy (NCBI): domain Eukaryota; kingdom Viridiplantae; phylum Streptophyta; class Magnoliopsida; order Alismatales; family Hydrocharitaceae; genus Ottelia; species Ottelia alismoides. The sequence continues at coordinate 240,075 of JAZKJV010006222.1, forward strand.
CATGCACCTTTGGAATGTCGCGGGAGCGTTACATAGACCAAAGGGCATCCGTGTGAAAGCATAACTCCCAAACGGACAGGTGAATGTCGTTTTCTCCCGGTCTTCGGGCGCAATGGCCACTTGATTATATCCGGAGTACCCGTCAAGGAAACAATAATGACTCTTCCCAGCTAGTTGCTTGATAGTCTGATCAATGAATGGCAGCGGGAAGTGATCCTTCTTGGTGGCCTCATTCAATTGTCTATAATCCACACAGACCCTACAAGAAGTGGGTACTCGGGTAGCGATCTCCTCTCCAGACTCATTCACAACTGTAGTGATACCCGTCTTCTTGGGTACCACATGCAATGGACTAACCCACTAGGAGTCGGAGATGGGGTAGATAAAATCGGCGCTCCACCACTTCGATATTTCCTTCATAACCACATCTCGAAGATTAGGGTTCATCCTTCGCTGGAACTCACGCGGCCTAGCATTCTCCTCAAGATAGATGTGGTGGGAGCACATAGCCGGACTAATCCCCTGGAGATCAGCTATACTCCATCCTATCGCCTTGCGGTTTCTTTCAAGAACCTCCATCAGACGAGATTCTTGTTCTCCAGTCAAACCTGTTGAGATAATGACTGGGTGCATATCTGGCTCACTTACAAGGAATCTATACTTCAGCAACTGCAGCAGAGGTTTCAGTTCTGGACAACTGGGAGGGGGCAGATCTGGCTTCTGATAAGTCTGTGTAAAAGCCACTAGGTCTGCATGGGAGAACTCTCGCTCTGCATGAATATCTGACGAAGGGAGCACTATTGAATATTCAATAAACTGTACTGGCTCGTACTCCATCCTAGCTGTCGGCTCTGAAGAAATCAGACATGGCAAATAGTCATCAAAATCATCCCAATCAATGTCTGAATCCGAGGGATCTGAATTGGAAGAACAAGATCAAAATTCATCGGCACCACTCGTCTCAACACTGTCAGCCACAAAAGTATTTTCATCCAGGTGTGTGCTCTCCAGACTCTCAACTGCCATGAGCTGTAAAGAAGGTGAATCTGTAGGCAAGGCGAGGGTCTGTGCTATGGGATCTGTCCAGGTGGATTCATCATCTGCCATCACAAAGTCGCACTCCTGGTGGATGTCTAGCTCTTCCTCTGCGCGGCTTCGCTGGACTGCTCTGAGCATTCTAACTCTCTGGCTTTAGTTTCTTCGATCATCTCTATTTGTATGGTTTCGCCCTCTACGTGAAAACATACCTTCCTACTGTCATGATCGGTCACCGCCTTGGCTGTGGCCAAGAATGGGCGTCCATGTATGATGGGGGCATCGGTTACCGACTCAGGGATCTCCATGTCCAAGACAACGAAGTCCATGGGGAATTTCAGGCCCTAAATGGTAACGACCACGTCTTTCAATAACCCCTTCGGTCTCTTAGTCGACCTGTCAGCAAATTGAAGGACTGTCCTGCTCCTAAGAAGAGGACCAAACCCGAATCGGTCGAGTAAGGCTGCCGGAAGAAGGTTAATCGAAGAGCCGCTGTCTAATAGAGTACGATCAAACTGTGCTCCTGAATCTGACATCTGACATAGGGAGCTCCAGCATCGGGTCTCTTGGCTGGCAGTTTGTTCTGAATTGTGCAGCAAGTGAAATGAGTGAGCACATGAATCTGATCTCTGTGGTTTCTCCTCTTTCTACGGATGGTGGTCTTCTCTTTCAGGTTCTTTTTGAAGAGGGGGATGTTCTCAAGGGATTCTTGTGGAGTCAGCTGAATGTGGAATATGTAATTCATTTGGTTGCTGAACTCTACCTGCTGGTTCTTTTTTTGATTTTCTCTTTTGTTCCCCTTCGCCAAGCGAAGTGCTTCAGGGAAGGGGATGGCAGGGGCCTCCTCAGATGGAGGACTAGGAATAGGTTCCTATGCCTGTAAAGGAATGGGATCCATACAATCATCATCATGCAACACATATGGATCTGGAGTATACACAGAAGCCTTTCCTTTATTCATATTTTCATTCTTTTTCTTGTTACCACAGTCCATAGATACAAAAGGTGGTAACACCACAGGAGGAAGCTCAACAAAAGTAGATGTGGTGACCTCAGTACCACCACCGGCACCTGTCTTCGTGGCATCAGCACCGCGCTCGGGATCTGGTATCACGACGGCTTCAGTACCGTCGTCTGGATCTCCATCATTGGTGGCCTCAGCACCACCATCTTTAACATCATCATTAGCGGCATCAGCACCGCTACTCTGCTCCTCTGGCGCTCCCGATTCTGCATGTGGTTGTCTCTCAGAAGAGGCGCTGACGGCTAGCATCCTACCGCTCCTAGTAGTTACAAAATCAGCATCATACATAGAATAAGACATATCGCTCAAATAGTCACTAGGAGAGGTGTCCTCTGAAAACTGTACCTGCTCAGACTTTCTTTTTAAGCTGTTTGGATTGGGCTCAATCTGAGCTGGTATGGCGGCTTTGCCCTTAATCAAGTCCCACACCTCCTGCCGGAACTCATCCATATCTCGCCGGTAGGATTCCCGATGTTCAGAGAGTAGTCAGGCGAGGTCATCCAATGCTGGGTTCTCAAAGGCAGGTGCCTGAGAACCGGATGTGGTCCCCTGCGGGAAATGAGGTTATTATTGCTGCTGGTACTGGGGAGGGTGGGAATAGGACTACTGAGGCTGCTAACGCTGCCTCCACTATTGTCCCTGATAGGTGGGATGAGGACCTTGCTAGTACTGTTGCTGCGAGGCATACTGGGGTTGCTGCTGCGGTGGCTGCTGGTTGTTCTGTTGTCCCTGAGCATGAGGCTGCTGTTGAGATGAGGAGCCACCGTTGCCCCAACGGAATCCAGGGTGATCACGACGAATCCCGGGCTGAGGGTATCGGTCATACCAAATCCCATTGACTTCCATCAATGGTTCCTGCTCAAAGGATGGTGGGGGAAGAACTGCCAGTGGCTGCTCTGGCTGGTAGACCACCATCTGAGTGTCCTGAGATGGCGTCTGCATTGGGTAGTATTGTAGTAATGGAACCGGCTCTGCCTGGATGTGGTTGACCTGACGGTACACGGCAGAGGGTTGGGATGAGTTGCTACTGCTCGGATCAGCACGTGACCTGGGAGGCTGCTGGGAAGAAGCTTGTGCCTCCTGGACGCAAAGGATTTGCGTCTTCAGGTCACTCATTGTCTTGGCAATCAGGTCCATCTGGGCCATGCCTTGCATCTGTTTCTTCTTGAGGATCTTGAGACGGTCCAGTTTCTCACTGATGATGCCCATGTCGGCTGCGGCTGATTAGGCTTGGGTTGCGGCTACCGACGAAGTGGTAGGACCGGCATCGATGCGGGCGATCCTCTGGAATGATCCCGCTCCTTGCGGGGGCTTTTGTTGTGTGTAGACGGAGCTTGGGCCATGACGATTGAATTCTTTGCCATACCTTCATATATGGCCCAAACATCATCTTCACCCTTGGAGAAGTAAGATCCACCGCAAGAGCCGTTAACAAGCCCCTGCAGCTCTGGTGTCAGCCCACAAAAGAAACTTTGCACTAGATTGGGCTTAGATATGTCATGGTGTGGACACCGGTCGATGAGCTCTCTGAATCGATCCCAGGCTTCATGGAATTGTTCATTCGGCATCATGACGAAGTTGCTGATTATGGCTCTAGCTGCATTTGTCCGGCCGAGAGGATAGTATTTCTTCAAATACGCGGTCCGGAGATCGGCCCAAGTATTGATGAATCGCCCCAAATGTTTGACCCAGTATGCGGCTCTGTCAACCAAGGAGAAAGGGATGGCGATCATCTTGATAGTGTCCTCGGTCATCAGCCTATCATGGATTGTGCTGCAAATCATTTCAAATTCTTGGAGGTGGAGGTGTGGCTCTTCGGTCGGCAACCCATGGAATTTGGGTAGAAGCTGAATGGTATGGGGCCGAAGCTCGAAATCTCCATGGATAGGAGGAAGTCTGATCCAACGATGAGTGAGGGATGCTGCGGGATTGTGCAATTCCCTCATGATAGTCTGTGGCGGTCTCTCAGCATTGGGATCACCTCCTCCTGCGTCAGGTCCATCTCCTCCTCCGCCACCGCCCCCAGGTCGGTTTTCTCGCATCTGTGCTATTTCTCTCATGAGATCACCCATGAAGGTTCCCTGGTCACGAATCTGTCTCTGCATGGTCTCCATGGATGCTAGAAGTGAATTGTTGATGGCGGCTTGATCAATGAAGAATGGCGGGTGCTCATGATCATCAGGATGCTCTCCTCTGTCAACCATGTCTGGGTTCTCTGAAAAGGCAAAAGAACCCATCTCAGGTGCCGTCAAATGCTCTGAGCTTTGTGATGTACTAAATTCCGAAACTCTTGGACTGATGGAAGGAGAATGAGAAGGGTGGTCGAGGGGGAACAGGGCGGAAGTGAACTCAGGCTCGGAGAGCGGACTCTCTGAGGTTGTCCTAGATGAATAAGGAGGAGTGCTGGATAGCGGTGCCGACAATGTTGGCCTAAGAGATCTCCGTCCCATCATCTTGATTATTTGTGAAGATGAAGGCTACGAAATGGAGAAGAAGAAGGAAGTGACAAAATTGTGCACGATTGTGCGGTGTTTTTGATCTTGACCTAGATTCAACTAGCAATCAAACACATGACAAGGGGATTCACCAACTCAACACGTGAAGCCGTAAGAGTTTGGCTATTATCTTTGTAGTTTTTAGCTTGAATTCAGGAATTTATCTTTTAACGACTCTTTAGAGCGCTACGCCTATAGGAGAGAGTACTACCGGAAGAGTATCCCGTACTTGTCCTCCTCCTGTGTAACCTGTAGCTTGCGCTTTTTGAGGTCCTTGTAACCCTTCCTGGATCCCTACTCAGCCAAATAAATAGAAAGGAAGCCAATAGGCAAAATCGATACTTCGAAACTCGCTCGCAACGGAATCGCCCGTGAGTGTGCAAGAACCTACTCGGACGCGAGATGATGAGACAAACACCCCCGTGAAGGCGTGGCCTAGGCTCGATACATCAGACAAGGTCGATGCTCTACACAATAGAGAGTCACCAATGTTGACCAAGCCCTACTCGTCCACGTACGATAGAAGCGCTAATACTTCGGAAATCCAGGCGATACACAAGGCAGCCACAAGCTGGGATTTGGGCTCTAATCCTTACGAAGCACTCAACTCACTTGGAAGGAGATCTTCCCATGCAACATGAATACAAGTGAGGGTGTGACTCTTCCCAATCAATGAGTCCAATTACCAATTTTATTTAGGTCAAAGTTTTCTTAGCAGTCCCTTTTTTAATTTTTTTGGTGTTATCGCTTCTTTTGAGTAGATTCAAACAAGCGCCTAACGTTTTTGTTTTTTTTCTTGATTCCTATTTGATCCAAAAACAGAGGGAGAATAGACTTGGAAAAGCCAATGCAAGTGGCACTAAGATGGAAATCTCACCTTAGTGCCTAAATGATGAATGCAAAGATAGAAGACTTACAGTGACTCCCAGCTCTCTCCATGCGGGATGCAAAACAAGAATTTATAAACCTATACTACATGCTGATATGCAAGCGGAAATCGTCCTAAGCAGGCAATTGCTAGCGTGAAGAACCACAAGTCAATCACAAATCCTCGGTCCTAAGGGTCCGGTCTAGACTCACCCCTCCTCTTCTCGACAAATCAAGTTCAGGAGTAGCGCTTGATGGGGTGGGCTCGCGACACGGCGGATCTAAGATGATGGTTTTGTTTAATTAAACTAAGTCCAAATACGATCTATAGGTGCATGCAAAGGTTATTAGTGTGTTTGGACCTAATCTAATCGATCGAGAAAAAGCCTAGAACTAAGGGCTCAATCCACAAAAGAAAGAGAAAATGAAATCAAAATCGGAAAATGACAGCGGTGAAAAACTCGTCAAAATCCGCGGTGAACCCCCAAGTGAACAAACACTTGGAAATTGGGCCCGAAGATCAAGTGTCCAAGTCCTGTATTATTACAAATTGATAATCACTCTCTCACAGAATAAAATGCAAACTAATCTAATCACTCTCTCAATCCTCCTGCTCTCTCCTGCCGGCTTGGCTTAGGAAAAGCCAGCTCCGCTTCACGTGGTTGCTCCGGATCCCCTAGGCGATCCGCTTTGCTCTGCGGTCCCTCGCAAGAAGACAAAAAGAGATGGTCAGAAAATCTCAACAATATCTATCAAAAATGCAAGAGAGATAAAATGAAGCAACAGTAGACAAACAAACACAATCAAACAAAAATGTGATCTATACGCTGCTGCTCCCCGGCAACGGTGCCATTTGATAATCACGAAATTCAGAACGGTCATATTGACTCACAAGGCAAGTCAACAGTCGGTGTCGTGACCACTACAGAATCCCGTGAAAGATCAACAATTTACCCACACTCAATCAATCAAACAACGATAAGCAGATGTGAAGTTAAAATTTATTTTTAACTCTACAAACAGATGTACAGGTGTAAGTATGTAGAGAGTTCGAACACAGGGAGCAATGCAGGATAGATCCACAAGTGTGTGTGTGTGTGTGTGTGTGTGTGAAAGTGATGTAATGTCTACACTAAGCAATGCAAATGTTTTTGTGGGTTTTTAGTTTTTATATTTTTTATTTTATTTTTGATTTTATATTTTTTGTATTTTGATTTTTAATTTTCTGATTTTATATTTTCTTTTATATTTTATAATTTTTTTAATAATTTTTTTCCAATAATAGAATATACACAATATAAGAAATGAGAGGATAAAGGATTTATAAAAATGAGTAAAAATGCTCAAAAATTGGAAACTAAATTGTTTTTGGTCTTTTTATATTTTTCTACTTTTTTTGTGATTTTTGAGAATTTTTCTAAATATTTTTGGTATTTTTAAATATCCCAATATGGGAAAACGGTGGACTAGGTTGCTCGCCGGAATCAAAATGAGGATGAAAAACACTAAACAGTACCCAAACATCCTCAAACTAATTTTGAAATATAGGCAATAAAATAAGGAAGACACAACAACTAAGTTTATGTTTTTCTGAGTTTTCCATGATTTTTTAAATTTTTATGAAGTTTTTTAAGGTTTTCAAGTTTTTAAGGTTTTTGTTTTGAAATTTTTAGTGGTTTTTGGACTGGCACTAGTAGATAATGAAACAAACAAAATATAATTTTTTTGGAAATTTTCAAAACGTTTTGCTAATTTTTATGGATTTTCTAATGCAAACAGTAGGAAAAACGCATGTTTTTGATTTTTAATAAACATGAAAATGCGATAAAAATGTGATGAAAAAATATGGCGTATATCAGCAAGTTACAGGAGCTTAACATAATTTTTGTGGAATTTTTCAAGTTGAAATGATGCACTAATTAAATAGAAACAACATCAAGAAACTACACTACTAACAAGGGCATAAGTGCAAATATCAAAACATCCAGGGGACAAAGTGCAAGTTTCACAAAAAAATCCATATCTGAATATTGCATTTAATTGACTAAATACAAATTTTAAAAGCTGCAAGGGTACTAGCACAAATTACCCAACCCTACGCGTGACTAGCACGCGCCTGGAAGGACCTAAAAGTAATTTCGAAAAATCCCAGGGGCTTTAATGCAAATATCCCAAAAATATTACAGTACGTTTGAAATTTTATGGACTAAAGCTAAATGACAAAATGGCCGAGAGTCCCTTTGCAAAATGCCCTTCACCTCACGCGCACAGGCACGTGAGATGACGTGGCGAGGACCTAACTACAAATATAGAAAATTTAGGGGGCTAAGTGTAATTATTGCAAAACTTTTTAAACTTCCCCTGAAAGTTTATAAACTAACTTTTAAATACAAAAATGCGTAGGGTAGACATTGCAAAATACCCCCACTCGGCTCAATCCGACGGCTGATGCGAGTCCACTTGCCACGTGTCGACGATCTCATGGCCGATGACGCTTCGCGTTGGACGGCGAAGATTAGATCCTCGGGTGAAGATCTGACGGTGGAGCTCGAGCACGATCCAACGGTTGCGATGCGATCTGGAGAGGCAGCCCAATCCAACGGTGGCGAAGCGCAGAGGAAGAACGGGGAAGAACGCCGGCGAGGCGAACTTCCCCAGGCTTGATCTCCGTGCTTCGATGGTTTCTGAGCTTCAAAATGGGGTTGCACCCTCCTGGGAGGTTCCTCTATGAGCTAGGAGGTCCAAAACACCTTGGCGGTGGCCGGGGCTCGCTGGGGACGTCGGCGGAGCTGGGAGGCTTCTTGCGTCTCCGGCGAGGGTCAAAATGATCCCCAGGCGTGCGATAAAGCCCAAACACCTGCAAAACAAGGTGAGAGGACCCAGGGCAAAGTGCTTGGGTCCCGAGGTGGCGAAACGGTGGCGCGAAGCGGCGGGGCAGGGCTCGGGCGGAGGTACGCTCCGGCCAGGTGATCAAATTGGGCGATTTACTCGATGGGATTGGAAGACTTTTCAGGGCTTTTAAACCTAAGGTTAAGGGAAGGAAAATGCATGAAAAATAGAATGGAAAGATGGCTGCCTCGACGGTTGACAATCGGAGGGAGTGTACCTCAACCGCCAGAGTTGGGGGAGGTGGTGGAGACGCCTCCGACTTCCTTCGCCCTGGCTGAATGCACGGAGCTGGAGCTGTCACCTCCAGGAATGCTTGGAGCACGAGAGGAGCGAGGAAGGGTGGACCGAAGGTGTTCAAAATAAAAAATGAAGTCAGGGGTACCATATATGTCGTTTGACCCGATGACTGAAGTGGTCCAAAGACCAAGGCGTATCAAGCGGATCTTCAACCCATAGCCCGAGGTTTCACTTGGGCAGGCATCCTCGATCATGGCGGATGAAAAGTCAAGAAGGGCGCGACACGAAATAATGCAAGGAGCGGCCTGGAAAAATCGACAAAAAGGGGTCGAAACCAAGGCTCTGACAGGCTGCCAGGGCTAGGACAGCCAGTTGACCAAGGTCAACTTTGACTGTCCTCTAATTGGTCCACGTGGACTGATCAGGAAAAATCCCTGGAAAAAGAATTGTTAATTTAATAAAAATTAGAAAAAGGTCGAATTAAATTTAGGTCATTAAATAAAAATATTTATTATTTTATGTAGTATTTTATTCTAATTTTTAATTTTTTTATGAGGTATATTTTTACAAGTTTACTTTTGTACCCTTTATAGGCATAATGTCTATATATTTTATTCTTTTATTTTTATTTTGTGTATTTGATTTTATTATTTTTATTTAGTATTTTATAAAATTATAAAATACTTTCATACACGTAATTATATTTTTATTTTATTTTTCTTTTATAGTTTGTACACTTGATAAAATATAAGTACTATTTGTACAAGTATAAATATAGGTATAATACCTATGTATAGAATATACAAGTATTTTATTTGAATTTATTTTGCATTCTTATTATGATTTTATTGTATATATATATTATAAATAATATTTACATAATTATAAAAAATATAAGAATACAAAAATAATGAATAAATAATAAAATGAATATTTTAATCTGTACAAGTATACTATAAGGGTCCAAAACTCAACTTTCACACCGTAGCTCCGAAAAATATGAAAACACCTCCATTAAATAGATTATTTTATGCTATATACAATTAAAGGTGAATTTGGTACATTTTGAGTTTTTATTTGCAAGATACAGGTCTGGGAAGTTGGAGTTCTGGAATCTTATTCAGACCATAACTTTTTATCTGTGTATTATTTTTCTGTGAAATCAATTTTGTATTTTTCTTTATTTAATTATATACAACTTTCATGAACAAAGTTTCTTTATTTTAGGTATAAAAAGTGGAACCAAAAATAGGTCCTAAAATGAATAAAGAATGAAGGAATTTTTATTGCATTTAGCCCTTATCTCCCCCTACTTTATTCCTTGTCGACCTATTCATCGAGATGTCTAGGTCTCGGGGTTTCGGATCATAAAATATTTACAATATCTTTTTCTTTTTCTTTTCTTTTCTTTATTCTATAATTTTGGCTTTAATTACAGTATTTTATACACTATTTGGTTGCACATGCATGAATGCTAAAATGCTGGATTTAATGTTATTTACACGTATTTACTAGGGTTTTTGATGCTAAAATGATAGAATAAAGATGATGAAATGTGGCTTCATCAGAAGGTCACAATAATGGTGGATGAGTTGGATTTGGGGGTTAGGGTTCTTATTTTTAGAGGAGGTAGCATGGAGGCCATGTAGCTGGGTGGCATCACCGCCAAGGGTGGAGTCATCGAAGGTTGTTGGCCAACAACCTTGCTGTTGGAGTGGTTGACGTCGGAGGAAGAAGAGGTAGCGAGCGACGTCGGCGTGATGAAGAAGAAAGGTGGGGGAAGAGAGAGAAAAGAAGTAAAAATAAATAAAAATTCATGAATAAATTCATCAATTTATAAAGTTAAATAATTAGGTAATTTAATAATATTAATATTAATTTAAAATAATTAATTAAATAACTAATTATGTAATTAATAATTAATTAATATTTATTAATGAAATAATTATAAAAATATAATGAATAATTTAATAATAATTTATAATTAAATAATAAATAAATAAATGAATAAATTAATTAATTAAGTAATTTTTATTTGATAAAATATTAATAAAGTATATAGAAATAATATATTAAATAATAATAAATTACGGTACATTGTACAATTATACCATTACGGTCCTGAAACCCACATTTTGCATATTAACTCTGATTTTAGTGAAATTAGTGTCATTTGGTATACAATTCAATAGAACGAATTTCAAAATTGAGTTTGCCCAATTCAGAGTTCATAAGGGTAGGTTATAAGGTCCGAAAAATTTAGGCAAGGGCGTCATGTCCTCATGATTATTGGCTTTTTGAACTAAGTTGTATTTGTATATTTTTATATTGATTTTTAAAAGAAATTCAGAAAATAAATTAAGTTAAATGGAGTTATGGTTAATTAATTAAAAATATGAGAAGTTTCTATATATAGTATATATAGACAAAAGGGTTTAAACTCTAAAAATCACCCATTTTATTCTAATATTTTTTTGATATCTTTAATAAATAGTATTAGTGATAAAGCAATGCTTAAAAGTGAGTTTGGTAAGTTTTGAGTTTTTTTATAAATAATTTTCAACCTTGGAAGTGTGCTATTATGGCATTTTTTGTTCAAAGTAGTTAATTATTTTTATATTGAATATTTTTTCTAATATTTCTATAAAATAATTCTAATTTGTATGAATAACATTCATGAAGAAAATAATTTGATTTGAAGTTATCTTGATGATAATAAATTAGGTGAATATTTACAATGTGAAAAATGTGAATTATATTTTTGATCTTGGTTTTCTATAATTTTTATACGTTGGGATCCTTATCTCCTTCTACTTATTATTTTGTCGACCAAGTCAATATTGATTTGGTCTCCGGATTAGGATCAGTTTGTATAATTTTATATCCATAGCCTTGCTTTCTTTTATTTTTCTTTTTCTCTTTATTATTTTATTTTAGATAAAATAAATGTTAAATATATAATATTAACCATTGTGGTTAGAAGTTAAATAGTTGGAATTAGTGATTATTTACATGTATTTTACTAAGGATTTTAGCCAAAATAAAAGAATAAATGCGATGAATCATAGATTCATCATTTCCCAATACTTTACCTTTACTAGTCCCTTAAAAATACTTATTTTATAAATAAGTGCAAGTAAAAAAAATTAAAGTAAAAGAACTTAGAACATTCTTGTTTCTTTAAACTATATCTCACTTCACCCGAAATCTAGAACTTAGATTTAGACATTTGCATTAACATTGTGTTGAGACTCTATTAGAATTAGGATTCAAGCCTCAACAGCCTTCAAGTTCCACAAATCCTTATCCAGGTTCACCTCAACAGCCAGCTCAGATTCACCCATCCAATATGGAAACTTTTCAACTTTGAAAGAAATCTATATTGTGTGCGAAAGGTTTTAGCTCTTCCTGCCTAGAGAAGTGAAGAAACTGCCCATTACAGTAATACACTCCCATTGTACACTCATCCAGCTACTGATCCTCAAGGAGGGGGTATTTCCTTCTAAGGTCAGGTCGTATTGTGTCCACAATCAAATATAGAAATAAGTGAGAAGAATGGGAAGAGAATTGGAGTGTGATCATTGTAATCACATGTCCTTGTGAAGCCTGGCCTGTTTAGCCAAGTCTCCACTAAGATAATGCAGGATTTCTGAAGCTAGGACCATTGTGGTCGAATTTGTATTTGGTGTATTTGGCTTCTTTTTGGTACAAATGATTGTTTCACTGCATAGATCTTTTATGCCCTGACAGATATAGCATCTTTTCTTTCCATCCATTTTTTGGGGTCTTGGAATAATTGTGCCAACAGATCCTTCCCTCATCCGAATAAACACCCCAATCTCTCCCATCTTTAGACTTCAATGCCACTAGACGGGGATGGAAATGCACCACCGTAATGGATTACCCTTCATAGCCCATTAAAAGTTGAGCAAAGTGTAAAGTCCATGAGTTCAAAATTGGTTCAAATGGTGAAGAGTTAAACGGATGACCTACTTAGGTACATTCAAGTTGAATTCAGAACATGGTCTCATGGAACCTAAAGAATTAAGTCGAAATGACCTAAAGAGTCTTAATTCTAATTTCCAAGAAAGTTCCTTTATAATTAAGTGGATTAAGGCCTAACCTAAGCTCCATCTCTCAAACTTAGATCCATTCGGTTCAAGAATCAGACTTATTTTGAAAATACGAATGAATACGATAATTTGATGAAATGAGTTTGCTGGCTTTAACTTTTTTAGTAATTTTAAGAATTTTGTAATTTTATACTGAATTTTAAAACTTTTAAATTTTTTAGGAAATTTTATAGGAGTTAGTGAATTAATTTAATTTACATGAATTTTTACAAGACTTATGTACATTTTACAAATGATTTTATACCACTTTTCTATAAGAAGATTATACGACTTTTGTACAAGATTTTATAAGAATTTTAGAAGTTTTAAATAATTGAGGATTTTATCCAAGAATTTTTATAAATCATATTTACGGTTTTCTTACGGCTTTTAAAAATATAAAATATACACTCATACGTTTAGAGAGCCATATTACTAAAAATATAATATAAGTACGAGTTATGGCTTCTAAAGTATATATAGGATACATATACGACATCTTACTATATTTAGCATGAACTATGGCCTCACAATGACCAAAGAAGGGGCAAAGGAAGACATAATTCGGGCTAAGTATAGATTGGTGAAAAGAATTTTATACTATAATAACTCAAACAAATAATGAATAAATGAATGGAAGTCAATCATACCCTCTATACTTAGTATCAAGTTATCTTAAGGATATCAGACTCAAAACTGAAGATGATCGTGGTCAAGAGAAAGTACACAATCAACAGCTCAACTTGTACCCCCTATACTCTAGGTAAAATAACCCTAAGTATTGAGAAGAATATCAAAAGTTGAAGGACAAGCAAGAGAGCAAACGATACAAAATTTGAAAATGATCAAAAGACAAGAATGAGCGATATTACCCCCCCCCCCATAGTTGGACTAAAGCACACCCTAAGTATAAGCAATAACCAGGATAATAGGACAGAGCGATTTGATTAACACGATGACTACACCCCCCTTATATCTAGGATAAAGTACATCCTAAGTATCTCAAAAATTCTATATGAAAGTTAAGGGTGTAATAAAACCAAAGGAAGAAAGTGTAAAATCAAGACGAAACATGTGTATACAAAGTAGACAGTGTTGAGGTGCCTCTCAGCGAGCACTAGAGTTTACTCCCCTAGTTGGGTGCAAAGGGTAGGATAACATCATATCGAGGTTCAGGATGGCATCTGTAATATGAATATCTTACTATTGTTGCAGTCTCAGTGTGAGAACAACAACGAACTCAGAATAGACAGAAGATACACCAAATAGTTGATCAGGCAGGTGTCAGTTACTGAGAAAAGAGAAGAGATCATAAAATCAAGGATTGGTAGCATAAAATAAATTATCGTCTGAAGTTCAGAATGGAGTGAAAGAGCAGAGCCAAAGAAATTGAACTTAGAGAAAAAGTATCGATCAAGGAATCCTCTACGTCAATCACCATTTTGTAAAGGTATGAAAAGTCATGATTACGAGACTTATAATGAAAATTGATATCTAATGTACCTATGGTAGATAAATCTGACAATTCGTCTAATATCTTAAAGATCGGCCCATCCTCGTGAGGGTTACCGAGGAGAGAAAATTCAGACTCGGAAAAATAAAAAGAATTAGGGTACTCAAGAGAATCATCATACTCAGTCTCGACATCTGACCGATCAGATTGTTATTCAGAAAATGGGATCAAGTAGAGAGAACACATCTTCCGCAGATAACCATTGGGGAGATGCGAAAAATCAGACTGATTTGGAGAAGATAATGAACAATCACACTCGAATAATGGGTTCTCTCTCAAAGTCAGAAAAAAAATCATCCACTGACCTAGAAAAAACATTCTCAAAAAGATCCATATCAAGATCAAAGAGATCGTTGACCTGCCAAAGTAAATAGAGCGGATCTGGGGATAGGAGGTCGATCGAAGTTCCGATCTCACGAGAAGGTAAACCAAGATGATGAGAATCAACAGATGAAGTCAAAAGATCCATTTGAAGTAGAATACGAATCACCATCATAAGTCAGATAGAAGAATATAAGAAAATGAAGGGTGGGAGGGTGGGAACTGGAAAAGAAGGTGACTGCTAATGATTCAAAGATCAAAGATCTAGAAGATATAGATCCCACACCACACAATTAAATGCAAAGCAAACCCAGAGTTCACTAACTCAACCCAATGATGATAGTAAAAGTGCGGTCGTTTATCTTTTCAATTTTAGGTTTATTTGGCAAATAGATCTTCTAACATCTTAACACGAGCTAATAGGTGCTTAAAACTTCCCCGGAAGACTGTCCTTAGTTCTTACAGAAAATCATCTATTCTCAGCCAGTATGGGAATAAGTATGTAACGTTTCTAACAACCCGTGTTACTTGAGGACTGTGCTTTCGCGGTGTCATCTAAACCTCCCACTCTGCTAAAGAAAATCGGATTGTTTCCAACTACCCAAGAGTCCCCACTGAAGATTAAGTGATTAACTATATGAAATCAGTAGAAATTCGATCTCTGGTTCTAACCTTAAGGGTCGTCCCTCACTCACAAATCTAGAGAGTACCCGCAATTCATTCGTTGGGATTGCTCTCCCAAATAAAGTGGAGTCAGTTACATTTATTTTTAGGTCAAATATACTTAGCAATCCATGTTTCATTTTCAGTTATCACTTCTTTTGGATATCTTTCAAACAATGTCTAATGATTTTTTTTCTTATTTAACCTAGGGGATGAAACAAGCATCTAGATTGCGCGTTCTAAGTCTAACTACGGGAGAGCAGTCAAAGGAAAAATAAAAAAATCCTAAGCATGCACCTATCCTCGGAAAAGCTGTGGAAATCGTCGAGAAAATCACAATGCGAGAAAATCCATGGTGGGTGCCATGTTCCCCGAAGTGCACGGCACTCAGTGAAACAAACCTTGAGAAAGAGAGGGAGGAAGGTACAAGCTAGGATGCTTTTACAGGGCCCCTTCTACAAAAACAGAAAAATGGGCAAATGCCCTTGATTTTTTTACAAGGATTACAAAAAAGTAAAAAAATCGATTTCTCGGTTCTCAACTTTGTGGTTTAATCTACGCCCACAAATAAAAAACAACAAACCGTGAAGTTAAAAAATAAGATGGCAAAAAGAAAACCTAACCGAAATTCTACGATCTAGCCTAGCGCTGCCACCATGGCAATGGCACCATCTGAAAAATCGACTGATCCACTACTCTAAAAGAAGAATAGTGTCGTTGTAATAATCGGCAAAACTTTACCATAAAAGTTATTTTTATTATTTATACTCCTAAACTTTGATATATAATGAAAGTACGGGAGTGTCTAACTCGAGGGGGCAAACTATTGGAAACTAATGTTAAATGACGGAAAACTAAAGTTTTATGGGTTTTCTATTTTTCTTTTATTTTTAGGGAATTTTCTGGATTTTATTTTTTGAATTTTATATTGTTTTTTGTGATTTTAAGTATTTTGTAATTTTCTTTTGTTTTTTTTAATTTTATAAAATGTTTTGTAATTTTTAATTAGTTTTTATTTTATTACTTATTATGTTTTTTAATTGCATTTATTATTTTTATGAATTTCAAATGGTTCTTAGAATTTTTATGGATTTTGGTTTATTTTTAAGGTGACAAAACTATTTTGTAATTAGAAATTGTGAAGTATTTTCGATTTCAAAAATAGAAAACGGTGAGAAAATAATTTTGTTTTATTTCTATTGAAAAGTAGATAAAATTGTCTTTAAAATGACATGTTTTATGTTTTTATGTGATTTTATTTATTTAGTTATGCTTTTTCATAATTTTTATATATTTTGTATTTTTATTGGTTTTAATATTCAATTTTGATTTTATTCTTCTTTTATTATGTAAAATATGCTAAAATATATTGTATAGAATTTTTATAGATTTTTTAAATGAGTTTTTTATATTTTTATGATTTTTAAAGTTTATTATATTTCTGTATTTTTATATAAATTATTAAAAAATAGATAATATCTTTACTTTTAAAAATTGTTATAATGTTGTACATAGTATAATACTACATATGTATATGTATTTTTTTATATTTTTTATTTTATTTATTATGCATATAGCATGCATAGTATATCTTACTGCATTAGGGGTATATACGTAATAAAAGGAAATGATAGGGGAGTGTTTAAAATGCAGGAAATCGGAGGGCGTCTGCACAAAATTCCAGAATTGCACGTAATTCATGTGTGGTTCTGGTTGCTGGACATGTTTGTTAAAAGAAAAAATCTGGGCGGTGAATTGCAATTTCACCCCAGAAAGAATCTGACGCACGTGCAAAGCAGGTGTGTGGCTTAAGCGACGGGGCGGTGGGGATAATGGACAGTCTGATCGTGCGGATGGGGAAGGTTGGTCGCACTACGAGCGACGTGTGTATATGAGAAGAGGCAGATGCGCGGCTCTATCAATTCTGCCTGAACAATGAAGATCGAATGGATGCTATTTATTCTGGTGCAGGAGGTGTTCTTCCTCAAATCTAATCCAATGTAACGGGCGATGATGGGTTCTGATCTGGATATTCTCCTAGTGGACTCTCAATCTGCTGTTGTCAGACAGTTCCAATCGGGTCTCGATGCTACTCGGTTGGCCTCAGAACTTTCCCAGTTACAGATGCTTCATTTAATGATGGTGATGCTATGGTCCTCGGTCTGTGGAAGATATTCAGATGTGACTCGGGTCTCTGATGTATTTTGATGTTTTTATCTACATATCTCCTTTCGTCTCCAGAAGACTTGTGATTGATAAAACTACTCGAGGCAAACACTTAGTCGAAAACAATACAGAGAATGGTGAATGACGGAGCTCTCATTAGTTCTCTAGAGATGAAAATCAAGCGGCATACGAATGGCAGAGGTGTTGAATGGAACCCTCAGCATAGACGAGGAAGAGGGTGGACTCGCATCCGAGCAGATCTGAGGTGAATGGGCTACGTAATGAGGATTTGAAGAAGCGGTTCGATGCAGATGAGATGATTATTGGTCGAATTAGAGGTAATCGAACTAAAATGGATGTCAATCGAGAGGAAGGAGGGTTTGAGAAGAGAAGATGATCGAAGGGATAAATCGAGGAGGGGACTAACCTGGACGTGTGTTGGATAAGTGAGTTGTTGCCTGGGAATCGGCGCTTAGCGGAGCTACGATGATGATGGCCTCTATGAGGCGACAAATCCCCAAAGGTTGATCGTGTGACGTGCCGAGGAGTAGCACAATTGAGACAAAGATCTCACCGTCCTCCGTCCCTCAACCTCGCTCGACAGTAATACGGTCCCGAACGGTCCCAAAACCCACATTTTGCATATTAACTCCGATTTTAGTGAAATCAGTATCATTTGGTAGATAATTCAATAAAACGAATTCTAAAAGTGAGTTTGCATGATTCAGAGTTCGTACGGACAAGTTATAAGGTTTGGAAAATTTAGGTAACGGCTTCGTGACCTTAGGATTTATTTGCATTTTCACTCAAGTTACAATTTTATATTGATTTTTAGAAGAAATTTAGGAAAAATTAATTTAAATAGAGTTATGGTAAATTAATTAAAATACGAGAAGTTTCTACATATAGTACATGTAGACAACGGGGCCCAAATGCCAAAGTTCACATGTTTTATTATAATATTTTTTTGATATTTTAATAAATAGTATTAGTAATAAAACAAAATTTAAAAGTGAATTTGGTCATTTTGAGTTTTCTAAAAATAGTTATGAATCTCGGAAATGGGGCTTTACGACTTTTTCAGTTCATTGTAATTAAATATTTTTATATTGAATAATTTTTATAATATTTCTATAAAATAATTCATATTTTTATGAACAACTTTCATGAAGCAAATAATTTTGTTTGAAGTTATCTTGATGATAAATAAATTAGATGAAATATTTACTATGTGAAAAATGTGTAAATTGTATTTTTGGTCTTGGTTTTCTATAATTTTTATAGGTTAGGATCTTTATCTCCCTCTCCTTATTTATTTCTCAACGAAGTCAATATTGAACTGGTCTCGGGGTTAGGATCAGTCTGTATATATTTTATATCTACAACCTTCTTTTCTTTTATTTTTTTTATTATTTTATTTTGGATAAAATAAATGTTAATTATATAATATTAATAATTGTGGTTAGAATGTTAATTAATGGGAATTAGTGATTATTTACATGTATTTTACCAAGGATTTTAGTGAAAATGAAAGAATAAAGGAGATGAATCATAAATCCTTGTGCTCCAGCTTAAATCCATTTTTTAGAAGAAAGAGGGTAAAATCCCGAGGTGGGACTTTTACCAAAACTATTCGTTTTCTTAAAGGATAAAGAGTTACATTACTTTGCGAACCAGAAACGGAAAAGGGAAAGACAACTATCTATTACATTTTCTTAATAATACCTCTGATTTTTAAAAATTACATCATTCATTCCTCCCTCATATGGCCCAAAGGATGACAAACGGTGAAAAGCAGTCGCCCGTCGAGTCATCCCCATCGACCTTACCGACCTTCAGAATTCGACGACACCAGCATGGAGTACCCATGACACCCCTACCCCCTTCTAAACTTGCACTGACAAAGGAAACGTGAAAAATAGATGATCTGCATCCTCCGTCTGCTCACCATACCAATCAAAATGGACATTCGGAATGCCAAGCAGCCCGCCCCTTCTTGCTTTGTCCCAAATCCTACCCCTTCTGAGGTACCAAAGAAAGACCTTTACTCTGTAAGGGATCCTGCTTGCCCAAATAATTTTAATATCTGGCTTTAGGTCTGGGTTCAGATCCTCCGTTCTCCCTCTAAACACTGTGTATGCCTTTTTCACTGAGAATCTTTCCCCCTCCCAAACAAAGTGATCTCTTCCCTGAGATAAACAATCAAGGGATGGTAGTTCAAACAACATTCTGCCCAACTCCTCCCTTCTTTTGTCCCGAAAGCTCATACACGAAGGGAGGGATCCACAACCAGAACCACCAACCTCAGCTACGGAACACCCCCTACTTGCAGCCAAAGAAAAGTGTCTTGGGAACCTATTTCAAAGTGCCCCCTCCCATGTAAAGTTATCCTGCCAAAACCGAAAAACATCCCTGGCCCCCAACTTTGGCATCATTCTCGACCTCATCTGTGGTAAAGTATCTTGAACCCCGCTTCAAAGAGAAGACTCGTAATGCACTCTACCTGCTTCAAGGGAGTTGCTGACGTCATAGATGATACGTATGAGCTGGAAAGACAATCTATATGTATTACCCCAAATCTACACCATTCATTTATCCAGATGTTCTTTGTTCATACAACTCACATACCAAATTCCAAGGCCCCCTTCGCTTCTCTAACTCGTAAGCCCCTCCCATCCTACCAGATGTATACCTGGTATTTGTTGCTTCCCATTTGACCATAAGAATCTTCTTATCATTACCTCTATCTTCTTCCTTACACATATCGACATCAACCTAGTTGAAAAAAAGAAGATAGGGATCGCCACGGCACATGCTTTAGCAGAATCAATTTCATGCCTTTAGATAAGGTGACAGCCTTCCAACCTACAAGCCTCTGCTCCAATCTCCTGAGGACTACATCCCACTCCGCTTTCCTGAGCCTTCCTGCCACCAAAGGAAGCCCAAGGTAAGGAATGGGTAGCTTCCCAAGGGGCATCCCAAAAGCGTAGCCCTCGATCCGCTCTCCTCCTCATCCATCCCAAATCGGATCACTACAGACTTATCTCTATTGATCTTGAGGCCCGATATGCTACTGAAGATCTCCACTAGCTGCCTCGTCCTTCTGTGCATATCTTATGTGCCGCTCAAGAAGATGATAGTGTTGTCTACTTATTGCAAAAGAGGAACAGAGATGGCTCCCTTTCAGAACCCCTCACACCATCCTTCGTCGACTGCTCTCCTAAACATTGCTGCCAAAGCATCCGCCACCAAAATGAAAAGCATCGGTGCTAACAGGAATCCCTGTTGGACACGCCTTTGAGGTTGGAAAAATCCTCCTTCCGGTTTCCCATTCAATAGAACTATATACGACGAGGTCGTGATGCACCTCTTCATTCAGCCTATCCAGAGGTCGGCAAAGTCACGTTGTCGAAGCAACTCCCACAAGAAACTCCAATCCACGCAGTCGTATGCCTTCTCGAGTCAATTTTCCATACCCAATCCCTCCATGTTTTCCCGGCACCCACTGTAGGCAAATCTCATATGCCATAATCAGCCCGTTTGTCATCTGTCTTCCTGGGATAAACGTAGTCTGATTTTGCAGGATTACATCCTCCAGCATGCATATGAGTTTATCTGCTAGCATCTTGGCCACAATCAAGTAGATTGCATTAAACAATGCAATCAGCTTATAGTCCTCCAACCAGATCGAGTTCTCCTTCTTGGGAAGAAGAAGAAGCATTGCCCGGTTAACCTTCTCGATTCCTCCGTTGCCATTTCTGAACTCATTGATTAATGTCATAACGTCTTCCTTTAGCAAGTCTCAAAATTCCTTGTAGAAGAACACCATAAAATGGCATGGTCCAGGTGCCCCATCCGCGTTCAACCTCCACACCGTGCTTTTAACTTCATCCTCCATAAAAGGCACCTCCATCTCTGATGCTTGTGCTTCTGACAAAGATTCCACACCTGCTCCACGTCGCCCCTAGCCATTACGTATCCTTCTCCTCGACATCCCCATAAAATGATCTCTGAGAGCCCTTCCCAACTGAGCATCAGCCACAACCCTTTCACTTCCCACTTCAAGACTATGTATAAAATTCATCCTTCTTATATCAGAGGCCATGAAATGAAAAAACCTCGTGTTCGCATCCCCCTCGTGCAACCACTTATGTCTGAATTTTTGCCTCCACTCCACTTCTTCTTTCCTGTCCTTCAAAAGTAATGCTTCTAGCAGCCTTGCATGTTCCATCACCTCCTCTTGGTCCAGGCCCCTCCGATCCTCCATCCCATTTAGTCGAACTACTTCCTATTGGGCATCTTGTCTTCACCCCTCCTTCGTGTCCTCGCTCCACATCTGAAATCAAGCAGGAATCTCTTCAACAGTAGTAATTTAGATGTGAGGCATCCTACTGCCGACCCCTCCACCTGCCAACCTCTCCACTACGTGACCACCTCCTCCTTGAAACCCTCTTCCATCAACCATGCCCATTCAAATATTAATACGGATCAGGGTCGCTTTTGTTATTACGAAGACCACAGAATTGGCATATGGTCAGAGTGAGACTAAGGCAATGACCATACCTGAGAGAGGGGGAATAAGTCCACTTCCTCAGGCAAAAGAAGAAATCTATCCAACTTCGATCTTGATCTAGCATTCTGCCAAGTGTATGTACATCCTGTTGCATCAATTATTGTGAGTCCCAAGGCATGGATCTGACTCCTGAAATCTTCTGAACCAATATCATGTCCACCACCCCTCAAAAGCCTGTCATCTGGCATCAAAGTTACAATTTAAGTCACCACCAATCAGTCATACGTCCTCCTCTCTATGCACTCCCACCTCCGAGAGATATGCAGCCAAGGAACCAGTCACCAAATTCATAGGCCCATAAACATTGGTCATAGTAAACGTGACATCATCGGCCTTCCTCTTTAGATGCACCAAAAGAGAAAATAAGGATCTTCTCTCCACCAACTTCTCAAAGTCATGTCTTCTCCACCCAGTCAGGAGCGTGCCAACCATTCCCTGGGACTCAACCTCAGTGAAGTCAAACAAAGAGCCGCTCCCAAATCTCTCAAAGCCCCCCTGCCCCTGATATCTTCGTCTCTTGCAACAACACAATGTCCATGTCAACCTCTCCTATTAGGTTCTTGACCATAGTCATTTCTCGGGACGATCCAACCCCCTCACATTCCAAGAAATCACCTTCATTTGGAAACCTTTTGATCATCCCTCGTGGCGTAACCATGCCCAAGCTCTCCGCGAAATGTATGTCAATCAGGCTGAAGAAACTTGTCTTCCAATAGGCAACCACGGTCCTTCAGTCACCTCATCATCGGATATATCTTCATTAACCCCTAGATGTAGTTCTGACTCCAGCAACAACCTCCTCCTTTCCCTTTTCCTCCAAGCTCGCAGCTTCCACTCGAAGCACCAACCAACCCGCTCCCCCAACCACCTTGCGTTACTCCCCATACCCCTGCACCTCCATTTTCGACCCCTTCAACAACCTATCCTCCCTTTCCAGTCCACCCTCCACCACTTTTGAACCCTCCCCTACCACCCCTTGAGGATATTTGCCCCCTCTTCGAACGCCTCCATGGCCTCTCCCAACTCCCCTTGAAGACACCCTCCCCCCCCCCCCCCATGAGAGACTTCATCTACCGCATAGTAGAAGTAGCTCCCTCCCCCTCCTGGTGTTGATCCCACCACTGGCAAGCCAGCGGACCTCCCCTCAGCCTCTCCCATAGTGGCACCCAAAACCATTGCCAGCCCTGGTGCCCTGTTCGTGACCTCTCGAACCAACTTGACTTGTGCCCATGCTCTGAAGCCGGTTCCAGACCATCCTCCCCCACTGCTGCCTGTCGAAGGTCCACTATTAACCCAATTGGAGTGTCTGCCTCGAATTGCATCCCGTCATCGGGTTCGCCGCATATAAAGGCTCAGGGTTCGGAGTCGACAAGATCACTATTCCTTGCTGATCATCCCTCTCCCTACCGGATGGGAGCCTTGACCGCCCAGATTTCACCATTGTAGATGGGTCTCTACCCAATTTTTCAAAAGAAGACCCGCTAAAGTGGTCCTCCATCTTTCCTTGATTGTCCACGTTTTGATCTCCATTTTTGGCATTCCTTGGAAACATTTCTCGATTAAATGTTCCAAACGAAATTCCAATAAGGCATTTATCTTGCAAAATTGTTGTTGTTGTATGGTGAGGATGTTCCTTGGGAAACGTCACAATCTGTACACTTGAATGTGGAAGGCCAATAGGCTTGGAGATAACGAGGCTTCTTATATCAGAGGCCAATAGCTGTTGAGCTTATCGATGAGGCATTGGGAAGCTGGAGCAAGAAGATCTCTACAATCAAAGTTCCGGGAAGAACACATTGGTCCCCATTCTTCCACCGACCTCTTGATTCATCGGATCAAAGAGAAACACAAGGTTTTATCGTAGCCCTTGATTTCAGCTGAAATGAAGTCCAAGCCTCGTTGTCAGATTAGTCATGTGGCATGCAAAGGAGTGCCCGATCCAGTACCAGTTATGGGGTAAATTGCATCACCCCCTCTGCCTTTTTTATTTATATTTTGGTCCTATAATTATTAAATCTTATTTAAAAGTTTTTTAAATATTACGCAGAGCCCCCATAATTTTTCTAAATTATATTTGGGTCCCTTACCAGCTCACCTCACGTGGACCCCCCCGTGTAAGGTGGCTATTTTGCACTAATATCCTTTCAGGTTTAGTTATTTCTATTTAGTCTTGAAAATGTGAAATACGTGTAAATTTTTGAGATTATTTGCATGAAGATCCCTTGTACTTATTTTTTATTACAAAAATACCCCTTTCATGATGTTTATTTTTATTTATGTTTGTTCATTTTTATTAAATAGCTCAAGTGCCTTATAAATTTGTGGAAAAATGCTTCAGATGCTTTATCTAATGCTTGTTCATGCCATTATTTTTATTTAGTATTTTGTTGTATTTTTCCCACTTAGTAAAAATAGAATAAGAGCTATTTATTTATTGTTTTCTTAGAAAAATACGAAAAACCTATAAAATAAACTTTAAAAATTCTAAAAAATCTATAGTATATATTAATATATAGTATAACTCTTGACCAAAAATTAGAAAAAATATAAAAAGTAAAAAAAAAATTGAAAAATCTTAAAAAACCTATAAAAATCAATAAAAAATACTAAAATTACATAAAAACATAGTTTTATGTTTCTTATTTCATTTATAATATAGTGTATAGTAAAAATAGTTTTGGAATTTTTGAACTTATTTCCTATTTTTAAAACCCAAAATATTTCAAGCTATTATTATAGTTACGATTTTGTTATATCAAATACTTAAAAAATACATAAAAATTAGCAAATGTTATAAAAAAATCACAAAAATAGAGAAAATCATCAAAAACACAAAAAAATTAATTTTTACATTTTTACTATATTTAGCTATATTTTAAATTATATACCTTATATATTATATAAATCTTATAATACATAAATACAAATTATTATCATTATTATTATCTATAAATATATTATATATTTTAAACCCTTTAAACAAAAGATTGTTCTTGTATATATTCTCTAAATTTATATATTTTATATCCTTATATTATTAAATCTATATCTACTTTTATTGTTATATATAGTATTTTTAAAAATAAAAAAGAAGTACAAATTTAAAAGAAAAAAATTTAAAAATTTAAAAACATTAAAAATAAAACATTAAAAATCCATAAAAATAAATATAATTAAAAGCCTACAAAATTTAAAAAAAGTTATAAATGTACAAAAATAATTGTTATTGATTTTTATTAATTAATAACAATTATACCTATGTGCGATTTGTTCTTAGTGGTTCGACCACCATACTTGTTGTCTATACACCTTTAATAAACTTCACCATGCATTCCTTTATTATTTTATCATACGTGGGTTGATTGTTGATCTAGTTGATTGTTGATGTGTCGAGAGTTGAGAGAGTGGTCGATATAGTGATTGTCGGACCCGAATTGTCGGGCACTGTAAACCCTCCAAGACTGGACGTTAGACTCCTCTCTGTGATCCCTAGCTAATCAAGAACCCTCACTACAACAAAATGGATCTATAAAGATTTTTCTAAATCTATTGCTATATCATCTATTTCAATATATAACGTTGATATTATAATTGCGAAATTAATTTTTATACTTAAAGTTAGCAACGAATATCATGCCCATGTTACACTATTAGCGTGGTGCGTATAACAACGCTTATCTGTTGTTATTTTTCAATTTTTTTTGCTAATCATCGCTAATTTTTTTATTTAAAATTTAACAACAATTTGTTAACATTTTAAAAAGTAAATATCCGTAGAAGCACCATCCATTTCAGATATACAGAAAATATAAGATAATCTACGCAGACACCAAATGATTAATCCGTATAGATCAAATTTAATTGGACCGACGCAATTTCACATAACAAGGACCACCTGCAACACCTTACGAAATCAACTAATCAATAGCAGATAAAGTAGTTAGATACGAATGTAATATCCCCATTGTGAGCTATAAAATATGACGGTAATCGATCTCTCACACCACAGCAAGATCTTATCCCTTGTCCTCAGATCTACCAGGCCGTAGCAAGGACTCTGATGGCAGTGAGATCCACTCTACCATTAACGATAACAAGCACCACAACCTTGAAAGCACACCTCCCCGCTCATGCACGCCACTGTTCGGATGCAGATGGCGGTGCACTCGTAGTGCCTCTCACCATCTTTGACCGCGTCGACTACGACAGACTCATAGGCTCTGTGTTAGCCTTCAGGCCACCAACGCCCAGCAACGAAACCATCAAAGAGGGTCTCTCCAACGCCCTCTCCTACTTCCCTCACCTCTCTGGCCGGCTTCGATCCGGTCCTCCATCGCTGCTTCTCAACAACGCCGGTGTCCGCCTCATCGAGGCGACTGTTTCCATCCCACTGGATGAGGTACTTCCTCTTGATCCCTCTGTCAACCACAACGTGGATGACCTCTGCCCGCCTACCCTCATCACGCAGGAGGAGCTCCTCCTCGTCCAGTTGAGCCGATTTGCGTGTGGTGGTCTTGTCATGGGCTATGCCATCAACCACCACGTGGGTGACGGTCACTCAATGAGCTTCTTCATAGATGTGTGGGCGAGGCTGGTGAGAGGTCTAACACTTGAGCAGCTTCCGTTGCATGACCGGGCGGCCGTCGTTGATGCAAGGAGCCGGACTCCACCTCAGTGTCCTTTCGACCACGACCAGATAGAGTTCAAAGAGATACCTCCGTCGTCATTCTCCGACTCCCCCGTCTCCCAACTCGTCATTCACTTCTCCGCTGACATCATAGCAAAGCTCAAAGCTAAGGTAATGGATGGTAACCCCTCCAGCCGATGCAGCACATTTCGCTGCCTCCTCACACACCTATGGAAGAAGCTCACGGCGGTACGTGGCCTGCACGAGGAGCAGCTTACCAGTGTCAGGATTGCGGTTAACGGTCGCGGTAGATTACAACCTCTCGTTCCTAATGAGTACTTTGGCAACCTCGTGCTATGGGCCTTCCCTACGATGAAAGCGGGAGAGCTTTTGAAACAAAGCTACGCACAGGTCTCCGACGCAATCCACGATGCGGTGGTGAAGATCGACGACGCTTATTTCAAATCGTTCATCGACCATGGCGAGGTGTTGAAGATAAAAGGGAGGGAGGACGCCGCCATCCAAGCACCAGTTGGGAACGTGTTCTGCCCAGATCTAGAAGCTGATATATAGCTGGTTGACCTTCGACTTTCATGCTATAGACTTCGGCGGTGGACCTCCTTCAGCATTTGTGGTGCCGCCATGCATGGCCAGCGAGGGTGAGCTGATATTAGTGCCGTCTTGCGCGAAGAAGGGGGACGTGGACGTGTTCCTGGGTGTGATGCCTCACCAAGTTGGCAGATTTAGGCAGTGCGTGTTCTCGTTCGATTAGTACATTATGTAATAGGAAACTCCATATGTTCGTGTCCATTTGAATCCGCGTGTTGGATCCACTGCTACTAGCCGTTCTGTTCGTTCTGTTGGACATAGGATTAATAGCGTGATCATTAAATGTTAGTTTTCGTGATTAATACGAATAAATGCATCACATATTAAAAAAGCTATAATCAAGTATATCTGATTCATACACTCATTGCAAGATGTATGCAAGAATCAATAAAATTAATTAGACAATACATAAATCATTTTAAGGCAAGATGCAAGAAAGATAAATCAATAAATAAATTACTGCAAACAAAACAATAAGTAAATTAGATAAGAGATCACCGTAGTATCAATGAAATGAATTGTCCTTACAAAAGATATCATCCCCACAATACCGGTGTGATGAGTACTGGCGATCTGCTCCCAAGATACGACGGTTACGATCTTTACCTACGTACACCGACGAGATCGTCCTCAAAAGTACCTCAGACAACTTACAACCAAGAGAAGAAAGAAGAACACTATTGTGTTCGAGAAGAAGAAAACAACGGCGACGAAAAGTTTTCTTTTGAGTGAAGAAAACGACGTACATAGGGAGGATATAAAAAGACCTAGGACACGACTTTCCGTCTGACGAAATGCTCGAATGACCACCTCTTCGAATTCCGAAAATGGCCTACTTAGGCTAAGAGCCATTAGAGTCGAGTCGAGTTCCCTTAAAGCAGTCGAATCAAAATTAATCTGTGGAATTTATTTATTGAATCTGCTAATGAAACCCACAGCAAAAGTATCGAGATCTGAATTGACTCTTCTGAGCCCGAGTTGATGCAGGTGTCAGAGACAGCAGATCATAGTGCACGTGTGTGATCATCCATTCCTCGTCTCTATTATTGCTGCAAGACCTTGGTGTGTGAACTCATATATAAGCCCACCAATAATTTAGAAATAATAGACATGGTACTAAACTTCCACCCAAACTACTCCTTGTTCTAAATTTTAGAGTTCCCAACTTTTCCTCCATAGCCTTTTGGTTTCTCAATTGAAACCAAATTTAAAAAAATATAATTGCATAGGTTTACCAAATTAAAACTTAACTACATTAACTTTAAGTGCAACAATCCTTCACGAGTTGATCAATTTAAAAAAGTTTCAAAGAGAGTTAAAAGACATCTTTCTCCTGCTACACTTTGCTTTCACTAAAAGTATCTTTCGATTTGAACCTATATCTGAGTTTACTACTTTCACTTTAACAAAAACAAAGTGAGATACATCTTGAACTTCAGACCTTGGCGTTAAAGTATACGGTAAAAACAACAAAGTATTGTTCTTGGTACAATGTTCATGATTGGTGCTCTTAAAGGCCATGCACCCTTATCATGTTTAATGAGTGTGCTCAGGAAAAATCATCTTCTTTTAACTGCAGTCCACAATAACACTCACATAGGTGGTGTTCTCCAAGGATGCACTGCTAACATCATGCTCAAGGCTTGAACCCATTCAGAGCCCCTCTTCCTAAACTTGCAGCTTAAATGACACTTAAACTTTTAGGGATAAGACACTCATGCATAAACATTAAAATAAGAGGCCATCCAATTCTTCATATGCCTATTCTTATCACATTGAACCTACTTTGTGGGATCTCCACTCATATAGGTTGGGTTACTACTATAGAGGAACTCCCAATGAATTTTAGTCCCATCCTAATCCTAGACTCTAGGATTAAATATCTATCAAGTCCTTGAGTTAAATAGACCAATCATGTTGTCTTTGTATCCAATAAAATTCACAGGCAACACTCCTTGAGACACCAAATCTTTTAATGTTTTAAGTCTGATTTGTATGTGTCCTTTTTTCTGATTGAACTTTGAACTCTTGATCTTCGCACTTATGTTCATGTTATCACAATGTACTGGAATCGCAGGAACTTGCTGATCTAATATGAGAATTTCATAAAGAAGTTCCCTTAGTCATTCAGCCTCGATTTTAATGATGTCCAAAGCGCACAACTTAACCTCAAAGGTAGACCGAGTTAGAATGGTCTGCTTTATCGACCTCCAGGAGACTCCACTGCCAATAAAAATATAAAATCATAAAAAATAATTTAAAATAAAATTCATTAAAAATCCATAAAAATCATTAAAAATTGTAGAAAAAAATCCACATTAATAACAACACATCCACTTAATTGAAAGTTTGCCTCATGAGTTCGACATTCCCTACACATACCATTTTACATTTGTTAGGAGTATAAATGAATTCAAAAGATCTTTAAACTTCTTTTCCATTGAGTGTGATGTGGTCAACACAATGACATCATTTTAGCTTTTAGATGATTGACCCAAGTTTCTCGATTCAACACCTAGGCCCCTCAGTGGAGAGACATCTATTATTATAACCCTAATCCTAGTTCTCCATATATATAAGGAGCCCTATGGTTCTCGATATGAATTAAGAATTTCTAATTTAGATTTCAACTCTATTATTAAAAGTAAAAAAATATATATTAAATACTTATAAGGTATTTTAAGAATAAATATTAACTAAATTTTCTACTTATTTTCCTAAGACATATTTGATATTATATAATATGCTCTTCAGTAGAATCCATATATTTATAAC
The DNA here is from genome assembly GCA_037367405.1 of Ottelia alismoides. Lineage (NCBI taxonomy): Eukaryota > Viridiplantae > Streptophyta > Magnoliopsida > Alismatales > Hydrocharitaceae > Ottelia > Ottelia alismoides. The sequence goes on from JAZKJV010006222.1 coordinate 269,981, forward strand.
TTGTACCTAGTTGACATTAATCACTATAAGAAAAGTGACCTATGGCATTGAATAATTTAATATCTTGGCTGTATCTTCTGTAGTTAAATATATAATAACAAATATTATTCATTATTTACTTCTTTAAATTTGCAATGAATAATTGTATTCATTGTTATATTGCTCACAATGAATCATATAACAATGACTATTCATTGACTTTTTCTTCTAATCGTTGCTAAATTAGGAAAAAATGTCGTTATATTGACCTTTAACAACAAATATGAATTCATTGCTAATTACAAGTACAAAAGTGTTAGCAATGTGAGCCCCCGGCGAACCATTTCTACAATAAATGTTATTGTAATGAATAAATTATCAATGAAAGTTATTGATTATTTTCACTCCCTTTCTGAGATTAATTGAATGAATGCATTATAGGGTTCCTCTGTACAATAAGGGTTATGTACCATGGCCAACTTGATAATCATACAACTGTGTATTCATTGAATGAATCATAGAGGCTGATGCTTGGATGAATATCTAAGGAGTTAGATAGAGGACTCATCAAGCATCGTCGAATGATTATTAAGTGATGATCTCCAGCCTAAGTGGGAGATGACAATCCTTTCTCAAATGGCCGATATCTGACTGACCTCTTGATGCAGGTCCTCCTGCATGGAATAGTGATTTGAAGGTGTCAGGTTAGTTAAGTCAATGGGTTGACTTAACAAGATCGAGATAACCAAAGACCTATGCTGAATACTGTCACAACATAGGCATGCATCCTCTGACCGGAGACAGATGTGTTGCTATATATCTAAGTGTGTACATTTGGCAGACCAATAGGTTGATGACCTAACCAAGGTCTAGAGACCGATGAGCTGGTGTGCATGTAAGGACATATAAGTAATACGATCTCTCAAAGGGATCATACAGGTTCACTTGTGAACCAGAAGACATGAGCTCACTCATGAGGTATTGGGACTGATCAAATTCCATGCATGGTCGTCATGCTTTGGAAGCATGACAGGAATTTGAAGGTAAGATATATGCTTTGTGAAAGCATATGATCTATACCAAATCCCAGTGACCAAGATTGAGAAACTTAATGATCAAATCCTGAAGATGACAATGTAAAAGTGATCTTTATCTTCAGAATGATCATAGGTCTTCCAATATGCAGGATGTACAGGTATTGGGAATACCTGAGGGTGATGTGATCATAAACGATTCTATAACCATGACGCTTCCATTCCGAGGGAGTGATGAAAAAGGTTTTGATTTTAGTGACTCCTCTCACTAGAGAAGTGACTTAATCTTAGTCCATGAACTGGACATTAATCTGAATAAGATTCAGATGCAATGAGAATATTAGGTCTACGGTCTTGATTTGATCAAGCATCAGTGGGAGGTCCATGGGATCTGGATTTGAGACATGATCTCAACATCCAAGTCACTATACGTGGAACAATACAATCACCCTGTCCTTATCTCCAAGTATCTACGGAGAAATCACATTATTCTTGAAGGGTTCAAGAATAATTCCATAGATCTTCGCAATGAAGAAATAATGATTAAATGTGATTTAATCATCTTGACATGTGAAGAAATTATCCAATATAATTAAATGTGATTTAATTATTATGGATAAGAGTAATGTAGATAGATATATCCAATTATTTATAATATATTATAAATGTGATTTATAATGTACTAGAGAGAGCTAATTATAATTTATATTTATTGATTAATTATTATGTGTATTGGATACACATTGTATAATTAATTGACAATGTAAATTATATGTTGTTTTGGGTTGTGAATATGATTCACAATTTTCCAATGTCAAGATTGCAATATTCCCAAAATTAATTGTGAATTATTTTGATGAATAAATCCCAACAAAAATTGTTGGAAATAAATAATAGAGAAATTCAAGGAGATATGCAATCTCATGGAAATCCATGAGATTGCCCCATTTAGGAAAGGGATGGGTGGCACCCAATTCCTATATGGAATGGGTGGCCGTCCACCCTATTTCATGGGGAGGTATGATCTCCTTTGTAATCTTCTCTTTATTTGTTGGTTTAATTTAAGATTGATTTATATTTGATTTTGTCAAATATATTTTAGTCCAAATTAAATCACAAGTTGTTGGTTTTTACCAACAACAATCTTGACCATTGGATTGACATAAATCAATCTCATCCATTGATTTTATATGTCCCACGGATCAAGATCCATGGATCCCAAAACCCTATAAATAGAGAGGCATACCATGATCTCTAGTACATGCAATATTGAAGCTCTCTCTCTCTCTTTCTTCATACACGTCAACCATCTCTCCCTCTTCTTGGTGGCCGTCCACCAAACCCTGGAGGAGAGACTCGTCGATGCGCTCGCCACCACGCCGCCGCTTCGACGTTTTTCGGTTCTCCGTCTTCTTGGAGTGCTACGCTCATGAAGGAGACATTGGATCTCATACAACGAGATCAGGAGCAACCGTGCTTGGATCATCTTCTTGGATTGCAAGGACAATGCGGTTCATCCCCGCGCTCGCAAGCAATCTCTCCGACGGTCGGACTTGAGACGGGAGGTCTCTTCTCTTAGAGACTCGATCAACCACGCTTCAAGAGGTATTCCTTTATACTTGTTGTGGTTATAGATGAAACGATCCGAGAATCGTTCTTGGATCATGTGGTTTCATCGCATGAAAATTTTAAATTCCGCTGCACAGAACAACTAGTACGACTAGTCGTTCTTCGTCGTATCCGATACGACGATGATGATTCCGTTATGCGCTTGAGGATAAATTCCGTATCCTTCAAAAAGATCGTTTAGTAATGAATAATATTCGTTGTTATATCTTTAACATAGAAAGATATGACAATGAATATTCAAATTATTCATTGCTTTAGGACCAAATTCTTGTAGTGAATTAACTGTTTAAAACTCGTGCAAATACACATGTCAAAATGAAGAGAAGGGTCAAGAAATTGTAATATTATACGATTTGGAAGCAATGACTCCATTACAATTTCCTCTCAATATCCCAAAACAATAGGATAAGCAATCTCATCCGTGCTCAATCAACGACTTGCTCTTCCTTGCACTTTGACGACAACCACTTTGGCGACGTCTAATGGTGTAAAAAAGAAAGTCTAAATTTATAATACTATTTTAAAGTATGTGGAATAATTAAGGGTATTTGTGTAAGGGAAAACTTAGGAATATTGCCTAGTTGCACCATAACTCATATAATCTTAGTACTTCGAAGTTTTTTACACTTGTGACCCTTCGAGATTCTACAATCATGACTATGCCGTTACTCTTTTTGCAGTAATACTTGTGTCTTTGTATTTTACAAAATTTATGGTACTGCCCTTCTATTATTATACTTATACCTCTATGTTATAAACTGAAGGGCGATACTGTGAATTTTATAGGAATATAGCGGGACAAGTGTTGTAGAAAAGATTGAGGCAAAACTGTAATGGCTGAATATCAAAGGAGGAACACCGTAAAAAACTTTTGTAATTATATCATGACCCTTGTAAATTAAACGAAGACCCATGTAATCCTACTAATTCCTAGATTACAATCCTTGACATATATGTTAAATAAAGTAAGGTTATAGGGTCATGATATAACCACAAGAGTAATTTATAAAGAGGTCTTCAGCCTTTCGATCCAATATCAACGTGATCCTCCATCCCTTTCATGTGTATTGCCGTATAATGAATGATTTCATGCAAGTAGCCATATATGACAAATGATTTTATGCACGTTGCTGCATCATAAATGATTGGTCCTGCTCCTGACAGCCATATGTATAATATCAAAGACGATCATCTGGACCCTATGATCTATCCGAAGATTCTATAAATAATACGTCATAGAGTCCATGTGAATAAAAGATAAGCATCAACAATGCCATTATTGGAGTTTGTTCATTATCCCATTCGCCGTCGTGGAAATTGAAGGCTGCGTAACTTATATAGCTACAGCAGGAGTTGGTATATATTTTAAAAAATAGATAATTATCTCGATGCGCGTTCTATAGCTGCAACTAATATTGCATCAATGAGATATAGGTTAGAAAATACGAACTAATTTGTTGTGATAGCACTCGATCGAGGGAATGTGTTCGTTAATGTAATTGGATTTTAATTTGTTTAACCTATGCAATTACATTGTTTTTAAATTTGATTTCAATTGAAAAACCAAATGATTGTGAAGGGAAAGTTGAGAATTCTCAAATTTGAAATAATGACTAGTTTGGGTGGAAGTTTAGTATCATACCTAGTGTTTCCAAACTTTTGACAGACTTATATATGAGTTCACACTCCAAGCTCTTGTAGCAATAGTAGAGAAGAGGAATGGAGGACCACACATGCGCGCATGTGCTCTGCTCCGTCTCCGGTACCGGCTCGGGCTCGGGCTCAGGAGAGTCAATTCGGATCTTGATACTTTTGCTGCAGATTTCATTAGCACGTCAGATAAATAAGTTCCACAGATTTAATGGAATTCGACTCGACTCCAACGATTCTTAACCGAAGCAAGGCATTTTCGAAATTTGAAGAGGTGCACAGTCCATTTCATAGACGCTTTGTGATCTCTTATCAAATTTACTTATTATTTTATTTGTCGTAATTTATTTATTGATTTGTCTTTTCTGGATCTCGCCATAAAATGATTTATATGTTGTCTAATTAGTTTTATTAGTTCTTGCGTGCCTCTTGTAATGATTTTATGAGTCAGATATGAGTGATTATAACTTTCTTAATATATGATGCATTGATTCGTATTAATAATGAAAATTACTCTTTAATGATCACACTATTAATCCTATGTCAAACAACATAGAGAGAACCAGAATTAAGATCATGTCGGAAACCATGTTTAAATAGAGGGTTGATATGATCGGTGTGCTTGAAAAATTTGATGGTCAGAATTTCAAGCATTAGCAACAACACATGAAAATCTAGTTAACCACTATAGAGATATACTCGATGCTTGAAACTTAATGTCCTTTGGTGGAAAAAGAAAACTCCTCACCCAATAGCCAGAAGGCGCAATCTGCATGGAAGGAACGCGATCGTATATGTCACAGTTGCATCTTTTTGGCCATGTCCAACACGTTGTTTGATAAATACTATTTGTCCACGCAGACCGTAAAGGAGCTATGGGAAGAATTAGATCGTAAGTATAATATCAAAGATCTAGATATTGAAAAGTACTTCATTGCTAAATTTTTAAAGTTTCCCATGACCGAAGGGAAGTCGTTTTCTAAATAAGCACACAAGTTTTTACACCTGCTCCATACTTTTAGAAGATGTTTAGATGATACTTTCAGAGAAGTTTTAGGTCACGTGTATCATAGAAAAATTTCCTAAATCTTGGGAAAAATTATGTATGACCCTGAAACACATGAAGGGGTAAATTTCTAGGAATGACTTGATGATAACAACTGCCATAGAGGAGGAACACATGAAACAAAAGCTTATCATTCCTGTTGATATTTAGTCAAAAGTTAATTTCATGACATCGAAGGGTAAGGATAATAAGGGAAAGGATAGTAACAACAATAAAATGAAAGAAAAGGGAAAGATCCAAAAAAGGCAAAGAATAAATCCTGCTAGCACTGTAATCAGGTTGGCCATTTGAAGAAGGATTGTCCGTCCTTAATGGCTCAACCTAAAGCTGCAGATGGGAGTCCACAAGTGAATAGTCTCACTACTGAACCTGAGTCTAACGAGTGGTATGTCTCTATAAAACTTGAACTATACCATGTCCATGATTTAAATGAGAGGCTCGTGGATATGTGAGCTAATGTATATATCTGTTCTGACATAACTTTATTTTCTTCTTGTTATACGATTCTGCGGCCAAGGTATTGGGGCCATGAAAAGTCAACTTGAGGTTCTCCTCTGAATATGTCTGGACTTTGCACATGATGTTGCATGTCCTAGACATAAAGAATAATGTTTTATCTTGTTCCATTTCAGTTACAAATGCTTTAGAATGAAATTTTAAATATAATAAAGTTAACATTCTCAAACATGGCATTTTTTTATGGAAAAAACTATTTGGCAGATTTGATTTGTTGTTTAAAATGATGTGATTCAGTAAACTTTGATTTAATGATTTTTTAGTTTTGAATATTCTAAATATGTGTCTTATGTTGTTAATTTAGAATCTTGTGATATGTGGCATGACAGATTGGAACATGTAAACTTAAACTCAATTAAAAGAATAATGAATTTAGAGTTGATCCCTAAACACACTATTGATAAAATCCAAAAATATGAAATTTCTATGCAAACAAAGACACCTAGGAATTCGTTTCTGTCTGTCTAACGAGATCTTGAATCTAGTGCACACAAATATCTGTGAGTTTAATGGTGTGTTGACCAAAGACAATAAGAAATACTTTATCACCTTTATAGATGATTCTAGTAGATACTAATTGTATATATAATGAAAACCAATGACGAAGCATTAGAGAAATTTCTTATATTTAAGAATGAGGCTGAGACACAAACAGAAAAAATGCTTACACGCCTTAGGTCAGATAGAGGGGGTGAATATACTTCTAGCTTGTTTGATGAATAATGCAAGTTATTCAACATAGTTCATGAAGTTACTGCTCCATATTCACCACAATCTAATAGGATAGAAGAACTAAATATAAAACCTTAACTTACATGATCATTACCCTCCTACAAAGTTCGAGACTTGCAATCTATATGTGGGGAGAGGCCTTGAATACGACTTGCCATATTTTGAATAGTGTCCCTCCAAGATATATAGAAAAATATCCTTTTGAATTTTGAAGAAATATAAAACCAAGCTTAAGATATCTCAAAGTGTGGGGTTGTCTCGCTAAGTAATTAGTCCCATAATATAAGAGAAAGAAACTAGGTCCTAAAACTGTTGTTGTGGTCCTCTTAGGTTACTTAGAAAATAGCTATGCATATAGGTTCTTGGTAATTTAGTTCGAGATACCATGCATAGATTTCAACACTATTATTGAACTCTGTGATGCTACATTCTTTGGGGATGTCTTCCCTAAGAAGAATGGGATTTCTTAGAATCTGACTATTGGGAGTGCATCCACATTAGGATCTATTTTAGAACAAGTGCAAAGGATAACGAATGTGGGGTTGAGACTCAACCTGAACCCAATGATATTTGCGAAGAAATTGAGCCAAGGAGGAGTAAACGACATTAGATAGTCAAGGATCTATGTAGTGACTTTTTTGTCTAGCAGCTCGAGAGTGATCCGCCAAGTTACAAGGAAGCCATGGCTTCATTTGAAGCAAAAAAATGGAAGGAAGCCATCAAATTGGAGATAGATTCTATTATGGCTAATGGAACTTGGGAACTGATTGATTTACCCAAAGGGTGCTCTATCATTGGGTGCAAATGGGTATTTAAGTGAAAGCTTAGGTCTGACGGATCAAGTGAAAAGTATAAAGTCAGATTAGTTGCTAAAGGTTTTAGGAAAAATGAAGGTATCAGTACTTATTCCCTTATGACTAAGATGACCACAATCAGGATGCTCATAGCATTGGCATCTATGTATGATCTCTCTATCCATCAGATGGATGTGAAGACTTCCTTCTTGCATGATGATCTTGAGGAGGAGATCAATATGGATAAAGCTGATGGGCTTGTGGTACATGAGAATTAGGAAAAGGTTTGTAAGCTTGTTAAATCCCTTTATGAATTGAAATAAGCACCAAAGCAATGACATGAAAAATTTGACAAAATCATTTCGTCATGTGACTTTAAGGTTCATGTATTTGATAAGTGTGTCTATTTCGAGGTGAAAGGTGATGAGTGTATTGTCTTGTACATGTATGTTGATGACATATTATTATTAAGATCACATGTGAGGATTATTAGTGAGAATACAACATTCTTAAGTTGTAAATTTGAGATGAAAGACATGGGTGTTGCTCATGTGATCTTGGGTCTCAAATTGAGAAGATCAGTCGATGGGATTGTAGTTTCTCAATCTCACTACGTTGAGAAGGTACTTGAGAAATTTGGGTATCAAGATTCCAAAATTGTACACACGCCTTTTGATTAATCTAGAAAACTATTTAAAAATAAAAGTGGAGTACCCGTATCTTAGCTAAGGTATTCACAAGTAATAGGAAGCTTAATGTATCTTGCAAATTGTACGAGACCTAATATTTCATTCTCAGTTGCAAAGATGAGTAGTTACACTAGCTGTCCTGACCGTACTCACTAGGAGGTTCTGGATCGACTACTGAAGTACTTGAAGGGAATTATTTCCCTCGCTTTGCATTATAGTAGACATCCATTTGTATTAGAAGGATATAGTGATGCAAGCTGGATAGGGAAAATAGAGGAGTTTGGGAGTAATGATGTTATTGGGTATGTATTTTATTTTTAGATTTTTAATTTTTAATTGATTTTGGAATTGAGATGCATGTTCAAAAAGGCATTTACTCGAGTTTGATGTGCTATTCTTCTTGGACAAGATCGCAGATTTTAGTTGAGGTATGGTTGATGTCTGAGAGAACCCTGGTTTTGATCTTCGAAGCGGCGATGGTACCACATAGAATGGCATTGCACAAGATCTTTACCTTCTTGTTCTTGTTTCCAGGCTCTTGTCCAGTAACCTACTAGTTATAGAGGGAGCGCGCTTATCATCAGATAGAAAATCCTTGATGCAGGGGGCAGGAGGCCAGACAATTTTTAAAAGTTCAAGTATTTTTAATTTTCAAAATAATTTGTGAATAATGTACATTGAAAATGAAATAAAAACTTTTTAAATGTTAAATGTGTGAAATAAAATCAAAAATAGGAAAATAAAATATTTTTTTAGTTTTATGTACTCTTTAATTTTTTTGTTGATTTTTGTGGTATCTTATATTTTTATGGATTTTATGTTTAGTTATAGTTGAAAATTTTACAAAGGAAAATTAGGCTAGTGATTTTTAAAATAAAAAACTAAGTCAAAAAATGAAAACTAATTATTTGTATATGTATTTTACTAAGATAAAACAAGACCAAGCACATATTTTTTTGCTTTTTCTACGATTTTATATGATTTTTATAAGGCTCTTGAAATATGTATATTTTATCAGGTTCTATTTGTATTTTTATATGATTTTTGTATATGTCACAAAATATGCTTAAAGTAAGGCGTAGAAATTTTTTTAAATTTTTTCAAAGATATTTCAAATTTTTGTAAATTTCAAAAGTTAAAATGGTGAGAATTGAGATGTTTTTGTATTTTTAAAATGAAAAGATGATGTTAATTTTGCAAAATAAAATTATTGAAGTTATTAGATAATTATCCTAATTTCTATGTATTTTTTGATAATAGGAACTATTAATCAAAGCAATACATAGAACAAATAATATGCAACGGAACAAGGACTAATTTGCAATCAAAATAAAAGATCAGATTTACTTACCAAAGTTCATGGTTCATGAGAGATGCTGCAATTTGACCACGCAAACACCTGGATAAACACATGATATGCTGAGATAGGGACTACTTGCATTTAATGAAACATATATGTGTTTTTATTAAAAAACTAAAGTTCTGTACATTACTTGCAATTAAACCATTACGATGCACCTTGTTCACATGAAGCCAACTCGTAAGGATTAAAAGAGTATAGTTTAATGAATAATTTTATGGTGATTTTTAATGATTAAATAAATTATTTACAAGGTTAAATTATTAAAATACATGTATTACATGTATAAATTACCTATATACAAAGTATTCATATTTGTTTATTTATTTTTACAAATATATAAGTTACTTTATATTGTATAAATATAGATAATAATTTAAGGGTTAAAAATACAATTTTACTTTATTTTTATAGATTAATTTAATGACACAAATAACACAAGTATATGCATTATACACATATAATAAATACACTTATATATTTTTGGTTATTATTTATCTTTTATTATTTTAATTTACATTCTATATAATTAATATAATTTTTTACCATGTCCTAAAAGTACAATATGTATAAAAATGTAAAGAATAAAATAAATACATGTAAAATACAGTTTAAATGTAAAATAACACCCAAAAAAACCGACTTTTACATCGTAACTCCAAATTTTATGAAAATATTTTTATTTAAAAGATTATTTTATTTAATTACAATAAAAGTGAGTTTGGTTCATTTTTTTATTCATATGGATAAGATATTAAGATTTTAATCATGATTTTACGGCCTTTTTTTAGTGTTGTACCTTTTTATTATCTACATGATTTATTTTTGCAAAAAAAAATTATTATTTAGAAAAGGGTTTTTATTAGTTGTCCCCCTCTGAGATATCGCAATTTCAGTTATGCCCCTATCTTTTTTGTAATATCAGTTGTGCCCCTCACTTCTTTCACAATGATCACTTGTGCCCCTTAGGTTAGTTGCCATCAATCCTCATCCTAAATAGCCATTAATTTTGGGGATATATAGGTAATTAACTTAAAAATGAAGGGTAAAAAATATTTTTCTTCTCACATTCGTCTTCTTCCTCCATCCAATTTCTTCTTGTTCTTCCTCCCTCCCCCTTCAGGTCCACCTCTGTCGCTGCCCTTCCCCCTCCAGGCCCTCCTACCTCCTCCCTTTGCCTAGCTCCCCTCCACCCCTACGCCCCTCCCCCTTCTCCTTCCTCCTGTTATTTCGCCGCACCCTATATCGTCCATCTTCCAAATCCGGCCACCCCCGCCGTATCTTGTCCCCGATCTTCCACTTACTCAACCTCCACACGTGCCCCCTCCTTATTCCACCATTCCATCCCCCAATGTCCATTAGATCTGGTCGAATATTGTCAGCTATCGTCCTTCCAAATCCAACGCCACCCTTCTCCCTATTTAACCCTCGTTGTCGCTCCTCTTTGAACTAATCCGCAAATAACCAATGGCAGAGGAAGATCGCATCCGAGGTGACAACACAAACATCAGCCCCTCCTCCTTAGTGTTATCCAAGACTCCTAGCCCTTTGAATGATATGCTAAAATTCTTTAGCATGTCAAGAAAACATGAGGATCGCATCGTATGCGATCGGGAACTACTAGTTGCACTAGTTGCACAAGGCGGCGGAATTTAAAAATTTTAAACGACGAAGCCACATGGTCCAAGAAAACTTCTCGGATCATTTCATCTAACCCAAAAACAAGTATTAGGTTTACCTCTTGAGTGTGGTTGCGATCGAGTCTCTAAAGGAAGAGACCTCCTGTCTCAAGTTTGATCCGATGGAGGAGACGCTTGCAAGCACGTTGATGAGACTCGTACATATCGCAATCCATGTTGATAATCCAAGCGACGAATCTCCTAATCTCGTCTCATGAGATCCTATGTCTTCTTCGTGAGCGAGATGAACCAAAGGAGATGGAGATCTACGAGCAAACAATGCGATAGCATAACGACGATGATGCGATGATGGGGACTCTCTCTACGGCTCCATGGTGGATGGCCACAATGAGAGAGAGAGAGAAAGAGCATGTGTTATTCTATTGTTGTAATTTGAAGATCAAGGGTTAACTTTTCTTATATAGTATTTTGAGAGTCCATGGATCTCAATTCATGGACAATAGAAAATCAATGGATGGGATTGATTTGTATTTCTTTCAATGGTCATGATTTTGTTGTAAAAATACAACAATTAATTAATTTAATTAAATTATATATATTGAATAATCAATATACATTAATTTCAAATCAAATCAATTATCTTGGAGATTATTGGAAGGAAATAATCATCTACCAATCAAGGGGGCACGGTCACCCAATCCCATAGGCACTTCGTGGCCGTCCACCACCTTTGGTGGATGGAAATCTTTTCTAATGAGATTATATTATCTCATTTAAACATTATCTCACAATAATAATTCTCAATTAACTTGAGAATATTTCAATCATGCCATTGGAAATTTGTGAATCACATTGACAACCCACAATAACATGTAAATTATATTTTCAACTAATTATTTAATGTGGATCCAATTCACATCAATAATTAATCAACAAATACAAATAAAAATAGGCTCTCTTAAACATATTATAAATCACATTTATAATATATTTGATTAGTATGGATAGTGTTATCCACATTATTCACACCCATGATAGTTAAATCACATTTAATCATCTTGGGTTTCTATTCTCATGTGCCCAAATAATATGTATCACATTCACTTTATTCACATCTTTGATAATTAAATTACATTTAATTATCTTAGATAACTCTTCTTATAATGTGAATATAATTCATATTATTCATCATAATTAAATCACATTTAATTATAAAATTTCTCAATGCACGAATACATTTTTCAACAGTGAAATTATCCTCGAACTCTTTCAAGGGTAACATGCTTTCTCCACGGTTACTTGGACATAAGGATAGAGTGATTGTATTGTTCCACGTATAATGACTTGCATATTGAGATCACATGTCAAATCCAGATCTTGCGTACCACCTAAAGATGCTTGATTAAATCAAGGTCGTAGATCTAATCTTCTCAATGCATCTGAATTACATTCAGATCAATGTCCAACATATGGACCAAGATGAGATCACTTCTATACTGAGAGGAGTCACTAAAATCTAGACTCGTTTCATCAATCCCTTGGAATGTAAACATCGTGGTTATATAATCATTTATGGTCCCTACTTTTATTAACCTGGTATAGAGACCATGGTCGGACTCAAGGGAGCACGGGATGGCCTTGCGGCCTACGAAGTAGTCACAGTCGAAAAATAAGGAAGAAAATGTTTTTGGTGGATTTTAATTAATTTTTAAATTTTTTGTGTTTTTGATTTTATAAGAAAAAGGGGAAACAAGAAAGTACAACAATTTATTAAAGCACTCAAAAATGCTCAGAAAATTCAAACAAAATTATTTTTGTATTTTTAATGTTTTGAAGTGTTTTTGGTGAATGTTTAAAAATTTTTCAATTTTTATTTGATTTTATAAAATTTAAGAAAGAGGAAAAATAAGGGTTACTGTGCAACCAGACTTGAAAGATCAATTAAAAATATAAAATTGATCTATAAAAGTCTAGAGGCAATTTTTATGAAGAATATAGACAACAACTAAACTACAGAAAAAGAGTTTGCATTTTTTTGATTTTTGTTGATTTTTTTTAGAATTTTTATAAGATGTTTAGGGTTTTGCAATTTTTAAGGTTTTTATAAATCCAAATAAGCTCAAAAGTGGATAGAAGCTAGAAAACACTAAAATTAAACAACACTAATTTTTTTAGAATTTTTAAAGAATTTTTGTATTTTTCTTTGATTTTTCAATTCAAACAGTAACAAAAGTACATATTTTTGATTTTTTAAAAATATTAAAAATCCTCAAAAATGTACCAAAAATTTATAGAAATTATTCCACAGAAGCACGAGCCACATTTCCAAATTTCACCTAATTTGGATTTAATTTGATATTTTATTCAATCAAAACAAAGCACATATCTCACAGGGACCTAAATGCAAAGAAACATAGTTCCAGGGGCTTAAACGTAACACGTGCGGAAACTTTAGGTTAAAAGGTGTAAAAAGCCCAGATATTCAGCACATGTTTAATAAAAACCACGCACAGGGGTATAACAGTAAATATCAAAAACTTAATTTCATTTCATAACAGGCAGAAAACCCAAAGCCTATACATGTAATTTGCCCCAAAAACTCATGTGTCGACGCACGTGGCTCACATAAACAAGGACTAAATTGCAAATACTAAAAACAATGTACTAAAATATTTAAAGGTCTGAATAGAAATAACAAAATGACAGGGGCCTATGTGAAATTACCCCTTTACTATGACCCGATGGATGAGAAAGCGCCACGTGAGATCGAACGGTTGAGAATAGAAGGCGTCTCTTCGTTGGCTCACTCCGTGTGCGTGGGACCTCCTCCTGAGCTGCTGAGATCGGCGAAATGAAGCTCAGACTCTTCCGCAGCTGGTGGGTGCCTCCGATGAGGTCGAGGAGCTCCAGGGAGCTCCGGCGACGGCGGAGGAGCCAAGCTCCTGTGCTTGAACGTGCGGACCCTCGGATGGGTCTCGTTGACCTGCAAAATGGCACAGAAGGACCCTTGGGTCGAGGTCAATGTGCCTCGACCCGGTTAGCGGTGGAATGGGTGGTCAGATGAGGGTAGAATGTGGTCTCCGGCGAGGCGACGACGGAGGAGACCCGCGGTCCTGCTTCGAGACGAGACAGGTTGATCGGATGTGTGAAGAAGGTGGGTAGGAGTCTCATGATCGTGAATCGATAGTCGGATGGACAGATAGATGATCGGATCGATGGTAATCGGTCGGCGAAGGCCGGCGGCGCAAATGGGCGTAAGTGGAAATTAAGCTAATCTAGAGGGTATCGGGACTACCTGATGGCTGAGGTCGACTGTAGATGAGCTGGCGGAGCTCTGGGAGTCTTTGACTCAAGGATTCGTCGGGGTCCGAGGCTCGGCGCACCTCGCGACGATGCATGGCAAAAGAGCTCGCCGGATCAGTGGCTGGGGATACCTCCTCCTCACTACGACACGACCTTGGATAGCTATCACTCTAAGGAGGGTGATGGAGGTTCTGGGATGGAAGGGCGGAGACAAAGATGACGTGAAATTGCGACCAGAGGTGGGTCTTTATACTAGGAATGGTCCGACAAGAAGGAGTCGGGCAGGAGTGCTCGAGGCACGGATCTCTAAAATTACCCTCGGGCGAGGATCTCGGATGATGCATCGGTAAACAGGACCCGGGGTTTAGGCGAATGGAGACCGGATCAGATGGGGGAAATTAGGAGAATACGGATCGGAGAGCAAGATCCACGTCTGGTGGTCTTGGGGGGAGAGTTGACCGGGGGTCAACAATCCCCCGTGGACAAATGGGAGGCCGCCAATTATTAATTAATTGAAAATTCATTTTAAATTAGTAAATGATTTTATTTCGAAAGTTTAAAAATGAAAAATGTTTATTATTTTTCAAATTATTTTTTTCTTATTTTTATATATTTTTTTGAAAATTAAATAATGCATTTACATTATTTTATTAATATATATATAAGTATATAAGTATATGTATTTTTAATTTTTATTTTAATTGTGAATTTTTGTACAATTATTCCAGTTTTATATTTTATTTATTTACAACATAAAATTTGGAATAATAAGGTTATTTTATTTTATTTTTAGGATGTATTTACATGGGTAAAATAAATAGGTTTATATACATATATACATGGTATATATACAAGGTGGAAATGATTTTTGTTATTTTTGTTTTTATTTTTCTGATTTTTATTTTTCTGATTTTTATTTTATTTATTTTCACCATAAAATATGGAGTATAAGAGTATATTTTTATTGGGTTTACTAATTATTTACAATGAGAAAATAAATAGACATTCTATTGTATATACATCATCTATGTACACTGATGAGAGAGAAGTTTATTTCTTTTTATTTTTCTTTTATTTTTACATATTTTTATTTTAGTTCTATTTTTATAAATATGTACAAAATATGAGAAATATTTGTTTTTAATTTTTATTTTGAGGAAAATAAGTTTATTTAAATACAAGGGGGTATGTACATACATGATTGACCTTATCTCTCTCTACTTGGATTCTTTTGCGGTCAGGCCCATGCTAAGCCCTCCCTTGGAATTAGGTCACTCAATATTTATTCTAAATATTTCCCTCTTTTTCTTGTGTTTCTTTATTCCTTTATTTTGACATAAAAACATGCTAATTATGCATATTTACAAGATGCATATGTTTTGGCAATTTATGATATTTACACCTATTTATAGGGTATTTGGCTAAGGTTTCTAGCTAAAATAAAGGAATAAAGAGTGATGAATTGGGATTCATCACCCCCTATACTTTACTTTTGCTAGTCCCTTAGCAAACACTTATTTGAAAAAGGAGTGCAAAAAAAAGAAAAAAGAAAAAGAAAAAGAGGAGAAATAAAGGTTGATTATTAAACTTTCCTTCATTAAATTAAAATATGGAGCTCGGTCAGACCTTTAGATTATTAATTTGTCGGAACCTTATTTGGACTTAAGCTTAAAACTTAACAGCCTCTAAGTTCCACCAATCTATGGTCAAGACTCCTCAATAAACCAGGTCAGAACAAGTCTATATACACAAACTCTAATGACTATGAATCTTTTCTTGTACGGTGTAAGTGATATGTAGCTCCCCACCTCAGAAGTAACAAAGAAAGAACCTCCCTCAACCCGGTAACTCTAATTCCTCGGTCTAGCAACTCTTTCCTTGAGAAGCCGGGTATTCCCTTCTAAGTTCAAGTGCAACCGGCTCAAGAAGAGGAGGAAGAAGAGAATGGACCATGACCAGTGTAGCCATGTGTCCTTGGGAACTCTAACCAGTGTAGCTGAGTCTCCCGCTGCAAGCTTCATGAGATGGAACATGGGTATCAAGCTTTGCTTATTTGACTATGTACCCTCCGGTGGGATTATTAAAATTTCAATCCGACCCACCACTTTTTGGAGTTCTTTTCTTTTTGCACATTTTTTTGTGCATCTGTACAACATATCTACATGGTGCAGCATATATACAAGGAGTTTTTCCTCTTGAGCTAGTAGACTATCCCTCTTTTAAAGCTTTATTGCAACCCACAGCTTCTGTCTTTAGACTTCATAACTACCAGACCAAGTTGAGACGCACTTCCTTCACTATAAGAAGAAGAGAGGTTCCAGCTAGAAGTACTACCCTCATATGCTACCCCAAGCCAAAGGAAACTGCCTCCTCACCACCTCATTCGTGGAGAGCTATGTGTAAAGTGCTGGTGCAAGTAAAGCCATTGTCTCTGAGAGTCATGCGTGTGTTGTTAAGTGCTCTACCTAGTCTCATCAAGATGACATATGATCATAGCCTAGTGGACTCAAAGAATTAAGTCCTAATGGACCTGAAAAGTCTCAATCCTAAGCCCTATAAGGTTCCTCTTATTATTAGGTGGATTAAGGTCTTAACCAAGCTCCATTTGTCAATTTAATTCCATGCCAGTTTAAATGTCAACTATGATTTAGAAAAACTCTGCAAGTATTTACAAAGATGCTATTTTACAAATATTTACAATTGTGCAAAATTTTTGAAAAATGTTTGAAAACATGGATGTATGCATGAATGCAAAGTTTTGCAAAATATTTACAAAAATTTAGACAAGGGTTTTTGCAAACTTTTTGTTTTTCAAACATTTTACAAAAATTTTGTACTTTATACATATATTTTGATACGAAAATATTTACAAGCTATTTACACAAAAATATTTTACAATCATTTGTTCAAAAATATTTTTTCTACATAAATAGGTATGTACAAGATGAATTTTATATACAAGGGAAAATTTTTTAAATTTTTGTGGGTTTTTAACCATTTTTATTTATAAACACACTCACACAAAGTACGAGTTATGGCTAAAGTATATATAAAATATATACACAGCCCCTATACTTAGCTCGAACGATGTCCTCAGAGTGATCAAGAGCGATGAAGAAAACATAACTCGTGCTTAGTATAGGGAAGTGAAAAGGAATGGTATATACAAGAATGAAGAGAAGACTCGCTGTTTCCCCCTATACTTAGGATCAAGTAATCCTAAGTATAGCAAGCTGTACATGAAGGGAAATCCGAGTGGAAAGATGTAAAGGGTCTACCCCCTATACTTAGGGTGAAATATCCCTAAGTATAGGCAGCAAAACATGGGTAGAAAGAATCAATAGGAGATCCGAAAATCCTACATCCCCCCTATACTTAGGGCAAAGTACACCCTAAGTATAGCATAATCATAACATGAGAAAAGGGATGTGGGGCTAAAGAATAGAGTGATATGGACAACTGGATCTATACAAGTCGGAACAACAATGATAATCAGGCATGAGATGCAATAGATGTGAGTCAAGAGACCATATCTCACGCAAAGTGAATAGGGGCAACATCAACGACCCGCGGCTCATGATCGAGATATGGATTGAGCCGCTGGCCGTTCACTCGAAAGGTAGCATCAGAAGACAACTCAGATATATAATTACTCCCATTATCATGTACCTTTATAACCAAATAGGGTCCCTTCCATTTTCTCTGTAGCTTCCCTGGAAATAAAGACGTCCGATATGCCCACAAGACCGAGTCCAAAAGCTATGACCAATCCTTTCGGTCAAGACAGACGACTTTCTGCAATATAGTCTTGATCTCCCTGCTCGACACTTCAGCAAGACCATTCGTTTGAGGATGGTATGGAGTGGCAACTCGATGGTCTATGCTGAACTTGCTAGCAAGGGCCTTTACCTTGTCATTGATGAAATGGACCCCCCGTCAGATATCAACACTCGAGGGACCCCGAACTGTAAAATGATATTCTTCCTCAAAAATCTGCATACGGTCCTAGCATCTGCGGTTCAGGCAGGGATGGCCTCAACCCAACGACTCACATAATCCACGGCCAACAGAATGTACTCAAATCCCTGACTCCTAGGGAATGGACCCATGAAATCAATGCCCCATGCATCAAAAACCTCACAGAAGTGTATGGGCTGCATCGGCATCATATCACGCTGTCCACAAGTGCCCATCCTCTGACAATCAGTACACCTCATTACAAACTCATCAGAGTCCTTGAAGAGAGTAGGCCACCATTGGACAGATTGGAGCACTTTCTGTGCCGTTCTCCTCCCAGAGTGATGTCCTCCTGCCTCAAGCTTGTGCAGTAAGTAAGGACGCTGTGGTGCTCCTTCTGAGGAATGCACCTACGCCAGATACTATCCCCTCCCTTGTGGTAAAGGGCGGGATCCTCCCAATGGTAAAACTTGTCCTTCGCGAGGAAGGTCTCAAGTTTCTACCTGGGCCAATCTTGTGGAACTTTCTTGGCGACAAGATAGTTCACAATATCGGCATACCATGGGAGCGTGGCGATAGCAAGGATCACGACATCTGGAAAGGTCTCACAAATAGGCTCAATCTGCTCAGAATCCTCAAGATACTCCAATCGGGAGAGATGATCCGCCACCACATTCTTGACTCCAGGCTTATCCTTAATCTCTATATCAAACTCCTGGAGTAGAAGGATCCATCTGGTCAATCTAGCTTTGGCATCCTTATTTTCCATGAGGTACCTGATGGCGGTATGATCAGTGTATATGGTCACTCTAGATCTAATGATGTAAGATCTGAACTTATCTAGGCAAAATCTACGGCTAGCATCTCCTTCTCAGTGACTATATAGTTCCGCTGTGTGACATCCAGTGTACGGCTAGTGTAGTGAATGGCAAATGGGACTCCATCCCTCCTCTATCCCAACACGCCCCCACGGTAATATCGGAGGCGCCCGTCATGATCTCGATTGGGAGAGACCAATCGTGTGGCTGGAGAACAAGAGCCTCTATAACACAGCTCTTGAGAGTCTCAAACGACGATAAACACTTATCATCAACAAGGAACTCGGTGTCTTTCGTTAGCAGATTAGTCAACGGTCGAGAAATCCTGCTGAAATCATGAATGAAGCGTCGGTAGAAACCGAAGTACCCCAGAAAAGACCGTAACTACCGCAAGTTGGACTGTGGATTGAGTTTTCTAATGACATCCACCTTGGCCGAATCAACCTCCATTCCCCTGCTGGAGATGATATGACCAAGCACCGTCCCTCGAGTCACCATGAAGTGACTCTTCTCACAAGACAACACAAGGTGAACCTCTATGCATCGCTGAAGGACTCGGTCTAGGCAGTCAAGACAAGAGTCAAATCCATCGCCGTAGACCGAGAAATCATCCATGAAGACCTCCAAGCACTCCACCACCATGTCCGAAAAGATGGACAACATGTATCTCTGGAATGTCGCCGGAGCGTTGCACAATCCAAATGGCATGCATCTGAAAGCATATGTCCTGAAGGGACAGGTGAAGGTGGTCTTGTCCCGGTCCTCGGGTGCGATGGCCACCTGATTATAGCCGGAGTACCCATCCAATAAGTAGTAATGGCTCTTCCCTGCCAGCCTCTCAATAATCTGATCAATAAAGGGCAGGGGGAAATGATCCTTCTTGGTGGCCTGGTTCAATCGTCTGTAATCCATACAGACCCGCCAAGAAGTGGGTACCCGGGTAGCGATCTCCTCTCCAGACTTGCTGACAACTGTAGTGATGCTCGTCTTCTTGGGCACCACATGCAATGGACTGACCCACTTGGAGTCGGACCCACTTGCTGACAACTGTAGTGATGCTCGTAGATAAAATAGACGCTCCACCATTTCAAGATCTCCTTCATGACAACCTCTCGAAGATTCGGGTTCAGCTGCCGCTGGAACTCACGTGATGGCTTTGCCTCATCTTCGAGATAGATATGGTGGGAGCACAGAGCCGGACTGATCCCCTGGAGATCGGCTACACTCCATCCTATCGCCTTGCAGTTCTTTTTAAGAACCCTCATCAGATGGGATTCTTGCTCTCCAGTCAAATCAGCGGAGATAATGACTGGGTATATCTCATGCTCACCTGCAGAGAACCGATACTTCAACGATGCTTGTAGCGGCTTCAGCTCTGGACAAGTAAGTGCAGGCAGATCTGGCTTCTGAAGAATCTGAGTGAATGCTGCCAAATCTGCACGGGAGAATGAGAACTCTCGCTCACAAACTGGATCTGGAGAAGGCTGCTATGCTAAACTGTCTCTGCTCTACTCGGAATCAACCTTTTCTCTAGCTGTAGGCTCAGTGGAAGTCAGACACGATGTCAAATCATCGAACTCTGCCCAATCAATATCTTACTCTGAGGGATCTGTATTATACTCACAAAAATCTATCTCACGGTCGAGAATCGGATCTGCTGCCTGAAATGTATCTTGGACCAGGAATGCACTCTCCAAGCTCTTCTCTGTTGGCGTCTCTGCATTAGCAAACTCTGAAGGTGAGAGGATGGCCTGTGCGACTGGATCTTCCCAAACTGCCTCATCATCTGTAATCACAAAGTCACAGTCCTGGTGGATGTCTCGCCCTGCCTCTGTTATCTGCTCCAATCTGTGGTCGGATCTGAGAAATCTGAATCTCTGGCTCTAGTCTCCTCGACCGTCTCTATTTGTATACTCTCGCCCTCGACGCGAAAGTATACCTTCCCGCTATCATGGCCGGACACTGCCTTGGCTGTGGCCAAGAACGGGCGTCCTAAAATGATGGGGGTATCGGTCACTGACTCAGGGATCTCCATGTCCAACAAACGAAGTCAACGAGGAATTTCAGGCCCTGAATCGTGACAACAACGTCCTTCAGCAACCCCTTCGGCCTCTTGACAGATCGATCAACAAACTGAAGGACCATCCTGTACTGTCGAAGAGTGCCCAACTCGAAGCAGTTGAGAAGGGCTGCCGGAAGTAGGTTGATTGAAGAACCGCTGTTTAATAGAGTGCGGTCGAACCTCTGTTCATGAATGTAGCATCTGACATACGGGGCTCCCGCATCTGGCCTCTTGGCTGGCAGACGGTTCTGTATCGCGAAACAAGTGACACGAGTAAGCACAGGATCTCAGACTGATGGTTCCTCCTCTTCCTCCTAACTGTGGTCCTATCTCTGAGTGATCTCTGGAGTAGAGGGATGTGCTCCAAGGCCTTCTGAAGAGTCAGCTGGATATGGAATCGATATATCATCTGCTGGCTGAACTCTATCTGGTGATTCTTTTTTGGATTTTCTGTTTTCTTCCCCTTTGCCATGTGAAGTGCTCGTGGAAAGGGGATAACGGGGTCCTTTTCAGATGAAGGACTAGGAGAGGGCCTGGCATGCTCATGAACAACAGAATCCACACAATCATCATCAATCAACACATGTGGATCCGAAAACAACAAACCCTTTCCTTTATTTCCAGAAACGTCCTGAGATACATGTACAGACTGAAAGACAACAGGACTAGCAGAAGTAGAAATAGTGGCCTCAATACTACCCTCGGCATGTCGTCTTGCGGTATCAGTACCACGCTCTAGCTCAGCAACTGTGGTGGCGTCAGTACCACCTCCTCCCTCCGGTGAAATGACGACCTTAGTACCGTCGACTGGATCAATATCCATAGTGGCGTCAGCACCACCGTCATTATCTCTCACGGCGTTAGTACCGTGCTCCTCCTCGCTTGTCGCCCTAGAAGTGGTGCGAGGTCGTCGCTCAGACGTGGCGCCTCTTGCTGGCATCCTACCGCTCCTAAGTGTAAGAAAATCAACATCAAACATGTATGCAGATAAATCACCAAAAGAATCACTAGGAGCGGTAATCTCTGTGAACTCTACCTGCTCAGACTTCCTCTTCAGATTGTTCGGATTTGGCTCATTCTGGGCAGGAATGGCGGCCTTCCCTCTCACGATCTCCCGCATCTCCTGGAGGAACTCATCCATCTCCCATTTGAAGGTAGCCTGCTGCCCTGTCATGAGGCGGGCTAGGTCGTCTAAGGCGTGGTTCTCATAGGCTGGCCCATGAGAACCTGACGCGAGGCCTCGCTGGTAGTGAGGCTGCTGTTGTGGCTGGTGCGGGTGAGAGGGGTACTGCTGGGGATGATATTGCTGAGGCTGCTCTCGCCTCCAAGATTGTCCCTGCTGATAGGAACGAGGACCATACTGCTGCTGTGGCTGGGATGACTGCTACTGGGAGACTGGGGGCTGCTGGTGCTGCTCTCGCTGATGGCCGTACTGGCCACCCCGAACTGGAGGCTGTTGTTGGGAACTGGCACCTTCGGCTAACCAACGGAATCCGAGATGGTCTCGTCGGATACCAGGATGGGGTCGGTCGTACCAAATCTCGTTGACATCCATCAACGGCTCCGGCTCGTAAGAGGGTGGCGGGAGTACTGCCAGGGACTGATCCGACTGGTAGACCACCATCTGAGTGTCCTGAGATGGTAATGACTGGTAGTAAGGCTGTGGTTGCTGGTACGGCTCCGCCTGTACAAGGTGAACCTGTCTAGGCTTACTGGAGCGCTGGGACGATCTGCCGCTGCTGCTTGGATCTCCTAGTGCCTGAAGATGGGGCTGAGAAGCCGTCTATGCCTCTTGGAGACACATGACATGTGTCTTCAGATCACTCAACATCTGTGTCGTATGATCCATCTGAGATATGCTCTGGCAGTGCTTCTTCTCTATCAGCTCCATCCGATCCAGCTTCTCGATGATGATCCCCATGTCTGCGGCTGTGGACTCGGCCTGTGCGGCTACCGCAGACGAAGTAGAAGGACCGACATAGACCCGTGCTATCCTCTGAAACTGCGCGGGCTGTGGCTGAGGGCATCCCTAAGTATAGAGTCGGGTCTGGGACATCACTGTGTAGTTCTTGGCCATCTCCTCGTAGATGGTCCAGATTTGATCCTCATCCTTGGCGAAGTAGGAACCGCCACAAGAAGCGATCACCAGGCCCTGCAGCTCTGGTGTCAACCTGCAGAAGAAGCTCTGAACTAGGTTCGGCTTCGTGATGTCGTCGTGCGGGCATCGGTCAGTAAGCTCACGGAACCTCTCCCATGCCTTGTGAAACTGCTCATTGGGGAGCATGGAGAAGTTGCTGATTAGAGCCCTCGCTGCATTGGTCCGCCCGAGTGGATAGTACTTGTTCAAGTACTCGGTGCGGAGCTGCTCCCAGGTGTACACAGATCTCCCGAAATGCTTCAGCCAGTTGGCTGCTCTGTCGGCCAGGGAGAAAGGAAAAGCAATCATCCGAATAGTGTCCTCGTCCACCTGCCAATCGTGGACGGTACTACAAATCATCTTGAACTCCTGGAGATGAAGATGGGGCTCCTTAGTGGTGAGTCCGTGGAAGCGGGGTAGAAGCTAAAGTGTGTTCCGGGGGAACTTAAAGTCCCCCACGATCGCCGGAAGAACCACCCACCGGTGCGTCAGTGTCGATCCGGGCTTGTGCAACTCCCGCATCGGTCTCGGATCTGCTGCCGACTAGTCTGGCTGAACTGGCTGGTTGACGAATCCGAAAATACCGCTTTAAAAAGTTGTTTTTATCTTCGTGAGTGAAAACAAAAATGTGTCGTTCGTTGTAGGCGGCGATCGGAAACAGTCAAGAAATAACCACAAAACTTATTTACTTTCATTTTTAATCAAGTGGTTTTTATGTTTATTTTACTTGAGCAAGTCCCAAGGTCGATCACAAGGAGGCAAAGGAACAACCTAGAGATATGTCTATCCAACTTCGTGTTCGATTTTCAAGATGTTTTTTTGGAATTTTTAATGCAAATGAGTGATGCAAGATGCGATTTTGGCCTATTGTAGGGACTAAAATGTAAATTTCAATCAAACGATGTCAGAAAAATACAAAACTTGGCCACTATGTAAATGATGATGAAATGAATGCACTGTAATTTTTTTGGAATATTTGGAAGCAATATGAATTTTTTATGAATTTCTAATGCAAATAGAATGATTTTAAAATTTAATTATAATAAATATCAAACCTACTTATTTTCGAGGACCAAAATTATCTGAGATCTATCACTAGGTGATTGATTTCAGAAAAATCCTAACCCTAAAAAAATGTGAGATCTAATACCTATTAAAAATTAAATAGTGAAATGTGCAAAATGATTTTTACAAGGCAAATGATGCATGCAAATGCAAAGATTTTTGGGCACAATGTTAAACACAACAATCTCCACAATGTATGATTTTTCAGAGATTTTTAGAGCAATGATTAATCAACTATGAATTTTAGAGAGCAAATTGGGCAAAATATGTTAATTTCCACCAAACAATTAATTATTAATCAACCATTGATCACAAAAATACCCACAATATGTCAAAATATAGAGGATTATATAAGAAACACAGTGCTATTTTTAAATAAATAAAATAATGTAGAGAATAGGTCTAAAACTGAGGGGGATTACAGGGTTATGAATGTAAATATAATAAATAAAATAAATAGAGAAAAGGGACCTAAGAGTAATTACCAAGAAATGATGGGGGATTTGTGAAATTTTCCCAGACGTCACGTGCCAGGAACGTGAGCCTAGAGTGGCTGGACCGATCTGCGAATGAGGAAAAAGTCGGGGCTGTCTCTATAATTAGTCCAGGTGGTCACGGGCATAGCGCGTGACCCCTGGATCTCTTGGCAAAATGGGGGGAGCCCGGGGGTGTCGGTGCAAGTTCCCCCAGACTCACGTGCTTTGCGCGTGAGTGGGGGCCTTGGGCCTTGCCCGATGGCGAGTGGCGTCGGCGGGCCGACCGAAGCGGAGAGGAGCTGGCCGGTGAAGTCATAAGGGATACGTCGGAGCGCGAAGTCGGTGGCGAGGCTGGGACGTAGCGTAGCTGGAGTCAATGATGGTCGGGGAAGACGAAGCTGCTGGAGGTTGAAGGTCGGGGAAGACCGGCTGAGTCGTGGACGTCGTCGATGGAGCAAGTTGGCTGGAGACGACCGGCATGGCTCGAAGCTGCTCGGCGAAGACGGAGATGGAGGAGGAAGGCGACGAAGGCTGTCAGTGGCTAGGTCGGTGGCGATTCCCGGAGAAGATGAAGGCGCGGATGGTGTAGCGGTAATGGAGCAGCTCGTGACCGGCGAAGTCGATGAAGCTCGAAGCAGGAGGCGGAGAAGGCGATGGGGGATGGTGGAGTCGTAGGAGCAAAGCTCCGAGCGGAGCAAAGAGAGAA
Organism: Ottelia alismoides; assembly: GCA_037367405.1. Lineage (NCBI taxonomy): Eukaryota > Viridiplantae > Streptophyta > Magnoliopsida > Alismatales > Hydrocharitaceae > Ottelia > Ottelia alismoides. The sequence goes on from JAZKJV010006222.1 coordinate 295,594, forward strand.
AGAGAAAGAGAGAGAGAGAGAGAGAGAGAGAGAGAGGGAGAGAGAGGGTACCTGGACGAAGAAAGAGGCTCGACGGCGAGTGGCCGGAGCAAGAGCAGCACCTTGAGAAGTTGCTGCGACGAGGGAGACGGCCTCGGATCACGCCGGCGAAGGGGTACGTGCTGTCACTTCTGATGAAGTCCTCGAGGTGAACGACGGATGGTTTCGTCGAGGGTGGCGATGTTTCTTAAATAGGGGAGGGGCGAGCGAAGGAATATGCGGAGGAGGAGGAGGTTGGTTAGGGTCGCGGCCGGTGCGTGTCATGCGGGCGAAGGTTGGTGACGGCTGCGGAGATATCGGGGCGGCGAAGTCGCGGGGGTTGTTTGGGAGAAGACGAAGGCCAGCGGCCATTCGATCGACCACTGATCGCACGACCGCGGATGGACCACATGGTGAGGGCGTGAGGGACTGGGCTTGGCGCGTGCCTGGGGCACGTGCCTCGCACGTGCGTTGGTTTTTTTAATTTTTTTAAAAAAACAATATAATAAATATGTGAAAAACATATGACACGTGGCGGCCCCTGGGTCTGCCACGTGTCAGCACCAGAAAATTCCGAAAATAAAAGATTTGTAAAATAAAAAAAAATAGTAAACGACCTCGGATCAAAAAAGTTCCTTCACGAAAAATGCTCGTCTCGACGAGATCTACAACTTTCATGAAGACATCAAAGCCAAAATTGGTCAAATGTAAAAAGTGTAATTTTGGGGTATCCCATGTACATAGAATACCTTGATTTTAGGGTTTTGTCATTTTTTTAAACAAGATAAAATCCGGAAAAATATAGAGAAATCATAGATAAGTAAAAGACATCTAAATCTATTTTTTTATTATTTTTATTGATAAAGAAAATAAGTATATAAAATATAGGTCAGAAAACCGCTAAAATATACACTGTACAAAAGAGGCCCAAAACCCAACTTTCACATACGAGCTCCGATTCACTTGAACTTGGTCTTGTTTTGAAGGTATTTGAATGTACATTAGTCCAAAAGTGAGTAGGATCAAATCGAACACTGGATGGGGAAGATATGTGCCTTTTAGTCTGAAAGTCCTGAAACTAGGGTTTGGGTTTTTGGTCCACTTAACAGGGTTAGTGATTTTTTTTATTTTTCATTTATTCTTGTTAGTGACGTGCACAAAGTGGATGTGGTTTTGTGGCATTCAGAGTTAGAGGAGTTGAAAATAGGGGAAGTTAGGCTATTTACAGGTCAACTATGGCTTGGATTTTTGGCTTCTTATTTTGTGCAGAATTTATGGATAACATGCCATTTTTATGAAAACATGCATGAATGCTAATTATGCAGAATAAATGCAAATATGATGTTGATTTTTAGGGACTTAAGCTTAATAAATGAGATTTAGAGTGATGAATCCGAGATTCGTCATCCCCCTATACTTAAACCATGCTTGTCCCTGAGCATCAAAAAGAAATGCCATGAGGTGAAATGAGATTGGGTTCCATACCAAGACCATGAACTGAAGGTGAAAGTGAGACTAAACTCGACCTTTGGATTAATAGTGTGGCGGAATTTCTGTGAGACTTAGAATTTTAAAATCAACAGCCCTTAAGTTCTACACATCATTGTCACAGTTTCGGCTCAGAAGTAATCTTAGATCAATCCTCTTCCCAAAGTATACCCTATGAACATTGAATAACTGACTCGTGTGTGTGAAGGTTTTTAGCTCTTCCCATCCAGAATGCCGGACTACCATGCTCCTCTCCTCTCCAGTAACTCGTCCTCGGGGAGTCAGGTATTTCCTTCTAAGGTCTGTCGTGCTGTGTTCACAATCGAAATGGGGGAGAAGCTAGAAGAAAGAGAAAAGAACTGGAGGGGGTGGCCAGTGTAGTCACCTCTCCTTGTGAAGATGGCCAGTGTAGCCAAGTATCCACCAAGATCTGCAGGTTTCTTGAAGCTAGGACCTTTTTGGTCGAATTTTTATTTGGTAGAATGCTTCTTTGTATCTTGGAATTTTTGGTGGTTCTGCTTGGATCTTGTTGTGCACCTACGGATATAAAATCTTTTTATTCCGTACATTTTTTTGGGGTCTTAGAAAAATTGTGCCCAGCCGTCCATCCCTTTTCTGAAGCTTTATTTCAACCCGTACTCCGGTCTTTAGATTTCCACGCTACCAGAAAAAAGACTCACATAGTCTTCCAACATCCCATCTGAGTTGAGCTAAGTGTATAGTGCAAGAGTACAAATTAATTCCCTATTCCAGAGTTGTACCCAGAATGAAGAGACCAGGTTAGACACTAAGAGTCAAACGCTATACATTGTCATGTGGAACTTAAGGAATTAAGTCAAAAAGACCTGAAGCTCTTAAAATCCTATTTCTTGGTGAAGTTCCTCTGAAAATTAGGTGGATTAAGATCAATTCCAGACCACTCTCAGTTTCGGCTCACAACTCGGTTCGGTACCCAATGACTTTTCACAAATGCAAATGCATGTGATGTTGGATGAAGTGCAAGTGTAGGAAATGCAGACACAAATTTTTTTATGCAAAACAAGAAGCCATTTTTTTTTCAAAAAATTTGGGCAGAGTCAGTGTTAGTAGCAGAAGTCATCATTTTTTTTAAGTTTTTTTCAAGTTAGTACCCACCCTGTAAATACATATAGACTTATGCGAAAGTACGAGATATGGGTAAAATATATACAAAGTATATATACAAACCCCCCTATACTTAGCGAGTGCTGTGTCCTCAGAGCACAAAAAGCGTAATGAAGACATAGCTCGTGCTAAGCGTTAGAGAGTTTTTTTTTAAAATTATATACAACGGGTTAAGAAGAAGAGCGGAAAAGAGGCGGTCATGATATGTGAATGAGGAGAGTATATACAGGTGGATGTCGGTTCCCCCTATACTTAGGTTCTGATTAGCCTAAGTATAAGAGAAGGGTGGAAATAGAGTGATCGAAAGAACGAGTGTGATGAGAGAAATGGTATATATAGATGGCATCGGTCCCCCCCCTATACTTAGGCCTTGGCCTAAGTAGAGGAAGAAGCTGTACAAGGGGGCCGATGTGGTTGGGTGGGTGGGCGGTTTTGATCTGATAGGGTCTTCAATATCCTCGTTCTGCGTGAAATAGATGGCCTCAACATGAACTGTCTGCTCTCTGGGTGATTCAATATATGGCTTTAGCAACTGACCATTTACTGAGAAAGGTTGTGCATCCTCCTTGAGTTCGGCAATATCTACGCTTCCATTGGTATGCACGTCGATGACAATTTAAGAACCCGACCATTTTGATTTTAGTTTCCCATGAAAAATCTTTAACCGAGCATTAAACAACCAAACTTTCTACCTAGGGACAAAGGTCTTGTCCCGAATATGTCTGTCATGCCATCTCTTGACCTTGTCCTTATAAATCACACTGTTGTCATATGCCCGATTTCGAATTTCAATTAGCTCATTCAGATTTAGGTCTCGACACAACTTCCCAAGGTGACAGCTCCAATTCAATTTTTTAATCGCCCATTCAGATTTGTGGATCAATTCTGCAGGTAGATGGCATGGCTTGCCATAGATCATTCTAAAAGTTGAAGTTCCGAGTGGGGTCTTATAGGCTGTCCTATAGGCCCATAGAACTTGGTCCAACAACTTAGACCAATTCTTCCTATCTGGACAGACCAACTTCTGAAGAATACCCTTCACCTCTCTATTAGAAACTTCTGCCATGCCATTAGATTGTGGATGATATGGGTTGGCTATTCTATGCTCAAATTTGTACTCCTTAGCCAAAGATCTCATCTCCTTGTTCACAAAGTGGCTACCTCCATCAGAAATCAAAACTTTTGGTATCCCGAATCTTGCAATGATATTATCCTTGATGAATTTACAAACCGTTTTGCTATCTGCTGTTCGGGTTGGAATAGCCTTTACCCATCTTGACAAATAATCAACCGCTAACAAGATGTACTCAAATCCATTGCTATTGGGAAATGGACCCATAAAATCAATCCCCCATGCATCGAAAACATCACAGAAAATCATTGGTTGCATGGGCATTTCATCTCTATGACCGACAGTCCCTCCCATTCTTTGACAAATTAGGCATGACCGTACAAATTCATTCGTATCCTGAAATAAGGTCCGCCAGTAAAATCCACATTGGAGTACCTTGTGTGCGGTTCTCTTTCCCGAATGGTGTCCACCAGCCTCGAGAGAATGACAATGTGTGAGGACACTCTGATATTCCTCTTGAGGACATCTTCGCCAGACACAATCTGGTCCTTCATAGAAAAGGAAAGGATCGTCCCAATGGTATTTTCTCGAATCTGTTTTTAATCGATCAATCATTCTCTTGGTCCAACCAAAGGGAACCTTCTTGGAGACAAGATAGTTCACTATGTCGGAATACCATGGGGTTGAATCAATGACGTAAACTGATTCGTCTGGAAAAGTCTCCTTGATTGGTCCAGTATCAGGATTGTCGTTTTGCTCTATTCGGGAAAGGTGATCAACAACAACATTCTTTATTCCGGGTTTATCCTTTATCTCCAAATTAAATTCCTGGATTAGCAAGATCCATCGCAAGAGTCGTGCCTTGGCATCTTTTTTATCCATGAGATATCTGATGGCCGTGTGATCTGTCTAAATAATCACCTTGGAGCCCAATATGTATATTCTAAGTTTTTCAAGGGCCCAAACAACCGGGAGCATCTCCTTTTCAGTCACTGTGTAATTTCTCTGTGCAGGATCCAACACTTTGCTCGCGTAGTGAATCGCATAAGGGATTCCATCTCTTCTTTGTCCAAGTACCTCTCCGACAGGAAAATCCGATGCATCAGTCATGATCTCGAAGGGAAGAGACCAGTCGGGCGCTTGTAATATCGGCATTCACAAATTTTCTTTTTCAGAAGCTCGAAGGCCTCTAGACACCTGTGATTTACAATAAACTCAGTGTCTTTGACTAAGAGCTCAGTCAGTGGACGGGCGATCTTTGAAAAATCAGGTATGAATCTTCGATAGAATCCAACATGATCTAAGAAAGACCTCAGTGACTTGACGTTGGTTGGTGGCTCAAGTTTCTTGATCACATCCACCTTGGTAGGGTCGACCTCCATTCCCTTTTTGGAGATGACATGCCCCAACACGATACCTTCAGTTACCATAAAGTGACTTTTCTCCCAGGAGAGTACCAAATTAACCTCCCTGCATCTCTGAAGGACTCGGTCCAAGTGTGCTAAACATGTATCAAAAGAATCACCATGAACCGAGAAGTCATCCACGAAGACCTCCAGGAAATCACCAACCATTTCGGCAAATACGACAATCATGCACCACTGAAATGTGCCTGGGGCATTACATAGCCCGAATGGCATGCGCTTGAATGCATAGGTACTGAAGGGGCATATGAAAGTGGTCTTTTCCTGATCCTTAGGAGCGATGGCTACTTGATTGTAGCCTGAGTACCCGTCAAGAAAACAGAAGAATGCTTTCCCTGCAAGTCTCTCCAAGATTTGATCAATAAATGGTAGTGGAAAGTAATCTTTCTTGGTCGCAGAATTTAGACGCCTGTAATCGACACAGACACGCCATGACGTGGGTACTCGGGTCGTGATCTCTACCCCCTCCTCGTTGGTGACCATCTGGATTCCCGACTTCTTCGGGACGACATGAAGGGGGCCACCCACTTGGAGTCAGAAATGGGGTATATGAATCCTGCTTTGCACCATTTTTCTATCTCTTTCTTCACTACTTCCCGAAGATTGGGGTTTAATCTTCTATGAAATTTACGGGAAGGCCTTGCATTATCCTCATCATAAATTTGGTGCGAGCAGAGAGCGGGGTTTATTCCAACGAGATCCGACACAGTCCAACCGATGGCTTTTCATTTTCGCTCAAGGACTTCGAGTAGTCTAGACTCCTGATCTAGTGTCAAGGATGAGCTAATGATCACAAGAAATTTTTCTTTGGGTCCATTGAGAAATGCATACTTCAGTGTGGGAGATAGTGGTTTCAGCTCTGGTAATTCTGAATCATCAATCAAGTCTGGCTGAATTATCTTTGTATCTGGCTCAGTGTCAGTTGGTGATGAGTCACTGTGTGAGATGTTGGCTACCAATTCAAAAGACAGATGGGTCAGATCGCTAGAGTAGAATGGTAATTCGGCCAGAGTCGCGTCCGATTCGTCATTGATTTTTCATGACACATCCAAAAGGCTTTCTGTGTCATTAATGGTGAAGTAATCTGGGTGTTTTGATATGTTTGGAAATATCTCGCAAAATGCATTGTGCATCATTTCTTCTTCCGAGGAAGTGCTTTCAGTCTGTATGTCTGGAAGTTGGTCCCACGACCCAGTGGTTCGGAGGAGATTGCATTCAGATGTTTCAGCCTCTTCAGTGGTGGATTTGGAGTCTAGCCTTTGCCACTTTGTCTGTTTCATCTCTAAGTCTATTTCTCCTCCTGGGGAACGGAATTTCATCATACCAGAGTCATAATCGAATACAGCCTTAGCGGTTCTTAAAAATGGTCTTCCGAGAATGATTTGCAATTCTTTCCAATGGTACGGGGTTTCCATATCAAGGACAGTGAAGTCCACTTTGCATTCTGTACCCTCGATAATGATGATGACATTCTTTACTTCTCCCTTAGGTCTTTTGGTGGATTTATCAGCAAATTGGAGTAGAGATGATGATTTCTTGAGAGGGCCTAACTCCAATCTATAGTATAAGGCTAAGGGTAGAAGATTTATGGAAGAACCATTGTCGAGGAGTGTACGTGTGAACACAATGCCGCCGATGCGACTCTCCACATAATGGGCACCCAGATCCCTTTTCTTTCTTGGCAGATGCTGGTTCTTGACACATTTAGTGGTGGCAATTGTCAAGATATGCGTCTCCAAAAATTGACTTGTTCTCTTTGTACGAGTCCTTGTGGGAGTGCATTTTGCCTTCAAAAATTTCTGAAAGGCAGGATTATTGGTCACATACTAGTCAAAGGGTACTTTGACTGTGATGTTTTGCTGGCAGAATTTTTCCATTACTGGATCATCCTGAATGTTTTTCTTTTGTTTTCCTTTCTTGAGGGCGTGGGGGAAAGGAATGGAAGCATTTGAGACAGGAGATAGAAGGTCAGAATCATAAATACGAGTATCTTTATTAGACTTGGAGTTTTTATTACAATCATCAGATTTTTGATAATAATCAAAATCATGTTGCTGAAAAGATGACAAAGGTATTTTTGCAGCAACTAGAGGTTCAAGGTCCTCTGCAGACTCCATAGATGCTTTCCCCTTCTCTGGTGCTTGGATCTTCTGGCGTCTTTCTTCATCCTCCTCGGAAGCATCCTCCGGCTGATCCTCCAAGTCTTCATGAACTGATTCCCGAGTCCGGTCAGGTATGGCCACGGTCCTTCCGCTCCTGAGTGACATGGCATGGATATTGTCAAACGAAAGGTTCTCATGTTCAGATGTGGAAAAATCTGAATAGTATACCTGGCCATTGTGTTGAGATGATTGAGATTTGTTCAAGATATTGGGGTTAGCTTGAACTTGGACGGGAATAGTTGTGGCGGGAACAGTCTGCTCATCCTTCCAACGGGATAGACGATTAACATCCACCCGCAGATCATACAGCTCATTTCGGAAGCTGTGAAGTTCTTCCAGCATCTGTCTCTGGATATCAACAGGTTCTTCCGGAGGATTGGATGATTGAGCTGATGGTCTGGGAGCTTGGTGTTGTTGGCGGTATTGCTGTGGTAGGCTCTGGCGATTGTAGGGTTGCGGCTGCTTCGGATGCTGGGAATGTGTAATGTGCTGAGGGTGCTGTGGAGGCTGAGGAAAAGCGGCATTATAGAAAGTGGGTGGACGCTGATAAGGCTGGTGGTCCCCCTTACTCCCCTGTCGGGTAGTGTCTTGTGTGTACCAAATGCCGTTTATTTCGAATGTCATGGGCGGGACTTCTTCGATTGTCTCGGCCGGTGGGGGTGGTTGCTGAGAAGCTTGGGCATAGGATTGGTCCTGTACCCATGGCTGTTGCTGTTTTGATCCTAGCTGCTCCTGGACATGGTGCACATGGTAGATCGGGGCCGTTGGTGCAGTAGGTACCACCATATTGTATATCTTAGTAGTGAGCTCCTCCATCTGCTTTGGGAACTGGGAGATCCGGTTGTCGATGTCGCTTACTCTCTTGTCCACTATTGTTATTTTATCAGCTATGAAGTGCATGTTTGGAATCAAGTCCTCCGCTATTTTAGCAACCGTCTACTTTCGCCTTTGGATTGAAGGGTGTTGAGGGAATCAGTGTAGGCTCTACTGGCAAGTTGAGAGCGACTTGTTTCTGCCATCTGCTCCAGTATTTTCCAGACAGTCTCAGCTCCACATGATGCATAATTCCCTCTGTAGGCAGCGCTAACTAACCCTTGAGTCTCGTGATTGAGGCCAGAGTAGAGGGACTGGACTAGGATGTTGTTGTCCAGATCATGGCAGGTACATTTCTATAGTAGGTCTTTAAACCGATCCCACGCCTCGCAGAGTGGTTCATTGGGCATCTGAGAGAAACTGGTGATGGGGTTCCTCATTTGATTGGTCCGGCTTAAGGGGTAAAATTTCTTCAAGAATAGGTTTTTAAAACTCTCATAAGTCGTCACAGTCACCCCCAAGTTCTTCACCCAGTAGTCTGCTTTCCCTTTCAAGGCGAAAGGTAGTGCAATGAGACGAATATAGTCTTGGCTGACTTGTGGATGCCTCATATTAGAACAGATCAGCTCCAGGTCCCGCGAGAATTCATATGGTTCCTCAGTTGTATTACCATGGAATTGAGGTAATTGACTGACAAAATGTGGCTTCAGTTCATAGTGGATCGCCGGTTGTGGTGGCTGTAAATAATTCCACACTTGATACTGTCCAAGGTTGTAGGCAACTTCCATTGGCTCTTCATCTCCAACATTCAATTGCTCAAGATGTTGCCTCAGTAACTATTGTCGCTGCTCAGATGCAACTAACCTTGCCCAGAATCATTTGAATGGCATCATCATTTGTTTCATCTTCAGTGTGTTTTTGGAGGACATCTTGTGTGGCATCTCTTCTTCTTCACCTTCAGAATATAAAGGATTCGAGTTAATAGATTGGAAGGAATTGATGTAATAGTTGTCCTCGATTTTGGTGATAGAGAGACAGTTTGGGTCTGTCCTCCTTCTAGGAAAGAAGAAGGAATCGTAGGAATAGGGTTCTTGGGAAGGGTTTCCCCGGAGGCCAAGCAGGTCCAGAGTAAGAGTCTCTCTGGGCTTTTGAGATTGGAGAGTTTGTGGTAGAGAAAGAAGGGTTCGCGGAGTTCAAATAAGAATCACCACAATCTTCCATTCTCGAGGTCAACAAGAGGTTTGCGGTTTAAGATGGAGGCACAAATGTGCAGTATTCGCTTGATGACTTATTTTCTACGTATAAACCAAACACAATACAAGGGTTGTTTCACCAACTCAACTCAAAGTGAAGATCGTGAAGGGATCAGTCAATTATCTTGTCAATTTTAGAGTTCGGTGATAATGCAATGTATCAGAGCGTTTAAAGCAAGCTGTTTAGGAACTCAATGCTCTCAGGAGACTGGCCTATCCCAAGATAGTAGTCTGAAAAGAGTTAAGGCGTGGCTCTATCCTAGTGTGCGGGTCGCTCTCTCGCTCAAGCAAACCAAACAATGACGGGGTTTCTCTCCCGCAAAAATTCTTGATTTTATGGGTTCTTAAGGTCGGCTATATTTAGCAGTCCCAATTTTAATTAGGTGGTTACTGAAGAATTTAGATGAGCACAAATATACATCTACCGTCCAGTCCCAATTTCCTTTAGATTTATGTGATAAAACAAGAGGGAGAAAGTCGGGAAAAGCCGATGCACGCGGAAAACTATGATGAATGCTCAGTTAGAAGACTTACAATGCCTCCTCGCAATCTTCATGTGCGATGCTAGACAGAATTGAAAATTATTCTATATGTATGCAAGCCGATAAAAACCGCATCTAAGCAGAAAGTTCTATTAGCGGGAAGAATTGAGTTAAATTTGGCTAAGTTGAACGATCTATGTGCGTCTTGATTAAAGTGCAGTGTGGCTTAAGATCCTACGAGCACAATCAAAAAGTAAAAATGCTCTGAGAGCCGTATGTGCAGGTCTATCCTAGTCGCCACTCAATCGGGTCCCACCCTCACCGGAGAGTGAAACAGGCCAGACACACCACAGAAAAGTTCAAGGTCTTTTTTACATGCGCGAGAGTCCAAACGGACACCGCTATAAATGAGCAAGTAAATAAAATTACAGAAATTGAAAACCTAAACTCTACTCTCTCTCACGACTCCACTCGATCTTAAATTAATTTGCGGCTTTCTCGGATGTCGGTAAAGATGCGTCAGTTTTTTGAAAACCTCTCCACGTACGCTGGGTACCTCGCAAGAAAAATAAGAGAGATATGTGTAAGAGAGTGACTTAGAAAATAGAACAAGCGAATAAATGCAGAAAAATAAATGCTGTAAAATGGTATTCACAATGAAAAATTCGGGGGTCAGAATACCTGAATGCGGAAAATCGAATTAAAAGTTTCAAAAAACAAAACTAAGACGTTTGCCTCCCGGCAACGGCGCCATCTGTCGAATCCGAAAATGTCCGCTTTAAAAAGTTGTTTTTATCTTCGCGAGTGAAAACAAAAATGTGTCGTTCGTTGTAGGCGGTGATCGGAAACAGTCAAGAAATAACCACAAAAATTATTTACTTTCAATTTTAATCAAGTGGTTTTTATGTTTATTTTACTTGGGCAAGTCCCAAGGTCGATCACAAGGAGGAAAAGGAACAACCTAGAGATATGTCTATCCAATTTCGTGTTCGATTTTCAAGGTGTTTTTTTGGAATTTTTAATGCAAATGAGGAATGCAAGATGCGGTTTTGTCCTATTGTAGGGACTAAAATGTTAATTTCAATCAAACGATGTCCAAAAAATACGAAACTTGGCCACTACGTAAGTGATGATGAAATGAATGCACTGTAATTTTTTTAGAATTTTTGGAAGCAATACGAATTTTTTTAAGAATTTTTAAATGCAAACATAATGATTTTCAAAATTTAATTATAATAAATATCAAACCTACTTATTTTCGAGGACCAAAATTATCTGAGATCTATCACTAGGTGATTGATTTCAGAAAATCCTAACCCTCAAAAAATGTGAGATCTAATACCTATTAAAAATTAAATAGTGAAATGTGCAAATGATTTTTATAGGGCAAATGATGCATGCAAATGCAAAGATTTTTGGGCACAATGTTAAACACAATAATCTCCACAATGTGCGATTTTTCAGGGATTTTTGGAGCAATGATTAATCAACTGTGAATTTTAGAGAGCAAATTGGGCAAAATATGTTAATTTCCACCAAACAATTAATTATTAATCAACCATTGATCACAAAAATACCCACAGTATGTCAAAATGTAGAGGATTATATAAGAAACACAGTGCTATTTTTTAAATAAATAAATAATGTAGAGAATAGGTCTAAAACTGAGGGGGATTACAGGGTTATGAATGCAAATATAATAAATAAAATAAATAGAGAATAGGGACCTAAGAGTATTTACCAAGAAATGATGGGGGATTTGTGAAATTTTCCCAGACGTCATGTGCAAGGCACTTGGACTTAGAGTGGCTGCACCGATCTGCGAATGAGGAAAAAGCCGGGGCTATCTCTGTAATTAGCCCAGGCGGTCACGTGCATAGCGCGTGACCCTGGATCTCTTGGCAAATGGGGGGAGCCCGGGGGTTTCGGTGCAAGTTCCCCTAGACTCACGTGCTTTGCACGTGAGTGGGGGCCTCGGGCCTTGCCCGGTGGCGAGTGGCGTCGGCGGGCCGGCCGAAGCGGAGGGGAGCTGGTCGGTGAAGTCGTAGGGGATATGTCGGAGCGCGAAGTCGGTGGCGAGGCTGAGACGTAGCGTAACTGGAGTCGATGATGGTCGGGGGAAGACGAAGCTGCTGGAGGTTGAAGGTCGGGGAAGACCGGCTGAGTCGTGGACGTCGTCGATGGAGCGAGTTGGCTGGAGACGACCAGCATGGCTCGAAGCTGCTCGGCGAAGACGGAGATGGAGGAGGAAGGCGACGAAGGCTGTCAGTGGCTAGGTCGGTGGTGATTCCCGGAGAAGATGAAGGCGCAGATGGTGTAGCGGTGATGAAGCATCTCGTGACCGGCGAAGTCGATGAAGCTCAAAGCAGGAGGCGGAGAAGGCGATGGGGGATGGCAGAGTCGTAGGAGCAAAGCTCCGAGCGGAGCAAAGAGAGAAAGAGAAAGAGAAAGAGAGAGAGAGTGGGAGAGAGAGAGAGAGAGAGAGGGAGAGAGAGGCTACCTGGACGAAGAAGGAGGCTCGACGGCGAGTGGCCGGAGCAAGAGCAGCATCTTGAGAAGTTGCTGCGACGAGGGAGACGGCCTCGGATCACGCCGGCGGAGGGGTACGACTGTCACTTCCGATGAAGTCCTCGAGGTGAACGGCGGATGGTTTCGTCGAGGGTGACGATGTTTCTTAAATAGGGGAGGGGCGAGCGAAGGAAGATGCGGAGGAGGAAGAGGTTGGTTAGGGTCGCGGCCGGTGCGGGTCATGCGAACGACGGTTGGCGACGGCTGCAGAGATATCGGGGCGGCGAAGTCGCGGGGGTTGTTTGGGAGAAGATGAAGGCCAGCGGCCGTTCGATCGGCCGTTGATCGAACGACCGTGGATGGACCACGTGGCGAGGGCGTGAGGGACTGGGCGCGTACGTGCCTCGCACCAGAAAACAATATAATAAATATGCGAAAAACATCTGACACGTGGCGGCCCCTGGGGCCGCCACGTGTCAGCACCAGAAAATTCTGAAAATAAAAGATTTGTAAAATCATAAAGAAATAGTAAACGACCTCGGATCAAAAAAGTTCCTTCACGTGCTCGTCTCGATGAGATCTACAAATTTCATGAAGACATCAAAGCCCAAAATCGGTCAAATGTAAAAAGTGAATTTTTGGGGAATCCCATGTACATAGAATACCTTGATTTTAGGGTTTTGTCAATTTTTTTTAAAACAAGATAAAATCTGAAAAAATATAGAGAAATAAGCGATAAGTAAAAGACATCTAAATCTAATTTTTTTATTATTTTTATTGATAAAGAAAATAAGTACATAAAATATAGGTCAGAAAACCGCTAAAATATACACTATACAAAAGAGGCCCAAAACCCAACTTTCACATACGAGCTCCGATTCACTTGAACTTGGTCTTGTTTTGAAGGTATTTGAATGCACATTAGTTCAAAAGTGAGTAGGATCGAATCGGACACTGGATGGGAAAGATATGTGGCTTTTAGTCCGAAAGTCCTGAAACTAGGGTTTGGGTTTTTGGTCCACTTAACTGGGTTAGTGTTTTTTTTTGTAATTTTCATTTATTCTTGTTAGTGACGTGCACACAGTGGATTGGTTTTGTGGCATTCGGAGTTAGCATGGAGGAGTTAAAAATAGGGGAAGTTAGGCTAATGATAGGTCCGCTGTGGCTTGGATTTTGGCTTCTTATTTTGTGCAGAATTTATGGATAACATGCCATTTTTATGAAAACATGCATGAATGCTAATTATGCAGAATAAATGCAAATATGCTGTTGATTTTTAGGGACTTAAGCTTAATAAATGAGATTTAGAGTGATGAATCCGAGATTCATCACTGGTCTGGACCCTGCGTCCATCGGTTCGTGACTGCTCTCTCTGCTCTCAGGGCCTCTCCATCTCTCTCCTAATCTCCACCACAAAAGCCCCTTGGTCTCGTATCTGTCTCTACATCATCTCGAGGGAGGCTAACATGGTGGTGTGGATCGCACCCTGGTCCAGTACGTATGTGGTTGTCTTTGGCCTCTGACCCTAGGTGCGATCCTCGCTGCAGGCCATGGTCTCTGCAAAGGCAAAAGATCCAAACTCAAGTACCGAAATATCATCTGCCTGTGGTCTCGCATCTGGCACTGGTAACTCAGGAATAGAAGATGGGTGGTCAAGGAGGAACAAGGCAGAATCGAACTCGGGTTCGGAGAGCGGGTCTAGGCTCTCACTAACCAACCTAGATGAGTAGACTAGAGTGCTGAAAAGTGGTGCAGCCAGAGGCTGCCTAAGGGACCTCCTGCCCATCATCTCGATCTGGCAAGTCTGGCAGATGAGATCTGGAAACAAACAAGATGAGCAAACATACCCCGTATTCACCTATTCCACGCTGAGATGAAGATCGTAAGAGCTCGGTCAATTATCTTGTCGATTTTATTTAGATGATCATGTCAGGATATCAGAGTGGTTACATGACCCGATAGGAATCCAATATGCCAACCAGACTGTCCATATAAAAGGCCGGTAGTCTGATGGGGCTCGGATGTGGCTCTAGCCTAGTGTGTGGGTCACTCTCTCGTGCAATCAAACCAGACAATGAGGCGGTTTCTCTCCCCAAGCTAGATTTTTAGGTGAGATGTCTTTTAAGTTCAAGTTTGTTTAGCAGTCCCAATTTTAAAGTTTTTGTTTTTAGGTATTTTTCAGATCAAACAATGCCTAACGATTTTTCCGGTTCTCCTGATTATTTTAAGTCCAAAACATGGGGAGAAGACGAAAAAGCCGATGTGCGGGAATCAATGATGCATGCAGAATAAGAAATACGTACCTGACTCCAGTAGTCTACATGCAGAGTGATCCACGCATAAATAAAAGACATAATATAAACTACCTATATGATGCACGCGAAAACCGACCCTAAACAAAGCAGTTCTACTCGTGAAGAACAATAGCCGGGTATTCGAGCCTAAGTCCGGAGTCCTATCTTGGGAGCCACTCAGTGTCTGTAACAACAGATCCTGCACGCGCTGTATGTGACTCCTCAAGGCACGTGGACTAGAGATCAAATAAGCCAGTTTTTTCTTTGTGATTTAATTAATTAAGTCCAATTATCGATCTATAGGTGCAGGCAGATGATTAGGTGTTTGGCCTTAATTAATTACGTCACAATCAAGGAAAACTCCTAAGCTAGGGTTAAAACTGTGTAAATCAAATGAGCAGTAAATAAATGGTCAAAACTCGAAAAATCGTCGAAAATCTCGGTGAGGTCCCCCGAGCACACCGGTGCTCGGCGAAACAGACCCCGAAAACTGCCAAGTGTCCAAGTCTGTCCCTGTATTATTACAATAAAATGGTTTTTGCAGAAAATAAACTACCCTAATTCTACGGCTATGCTACGGTTATTTCGCGGCTATTCCCACGACTCCCGAACTTCGGCTCCTCCACCACGCGCTCTCCCGCGGCTTCATAAAGAAGGAAGCTGCCTCCGACTCCCGTGGTTGCTTCGGCTTCCGAAAAAGCCGCCTTAGTCATCGAGCCCTCGCAAGAAACAGAAACCGAAGTACCAGTCCAGAAAAATATATAAATAATTCAGATAAAAATATATATACAAATATCTACAGAAAAGCCGCGAAAACGAAAATTGCAAAAAATCGAAAATGACTACTAAGCTGTGCTCCCCGACAACGGTGCCATTCTGATGACCGAAAAATCCCACAAAATCTGGGTAAAGGTAAAAACTAGGGTTGTTGTGACCTGGATCGAGAGGAATCAGCCAATCAAGAAAATAAAAGAACCACCAAACATAGATAAATCAAGAAAATCAAGAGCGGTCCTCGCTACTTTTATTAACCTGGTATAGCGACCAAGGTCGGACTCAAAGGAGCACGGGATGGCCTTGCGGCCTACGAAGTAGTCAAAGTCAAAAAATAAGGAAGAAAATGTTTTTGGTGGATTTTAATTAATTTTTAAAATTTTTTGTGTTTTTGATTTTATAAGAAAAAAGGGGAAACAAGCAAGTACAACAATCTATTAAAGCATTCAAAAATGCCCAAAAAATACAAACAAAATTATTTTTGTGTTTTTACTGTTTTGAAGTATTTTTAATGAATTTTTCAGAATTTTTCAATTTTTATTTGATTTTATAAAAATCAAGAAATAGGAAAAATAAGGGTTACTGTGCAGCCAGAATTGAAAGATTAATTAAAATATAAAATTTATCTATAAAAGTTTGGAGGCAATTTTTATGAAGAATATTGATAAAAAATAAACTACAGAAAAAGAGTTTGCATTTTTTTATTTTTATAGAATTTTTTAGAATTTTTATACGATTTTTATGGTTGTGCAATTTTTAAGGTTTTTATAAATCCAAATAAGCTAAAAAATGGAAGGAAGCTAGAAATCACTAAAATTAACTATCACTATTTTTTTAGAATTTGTAAAGAAGTTTTTATATTTTTCTTTGATTTTTCAATTAAAACAGTAACAAAAATACGTATTTTTGATTTTTAAAAATAGTAAAAAGCCAAAAATGTCCCAAAAATTTAGGGATATTTTTACACAGTGGTAGAAGCCATGTATCCAAATTTCACCTAATTTGGATTTAATTTGATATTTTATTCAATCAAAATAAGGTACATATCTCACAGGGACCTAAACGCAAAGAAACATGGTTCTAGGGTTTAAACGTAACACGTGCAGAAACTTTAGGGTAAAAGGCGTAAAAAGCCTAGATATTCAGCACATGTTTAATAAAAACCACGCACAGGGGTATAACTACAAATATCAAAAACTTAATTTCATTTCATAACAGGCAGAAAGTCTAAAGCCTATACATGTAATTTGCCCCAAAAACTCACGTGTCGACGCACGTGGCTCACATAAATAAGGACTAATACTAAAAAGTCTGAGGTCCTAACTGTAATTGTTCCAAAATAAAAACAACGTACTAAAATATTTACAGGGCTGAATAGAAATAACAAAATGACAGGGGCCTTAGTGAAATTACCCCTTTATTATGATCCGATGGACGAGAAAGCGCCACGTGGAGATCAAACGATTAAGAATAGAAGGCACCTCTTCGTCAATGATCGGTCCGGATCGAGCCCTAGGTGGATCGGACGATCGTTGAAGGTCCTGGAAGAACTCGTCTCCGGCGAACTTCGCCGGCTCACTCCGTGCGCGTGGGACCTCCTCCTGAGCTGCTGAGATCGGCGAAATGAAGCTCAGACTCTTCCGCAGCTGATGGGCGCCTCCGATGAGGCCGAGAAGCTCAAGGGAGCTCCGGCGATGGCAGAAGAGACAAGCTCCTATGCTTGAACGTGCGGGCCCTCAGATGGGTCTCGTTGACCTGCAAAATGGCACAGAAGGACTCCTGGGTCGAGGGAAAAGTGCCTCGACCCGGTTAGGGGTGGAATGGGTGGTCAGATGAGGGCAGAATGTGGTCTCCGGTGAGGCGACGACGGAGGAGACCCACGGTCCTGCTCCGAGATGAGACAGGTTGATCGGATGGGTGAAGAAGGTGGGTAGGAGTCTCGAGATCGTGAATCGATAGTCAGATGGACAGATAGATGATCGGATCGATGGGAATCGGCCGGCGAAGGCCGGCGGCGCAAATGGGCATAAGTAGAAATTAATCTAATCTAGAGGGTGTCGGGACTACCTGATGGCTGAGGTCGACTGTGGATGAGATGGCGGAGCTCTGGAGGTCTTTGCCTCAAGGATTTGTCGGGGTCCGAGGCTCGGCGCACCTCGTGGCGGCGCACGACGAAAGAGTTTGCCGGATCAGTGGATGGGGACACCTCCTCCTCACTACGACATGGCCCTCGGATAACTGTCACTCTAAGGAGAGTGATGGAGGTCCTGGGATGGAAGGGCGGAGCAAAGATGATGTGAAATTGCAGCTGGAGGTGGGTCTTTATACTAGGAAGGGTCCGACAAGAAGGAGTCGGGCAGGGTTGCTCGAGGCATGGATCCCTAAAATTACCCTCGGGCGATGATCTCGGATGATGCATCAGAAAACAGGACCCGGGGTTTAGGCGGATGGAGACCAGATCAGATGGGGGAAATTAAGAGAATACGGGTCGGAACGCAAGATCAACATCTGGTGGTCTTGGGGGGAAAGTTGACCAGGGGTGAACAATCCCCCGTGGACCATTGGGAGGCCGCAAATTATTAATTAATTGAAAATTCATTTTAAATTAGTAAATGATTTTATTTCAAAAGTTTAACTTGAAAAATGTTTATTATTTTTCAAATTATTTTTTTTTGTGTTTTTATTTATTTTTTTGAAAATTAAATAACATATTTACATTTTTTTTTTAATATATATAAGTATATACATATATGTATTGTTAATTTTTATTTTTAATTGTGTATTTTTGTACAGTTATTCCAGTTTTATATTTTATTTATTTTCAACATAAAATTTGTAATAATAAGGTATTTCTATTTTATTTTTATGATGTATTTACATGGGCTAAATAAATAGGTTTATATACATATGTACATGGTATATATACAAGGTGGAAATGATTTTTATTATTTTTGTTTTTTATTTTTCTGATTTTTATTTTATTTATTTTTACCCTAAAATATAGAGTATAAAATTATATTTTTATTGGGTTTATTAATTATTGACAATGAGAAAATAAATAGACATTCTATTGTATATACATGATCTATGTACAATGATGAGAGAGAAGTTTATTCTTTTTATTTTTCTTTTATTTCTCCATTTTTTTATTTTAGTTCTATTTTAGAAATATGTACAAAATATGAGAAATATTTTTTTTAATTTTTATTTTGAGGAAAATAAATTTATTTAAATACAAGGGTGTATGTACATACATGACTGACCTTATCTCTCTCTACTTGGATTCTTTTGCGGTCAGGCCCATGCTGAGCCCTCCCTTGAAATTAGGTTACTCAATATTTATTCTAAATATTTCCCTCTATTTCTTGTGTTTCTTTATTCCTTTATTCTGACATAAAAACATGCTAATTATGCATATTTACAAGATGCATGTGTTTTGGCAATTTATGATATTTACACCTATTTACAGGATATTTGGCTAAGGTTTCTAGCTAAAATAAAGGAATAAAGAGTGATGAATTGAGATTCATCAACGTGTTGATGAGATGCGTACACCTCTCAATCCATGTTGATAATCAAAGCGATGAATCTCATGATCTCGTCTCACGAGATCGGAAGTCTTCTTCATAAGAGAGGTGCACCGAAGGAGATGGAGATCCACGAGCAAACAATCTGGCAGCATAACGGTGATGTTGCGATGATGGCGACTCTATCTATGGCTCCATGGTGGATGACCACAATGAGTGAGAGAGAGGTTTGGCATGTAGAGAATGAGAGAGAGAGAGAGAGCATGTGTTGTTCTATTGTTGTAATTTGAAGAGCAAGGGTTGCCTCTTCTTATATAGTATTTTGGGAGTCCATGGATCTCAATCCATGGACAACACGAAATTAATGGATGTGATTGATTTGTATTTCTTTCAATGATCATGATTTTGTTGTAAAAACACAAGAAATAATAAATTAAATTATATATATATATATATATATATTAAATAATCAATATAAATTAATTGCAAATCAAATCATTTATCTTGGAGATAATTAGAAGGAAATAATCATCTACCAATCAAGGGGGGATGGCCACCCAATCCCATAGGGACTTCGTGGCTATCCACCACCTTTGGTGGATGGCAATCTTTTCCAACGAGATTACATTATCTCATTCCAACATTATCTCACAATAATAATTCTCAATTAACTTGAGAACATTGCAATCATTCCATTGGAAATTTGTGAATCACATTCACAACCGAAAATAAAATGCAATATTTTCAATTAATTATTCAATGTGAATCCATTTCACATCAATAATTAATCAACAAATATAAATCACAATAGGCTCTCTCTAACATATTATAAATCACATTTATAATATATCTGATACTGTAGATAGTGTTATCCATATTATTCACATCCATGAAAATTAAATCGCATTTAATCATCTTGGATCTCTCTTATCATGTGCCTAAATAATATGTATCACATTCACATTATTCACATCTTAGATGATTAAATCACATTTAAATATCTTAGATAACTCTCCTTATAATGTGAATCAAATTCATATTATTTGTGATAATTAAATCACATTTAATTATCAATTTTCTTAATGCACGGATATATTTTTCAACAGTGAAATTATTCTTGAACTCTTTCAAGGGTAATGAGCTTTCTACGCAGATACTTTGAGATAAGGATAGAGTGATTGTATTATTCCGCGTATATTGACTTGGATATTGAGATCACATCTCAAATTCAGATCTTGCGAACCACTCAAAGATGCTTGATTAAATCAAGGTCGTAGATCTAATCTTCTCGATGCATCTGATCTACATTCAGATCAATGTTCAATATATGGACCAAGATGAGATCACTTCTCTACTGAGTGGAGTCACTAAAATCCAGACTCATTTCATCACTCCCTAGGATTGGAGGCGTCATGGTTATACAATCGTTTATGGTCCAATCACCCTCATGTATTCCTAATACATGTACATCCTGCATACTGGAAGACTACAAACAAACCCAAAGTTTTAGATCTATTTAGTCTGTCTCTGTCATGATTTTATCATTAAGGTTCTCATTCGATCATTGGGAGTTGTTATCGATCATATACTTTCCAAAAACATATTTCATACCCATGTATTAATCATGTACATTCCAAAAGCATATATGAAACCTACAAATCCAATCAAGATTCCAAAGCGAGACTACCATGCATGGAATTTGATTCTTCCCAATATCTCATTAGTGAGCTCATGTCTTCCGGTTTAGTAATGAAAATGTATGACCCATTTGAGAGATTGTATTACTTATATGCCCTTGTATGTACACTAGCGCATCGATGTATAAACCTTGATTAGGTCATCAACCTATTGGTCTGCCAAATGTACATGCTCAGAAAAATAGTAACACATCTATCTCCCGTCGGAGGATGTGTGCTTACATCATGAAAACATACGACATAGGTCTTTGGTTATCTCGATCTCATTAAGTCAACTCTTTGACCTAACTTATCTAACCTATGAATCTCTATTCATATGCAGAGGACTGTCATCAAGAGGTCAGTTTCATATCAACCTTTAGGGAAAGGATCGCCATCTCCTTCTTAGTATAAAGATCATCTCTTAATAATCATTTGACGGTGCTTGATGAGTCATCAATATAACTCTTTAGATATTCATCCAAGCACCAGCTTTTATGATTCAACAATTGAATCAACAATTGTGTGATCATTAAGATGGCCATGGTACTTTGATGAATCTATGACTCTCATTCTTTATTCTTTTATTTTAGCTTTATCATTTATCAAAAACATATATAAATTTGTGAAAATACAATAACTTATCATTATGCATAACCTTGTTAATATTGCATAATTAACACATATTTTCTGAAAATAAAATAATAAATAGAAAACAAAAAGAAGGATGTATTTAGAATAAATACAGAGCGACAAGGAATATAAGTAGGGGGAGATAGGCTACATTGTAGATAATACCAATACAAATAAATTTTTATATTTATTTTACATTCGATGAATACCATATTATTGTTGAACATTTGTATATATCTCTAATAATAAATAAAAATCAAAAAATACAAAATACAAAATAAAAATAAAATCCACACTTCAATGTACAAAAGCGACGTGTGTGTATATTGTATACATTACCTATTTATTTAATACCTTTATTTAAGTTGTAAAAATCAAATAAAAATATTTTTTCTACAAATTATTTTGTAAATAAATAAAATATAAAATATAACTTAAGTTGGTAAAAATAATAAAATAAAATACATGCATATAATATATATGTATATTATAAGTGTGTACAATACACTATATTATATACACTGTACATATGATTTCATAAAAATAATTAAAAATCATAGAAAATCCCTTTATAAAATAATAATAATATTTAATTTTTATGCATTTGAATTTTAAAATCATTTGCTATTTTATATTCATTATTCTTTCAATTTTTAGCTTGGAAATTTCCTATTGGTCCACGTCAGAATGTTGACTCCAGTTATCCTTCTCCCTCAGTTGGGTCGACTTGACTTCCGTTCACTGGAGCTCGTTTCTCTATTTTTCTCGATTGAAGACAACCACCTTTTGCCTTGATTTCACTGCATGAATCTTCTCCTAGGATCCGTGATCCTCACAGATCCCTAGTACGAGTCAAATCTACCTAGGGCCTCGTAGTCGCTCCTTATCATTCTAGACCCTAAGACATGCTATAAGTACTCGCCTCCACCTCCTAAGCTCAGTAGCTCATGCCTAATGACACCACATACCCTTAGCCCTCTTCAGGAAGGTGACAACTTGTCGAGTATCACTTTGTAGGTTGATTTGGGGCTATCTTTGGTCGTAGCTTGCTCGTTGTCAGATCTCTCCGTTGCGAACATCCTCCTCCGCCCGCCACATCAAGATCGAGGCCCTTACCCTGCTAGTCACATCCTCCTTGCATCTCTAAGCACATTAGCACTCCTAGGAACTCTTTAGCTCTCTTGTATTGTACATTTCATTCCAACTTCACCCATTGCTCCGTCGTTAACCCCTCTGCTCCGACTACTATGTCAGAGCATTGTCTAGCATACCCACCTACTCCAATCAACTCCGTGACTCATCCTTCATATCCCTTTACAAACTCATCACGCAAATCTTGCTCATCAGAGTAAGATTTGGCTTGGACTTCTTCTCCCAGCTATGCCAGAAGTCCCAAACTCAATCCTTAACATGACCATAGTGATGCCACCGAGTCCACCATTCCCTTGCAGTTGCCCATGTGCATGAGTAGGCCCAATTTGAGCTTCATTTTAGGTGGGAGTAGCTCTAGGTAGAACGTCACCATCAAAATCATCCGACCGTTCAATTCTACATCCGAGCCCCTTGGTCAATGCTGAGAGACTTTACAATGATGTCGGAACCTTTAGTGAACTCATATGGCTCGTGGATCTCTTTGCATGGCCTGTTGAAAGTCTCCTAAGCAGAGTTCATCCAGTGCACCCTTTGGCCATTCGATTGCAGGAGGGAGTTCCAGTTTTGATCAGGTCCGTCCAACGCTACCTAACTTTCCACGGTCTGATCAAAGTTGGTCCTTCATCTGCACTGCATGCTCCTGCCAACCCTGCAAACCGTTAGATCAGACCTGATGTAGCAGATCTGATCGTACGTCACTTATATACTTTGAGCCGTCAGATCCTTTTGTACAGTCATCAGAAACCCCCACGTGCAACTCATGTGCCATCAAGGGTATATTTGCACTTTATCCTGCATATATTTTATTTCGCTTTAGTCCAGTAAATAAAATATGTAGTTGAGAAATTTTACAGATAGACCTCTGTAGTTTTATATTTGCACTTTAGTCCAATTTAGTTGTAGTCATGTGCACACACACATGTTTCTTGGTGTTTTTGCAAGTTTTCTCCTGAAATTTTCAAATATTACTGAGTAAATGTTATATTTGAGAAATTGCATTTATACCCCTATTATTTTGGATCACGTGATGCACATGTTTTGTGTGGACAAATTGTAGAATAGACCCCTGAAGTTTTTAATCTTGTTATTCCACGTGCCCGTAAATTGAAAGTAATTACAGATAGGTCTCTCTGCACTATTTTTGATATTTGACTTTTATTTAATACAATAAATATTAAATTGACACCCAATATTACTTAAAAGTTACATGTAGTATCTGATTGCTTGTTTTATTTGTGGTGATTTTTGATTGTTGATTTTCTTTTGTTTTATATTATTAAAAATTCAAAAACCTCTAAATAGTGTCCTGGTTACCTTAGAATAATGATAAAAACTCAAAAAATCCTTGAAAATTCCATAAAAATTAGGGTGGTATATGTCTTTTATTACCCTATAACTTCAGTACATTTTTGTTCAAAAAAATATTATAAAATTAAAAACTCACATAATACCTGAAAACTTATAAAATTCATATAAAATCAAAGAAAAAAAAATCCAAAAAGTGTGATTTCAGTCCCCATTTGTAGATAATTCTTCTATTTCATAAAAATTCCTCCAGGAGTTTTGGGCAGTTTAATTATTTTTAATTTGAAAATTACTTGTGGTTGTGCATGTTTGTTGTTTTTACCACTATTTGATTTTTAGAAATTTACAAAACATCCGAACATGCCCAGAAAATACCAAAACACTATAAAATGTAAAAACCCACAATTATTTTTATTAAATTTTATGAGTATTTTTTGCCCCTCTAAAAAATACAAAAAGAGTGCTTGTTTATACTTTTTATTACTTTTATATATTTCTCTCTTATTGAAAATTTAAATTTTGAAAAACTTAAAGCCACCAAAAGATTTTTATTCCCTAAATCTCACTACTTAGATCTTAATTGTTCTCCTTGTGTTCGACCCTGGGCACTACACTAGGTAATAAAAAGTAGAGAGATTGCTTACATTTATTGTTCATTTTAATACTGGTTTGATTTTCTTGTTGATTCGCTTGATTGGTTTATGTCTAATGACACCTTAATTTTATACTTAACCTGAGTCGGTTGGGTGGTCATTAGAATGCCGCCATTGCTGGGGAGCACAATAAGTAGTTTGATTTTTGCTTAATTTTGTCTCTATCTCTTATAACCATTTACGACTTCTTTGATTTTTCATGCGAGGGACTGTCGGAGTACGACTCTATCCATTTTAGGAGCGACCAACACAAGAAGAAGAGCAAAAGACAATAGGAGCTTGTTATATTAGATAGAATTCATTTTTGAAAAAATGTAATAATTTAGACTCTTGGAATCTTGAGACACTTGAACATTATTCGGGGTCTGTTTTGTCGAGTGCTAGTGCACTCGAGGAACCTCACCAGATTTTCTTGTGATTTTCTACATTTATCTACTATTTGATTCCCGAGGATTTGGCCCCTAGATTTAGGACTATTATTGCTTGAGCTCGGTACTTATCTAAGGTCAAAACACCCTAATAGATTATCTATTCCTATAGATCATATTTGTATTTAGTCAAGAAAAGAAGAAGTTAATTTAATTGGTTAAGAGACCACGTATTGAGAGAGGTCGCATACAACGCTAGCAGGACCCGCTGTGGCAGGCATTGAGTGACCTCCTAGATCAGACTCAGGTTTCTTCTCTGATTGATTAGCTACCAGCTTTTCCCTCGTGCATCGTATTGATTAGTTTCAATTCAGTCATTTAATTTATGCATGGATCACCTTGCATGTAGAGTGTTGGAGCAAGGTACACATTTCTTACTCTACATGTGTCATTGTATTTAATCGTGCATCGACTTTTCTATCTTCCTCCCCTAGTTTTCTTGGACTTAAATAAAAGAAATCGGAAAATTTGTTAGATGTTGCATTATTCCGAAAAACACATAAAAAGATATAACCAAATAAAACCTAGGACTGTAAAGACAATTTGACCTAAAACCAAACATCAATCAAAGATTCTTGTTTTGGGGAGAGTAACCCCCTCTTTGTTTGATTTTTCTGCTGAGAGTTGAGCAACTCGTACACTAGGATAGAGCCACGCTTGAACTTTCTTCAGACTAGCGATTCTGAAAACAATTAGCTATTCTCTAATGAGAATTTCTCAAGTAGCCAGTAAACGGTCCAAAGTTCCTTAACAGAGTGGGTGGTTTAGATGACCTTGTGTAAGTCTCTATCCTCAAGTAAAATCAGGTAGCCGAAAACAATTCGTACTTACAAACATACGTCTAGAAATAGGTGCAACTAGTCGTAGGAATTCGGGCCAGTCTCTAGGGAGAATCGGGCTCATAACAACTCGTTAACTCGCTCTGAAAGATTGGATTGTCACCTAATTAAAATTGTCAAGATAAACGAGGGAGCCTTTACGGTCATCACATTGAGTTGAGTAGGTGAGATGGAGATTTGTTTTCTCATCCTGCTTTCATATCGGATCTAATCTTCATGAATCCCCACATTACGATGATGGCAAGAAGGTCTCCTAAGCTGCCTCTGGCAGCACCACTTTCCAGCACTCCTGCTCGTTCATCAAGGCAGATTCACAAAGCTCCAACCCGCTCTCTGAACCCAAATTCTCCTCCATCATGTTCCCCCTCGACCATCCTTATCTAGTTCCTAAGGCACAACCAGACAGTCCAACTTACCTTTTTGTTCACTTGACAACACCTGAGCTAGGATCTTTTGTCTTTACATAGATTGGTGAGATGGCCAGCATTGAGAACATAACTGATAAGCATCCACAAACATCCTCGTTTATATTAGCTTAGGTCACCATCAACAACACATTGATAGCTTCCTTGGATACCGCGCAATGCCAGATCTGAGACTAGGGATTGTTCATGACAGATGAGAGGAGGGAACTCACACAGATGAGAGACGGGAAAGAGGAGAAAGAACATCCAGTCGATGGTGGAGAAATACCAAGAGATGAGGGCAGAGACAGATGTCAGGACGAGCCAAAGGACCTAGCCAGACCAACCCTCACCTTGAGGCAGTTACATAACCCTAGTACAACCCTCAGACATCGACGTATCCGGCTGCCCGCAATCCTGGGTGATTTTGAGCTTCGCCCCCAGACCATCTAGTTATTGCCCAAATTTCATGGGCTATCCACAAAAGAGCCCCACTTCAATCTTCAGAAGTTCGATATAATTTGCAACACCGTCCATGACATACTAGTGGACGAGGACACCATCAACACGATCGCCTTCCCATTTTCCTTGGTTGATAGAGCAACCTATTGGCTGAAGCACCTGGGCAAGGTCATCACTACTTGGGAGTAACTTCGAACCGAGTAGTTGAACAAGTACTATCCACTCAGCCGGACCAACACAACTAGAGCTATGATTAGCAATTTCACCATGATCCCAAATGAACGGTTCATAAAGCTTGGGATCATTTAAAGAGCTCATCGACAAGTATCCTCACCAAGAGTTCAGCAAGCCCAAACCTCGTCCAAAGTTTCTTTTGTGGGTCTGACACCTGAGTTGCAGAGGCTAGTGAACACCTCATGTGGAGGCTTTTACTTCGCCAAAGGATGAAGACCAGGTCTGGTCCATCTATGAAGAGATGGACGAAAATAATATAGTGATGTCCCAAACCCATGTCTACACTCAAGGGAAGCCTCTCCCATAGGCAGTTTCATACCAAAGGATCTCACCCATTAAGGTCGATCCTTCTACCTCTTCCATGGTAGCAGCATTAGTGGTCTTAAGCTACTAATATGGGCATCATCAAACAAAAGTTGGATCGGATTGATATCATTGAAAAGAAGGCGTGCTAGGGTCTTGACGACTCAACAAGATTTATGAGATGGTCCAAACATTGAGTGACTTGAAGATCCAGATAATGTGTCTCCAAGAGGCACAAACGGCTTCTCAGCCGCGCTCCAGGTCACAGGCTGATCTAGGAAGCAACGTTTCCCAATCTTCTGCCTCATACTGCCAGGTTGACCACATTCAGGAGGAACCAATTGAGCAGCTTCAGCAGTACCCGCTAAAACCACCCTCTTTAGACACTTAGATGGTGGTATATCATCCGGATTAGCCTTGGCAACCCTTCCCCCACCACTCCATGAGCAACATGGGCCATTGATGGAAGTCAAGAGGATCTAGTACTCCCAATACCAACCACAGCCTGGGATCCATCACGACTACCCCAACTTCCAATGGTCTACTTTTGCACTTCTTCATAGTAGTAGCCTTTTGACACATATAGGGCAGGGTAACCAACCACAACCGTCCAATTCTCCCAGCAACAACAACAACACGGTCCTTGTCCTAGTATCAGGGAGAACAATGGAGGCAACAACATCCTCATCAACAGTACTCCCAGCCTCCTCCTCACTACCAGTAGAACTAGCTAGTGAGGCAACCTATCTGGTTCTCATCCACACCAGTATAAAACCCAACCCTTGATGACCTTGCCCACATGTTGACAGACCAACAAGCTTCCTTCCATCGAGAGATGGACGAGTTTAGGCAGGAAATGAGGGAGATAATTAAGGGCAAGGCTTCCGTACCCACTTTGATTGAACCTAACCCAAACACTATGAAGAGAAAGTCTGAGTAGGTACAATCTATAGAGAGCATCTCTCCTAGTGCTATTTTGGATGATTCTTATTATGTATTTGATGTTTATTTTGTGACACTTAGGAGCGGTAGAAAGCTAGTCGGTGGTGACTCGTCTAGGCGATAGTTCATTACAGATTCTAGGGTGCCAAATGAAATCATGTGTGGTGCTGATACCACTCACCAGGATGATGATGAATGTGTAATGAAACCACAAAGGATGCTGATCCAAACGATGGTGCTGAAGTCGTCAAATCTCCAGTTACACACAGTAGTAATAAAGCCACCAATATTCCCGTGGATGTACTATAGCGTGGTGCTGATACTGCAAGTTCAGATGATATCGATGGTACTGATGCTACCAAGAATCCTTCTATTGTGTTGACTCCTTATGTTGCCGAGGATATTTTTGGAAAAATATAAAAAATAGAAAATTTTCAAAAAATAAAAAATATGAATAAAGGAAAGGTTTTTGTATCTCCTGTCAGTCCATTAGTGTTTCTTGATGATCTATGCATGGATTCTAGTTTTCTAAATGCCTAGAAACCTACTCCTGACCCTCGTCTTTCTAAGGAGGGTCTCTCTATACCATTTCCCCAAGAACTCTGCTTAGGGAAGGGCCCTAAACAAGAAAACCCCAAAAAAAAGACACCAAACAAAGTTCAATGAGTAGATGATAGACAGATTTCATATCCATTTGGCTCTTTAGGAGGAACTTAAGCACATTCCTCTATTCTAGAATAAACTATGAGAGAAGACAACCATTTGTAGGAAAAAGAGGAGTCACAATGCAGAAATCCATGTGCTCACTCATGCCACCACGTTACCATTCAGAACCGACTGCCAGCTAAGAGACCCGTTGTAGGAGCTCCTTATGTGAGATGTCATATTCATGAGAAACAATTCGATCAAACCTTAATAGACAATGGTTCCTCGATTAACCTCTTCCTAACTGCCTTACTTGACCGTTTTGAGTTTGTCCCTCTTAAACAGAGCATGACAGTCCTTCACTTTGCAGATCAATATATTAAGAGGCCGAAGGGGATGTTAAAGGATATTGTTCGTCATAATTCGGGACACGAAATTCCCCGTGGACTTTATTGTGTTGGACATGGAGATCACTGAATCTATGACCGATACCCTCATCATTCTAGGATGACCATTCTTGGACACAACCAAGGCAGTATGTGATCATGATAGTGGGAAGGTATACTTTTGCATCGAGGGAGAGATCATACAAATAGAGACGATTAAGGATATTAGAGCCAAAGACTCAGCTTTCTCGGAGCAGGCCACCGATTCATAGCACATGATAGAGGCAGAGCTAAACATCCACCACGAGTGTAACTTTGTGATTATAGATGATGAACCAGTATGGATAGATCTAGTTTCACGAGCTCTTGTCACACACTCATAAACTGTAGAGCTACTGATGACAATTGATGAGAGTTCAGAGAGCACATTCATGGTACATGACACTTTAGAGGCTGATGATTGTTATCAAGGTAGCGAAGAAGATTATATTCCATGTCATTCAGTTTTAGTTCCCTCGGACTCATACATCGATTTTGACTGGAAGTACTTTAATGATTATTTACCATGTATGATGACCATAAATCCCACAACTAGGATGGAGGTCGAGCTAGTACATTTGATATATACACCAGTAGGGTCGTCTTTGTCAGATTTAAGATTCAACAAATGTCCTCCGATGTAGATTCAGTAGCTTTTACACAGACTTTTCAAAGGCCAGATCTACCATCTCCCACTTGTCCCGAATAAAAGACATTCCGTAGAGGATGAAGTATAGATTCATTACGGATAAGTCAGATATGTTCTCAATCAATATCTCACAAATTTTGATTGAAGACCAAGAATCTGGTTTGATGGAGATTCTCAAACCACAAGGCAATCAGATGGAGTGTAGCTGATCTCCAGGAGATAAGTTCGGCCATGTGCTTTCACCACATATATCTCAAGAATGACACCAAGCGATCGCATGAGTTCCAGCGGAGGCTAAATCCAAACCTTTGAGATGTAGTCATGAAGGATATATCTAAGTGGTGGAGCACCGATTTTATCTACTCCATCTTCAACTCCAAATGGGTTAGTCCGTTGAATGTGGTACTCAAGAAGATGGGTATCACCACAGTTGTGAGCAAGTCTGGAGAGTATATAACTACCCGAGTACCCACTTCTTGGAGGGTTTGTGTGGACTACAAACAATTGAATCAAGCCACCATGAAGGATCATTTCCCGCTGTCATTCACTGATCAAATTATTGAGAGGTTAGCTGGGAAGAGTCACTACTACTTTATTTATGGGTACTTGAAGTACAAGTAGATGGCCATAGCGCCCGGCGACCAGGAGAAAATGATGTTCACCTGTCTATTTGGAACGTATGCTGTTAGACTGATGCCCTTTGATTTATGTAATGCCCCCGTCTTCATTCCAAAGGTTCATGCTTTCCATCTTCTCGGACATGGTGGGTGAATGTTTAGAAGTCTTCATGGATGACTTTTCGGTCTACAACGACGAATTTGATGCTTGTCTTAATTGCCTAGACTGAGTACTTCAGCATTGTATCAAGGTTAACATTGTATCTTGAAAGAAGAGTCATTAGGAACGGTCCTGGTCACATTATCTCCAACATGAGCATGGATGTTGATCCGACTATGGTAGATATCATCAAGAAGCTCAATCCACCATATAATTTACGATAGTTGCGGTCTTTTCTGGGGCATGTCGGTTTTTACTGACAGTTCATACATGACTTCAGCCAAATTTCCTGACCGCTTACTGATCTGTTGACAAAAGACACCGAGTTCCTTGTAGATGACAAGTGTATTTTGATGTTTGAGACTCTCATGGGATTAGTTGTGCAGGGTCCTGTCCTTTAGCCACCCGATTAGTGTCTCCCATTCAAGATCATGATGGACACTTCTGATTTTGCCGTAGGGGCTTTGCTTGGACAGAGGAGGGATGGATTACCATTTGCCATTCACTATGCTAGCCTTACTTTGGATGCCCTTCAAGGAAATTATACTGTGACTGAGAAAGAGATGCTAGCAGTAGTGTTCACTCTTGATAAGTTCGGGTCATATACATTCTGGTCTCCAAAGTGACTATATACACATACCACACTGCCATCCAATACCTCATGGAAAATAAGGATGCCAAAGCCAGATTGACCAGGTGGATCCTTCTACTCTAGGAATTTGATAAAGAGATTAAAGATAAAATTGGAGTTAAGAATGTGATGGCGGATCACCTCTCCCTATTAGAGAACCTTGAGGATTCTGATCAAAACACACCTATCACTGAGACATTCCCAAATGAGTTAATTCTTTCTATCACCTCACTCTCATGGTACGCTGGCATTATAAAATATCTTGAAGAAAGTTCCACAAGGTTGGCCTTGGCATCGACTTGAGACCTTTCTCACGAAGACCAAGTCGTACCATTAGAAGGATCCCACCCTTTACCACAAAGGAGGGATAGTGTGTGGTATATGTGTATTCCTCGAGAGGAGCACCATAGCATCCTCACCTATTGCTACAAGCTTGAGGTAGGAGGAGATCTATCTAGGATATGAAAAACACAGAAAACTCTCTAGTTCGGTCTTTGGAGGCCTACCCCTCTTCAAGGATATAGATGAATTCGTGAAGAGGTGAAGTGATTGTCAAAGGATGGGCACTTGTGAAAAAAGAGATATGATGGCGATGTAACCCATTAACTTATGTTAGGTTTTTGATGCATGGGCATCCATTTCATGGTCCATTCCCTAATAGTCAAAGATTTGAATACATTCTGCTTGCTGTAGATTATGTTAGTCATTTGGTTGAGGCCATCCCTGCTCAAGCCATAGATGCGAAGACTATTTCAATTTTTTTGTGGATCAATGTCATTTCATGGTTAGGGGTACCTAGAGTCTTGAGTTCTGACAGGGGTACTCATTTTATCAATGACAATGTAAGGGCCCTTGCCAATGAGATCAACATTGATCATAGAGTTGCCATGCCATATCACCCTCATAATAATGGTCTTGCTAATGTTTAAAATAGGGAGATTGAGACTTTTTTGCAGAAGGTTGTCTTCCTAGATTGAAAGGATTGGTCATGTCTTTTGGACTCAGTCTTGTGGGCCTATAGGACTTCCTTTAAGACACCCTTGGGCACATCTTCCTTCCAACTCATTTATGGCAAGCCATGCCACTTACCAGTTGAAATCAAGAACAAGTCACTTCAGGTAGTTACTAAGCTAATATTAGATCTCAAGAGTGTAGGAGACTAGAGAAGAGCAAAATTGGAAGTCCTGGAGGAATTGAGAGTCACAACCTTCTCGAGTAGCCTATAATATAAGGATAAAATGAAGATATGGCATGATTCTAACATCAACCGTAAACAGTTTGAGCTGAATCATAGGGTATGGATATTTGATGCGAGGTTGAGACTATTTCCAGGGAAATTATAGAGTAAATGGAAGGGACCATACTTAGTCAGAAAGGTGCACGACAATGGTATCATTGATATATTTGAATTGTCTTCTGATTCCACCTTTCGAGTTAACGGTCAATGCTTGAAAGCCATATCTTGATCAAGATCCGCTAATCCTCGATGTTGTCCCTATTCATTTTGTATGAGATATGATCTTTGACTCACATCACATGTTGTCTCATACCTCGGTCTCACTTCTATTTCGTAGTTGTATCGATCCATTGTGTTTATATCATTCATTCTTTTTGTTTAATACCCCATCCTCATCTTATGAATATGCTATACTTAGGGTGCACTTTAACCTAGGTATAGGGGGTGTTGAACCTATGATTGCTCATTTCACTCTATTACCTCTATTTTTGATGCCTATACTTAGGGATATTTCACCCCGAATATAGGGGAAGTAATACCTGTAAATGCTATTATTCGGTGTTCTCCTTTTTCGTACAGTCTTCAATACTTGGGATTACTTGATCCTACGTATAGGAAATCACTTATTTCTACTCATTATATTCTTTCATTCATCGTTATAGTATAGCATTCTTTTTACTTCCCCATACTCAACACGAGTTATGTCTTCCTCCATCGCTCTCTGATCGCTCCGAGGACATCGTTCGAGCTAAGTATAGGGGGTGTCATATATATTTTGTATATAATTTTAGACATAACTCATACTTTATAACATGAATATTAATTATAAAACAATAATAAAAATGCTTTGAAAATTTTTTCAAAAATCTTTAGAAAAAGTATTTATGTAAAAAATTTGTAAAAAGGGTTATAAAAATGATTTGTTTCCCAAAATATTTGCAAAATATTTTCTATATCCAAATTATATATATAGTACAAAATTTTTGAAAATTATGTGCAAATAAAATGTTTACAAAAATAGTTTGTAAACTAGTTTTGAAAATTTGCAAAATAATTTTTCCTCGTAAGAAATAAATATGGGGTATGAAAACTACTTGTATATATGTGTACATTAAAAACTAGAATCTACCCGTAAACTTTGTATATAAGTATCATGTAAATAAAATCAAGTTTGTACATAAGACCTGTAATATAAACCCTTGTGTAAATATGTATATTTCTTTGTAAAAAGTTTATATTTTTCAAAATACATAAAAATTTAATTTTTTTGAAAATTTCAAAAATCCCCATAAAAATTTATATATTTTTAGAAAATTTCCACAAAAGATTTTTGTATATACTTTCATGTGTATTCCTCAAAACCATGGTTGACATTTAAACTAGTCTAGAATCAAATTGAAGAATAGAGCTTGGCTAAGGCCTTAATCCATTTAACTTCATAGGAACCTTATAGGATTAGGGGTTAAGACTTTTCATGTCTTTAGTGACTTAATTCTTTGAGTCCACTAAGCTATCTTCATATGCCATCTTGATAAGCCTAAGTAGAACACTTAATAACGCACACATGACTCTCAGAGACAATAGATTGATCGGACAAGTACCTTACACGTAGCTCAACATAGATGAGGCGGTGAGGAGGAAGAATCCTTTGGCTTGGAGTAGCATACGATGGTCGTACAACTAGCTGTAACCTCCCGTCCTCCTCTAGGGATGGATGTTCACCTTAACCTGGTCTAGTAGCATTGAGGTCTAACGACATGAGAGTGTGGGTTGCAATAATGCTTCAAAAGAGGGATAGTCTACTGCTCAAGAAGAAAAACTTCTTATGTATATATTGTACCTTGTAGATATACTTTATATATGTTAAAAACAATGTGCAAAATCGTAAAAACTCCAAAAAGGGGACATACCTTATTGAAAATAAAATGCCTGTTGAAGTGTATATAGTGAATAAGCAAAGATTATGTATTTTACCGTCTCATATCAAAGGAAGCTTGTAGCTAGATACTTAGCTACACTGATTAAGCTCCAAAGGATACGTAACTACACTGGTCACCGTCCATTCTCCTCTTTCCCCCTCTTCTTGAGCTGGTTTTACTTGAAATTAGAAGGGAATACCCTGCTCCTTGAGGAAAGAGTTTCTAGACTGGGGGACTAGAGTTACTTAGTTGAGGGAGGCAGATTCTTTGCCATTTATGAGGTGGGGAGCTACACGTCAATTACACATTACAAGGAAATATTATAGTCATTAGAGTTTGCGTATCTAGACTTGTTTTGACCGGGTTGTTAAGGAGTCTTGACCATAGAACTGTGGAACTTTGAAGGCTGTTGAACCTTAAAGCTATTTCCCAATAAGGTTCCACCAAATTAATAATCCAAAAGTCTGACTGATCTCCATACTCCATGTTAATGAAGACAAGTTTAATAATCAACTGTGATTCTTTCTTTTTCTTTTCTTCTTGTTTTCACTTATTTTTCAAATAAGTGTTTTATAAGGGACTAGCAAAGATAAAGTATAGGGTATGATGAATCTACGATTTCCATTCTTTATTCTTTTATTTTAGCTTTATCTTTTAGCAAAATTATCTATAAATTGGTGTAAATACAATAACTTATCATTATGCATGACATTGTTAATATTGAATAATTTATAGATATTTTCCAAAAATAAAAGAATCAAGGGAAAAGAAAAAGAAACATGTATTTAGAATAAATATAGAGTGACCCAAATCCCAAGAGAAGCTCAAAGCTTGGCCTGATCGACTAGGAATATAAGTAGGGGGAGATATGATAGATTGTAGACAATACTTATACAAATAAATATTTATTTTTATTTTACGTCTTGTGAATACCATAGTATTTTTGAAAACTTGTATATAGACCTAATAATAAAATAAAAATAAAAAAAATCAGAAAATACAAACTAAAATCTGCATTTCATTGTACAAAAGCTGTATGTATATTGTATACATTACCTATTTATTTAACACCTTTATTCAAATTGTAAAAATCAAATAAAATCAATTTTCTTCGAACTATTTAGTAAATAAATACAATTTAAAATAAAACCTATTTTAGTAAAAATAATAAAATAAAATTTATGTATGTATTATATATGTATGTTATACCTATGTTTAATACACTATATTGTATACATTGTACATATGCTTTCATAAAAATAATTAATCACAAAAAATCATTTATAAAATAATAAGTATTTTTCATTTAATGCATTTTTTTATTTTAAAATCATTTTCTATTTTACATTCATTATTTCTTTCAATGTTTATCCTGGAATTTTCTTATTAGTCCATGTCAGAATGTTAACTGCGGTCAACCATCTCCCTCAGACGGGTCGACCTGACTTCTGTTTGTCGGAGCTCGTTTCTCTGCTTTTTCCCGATTGGACCAGACCACCATTTGCCTTGATTTCACTTCACGAATCTTCTCTTAGGATCCGTGATCCTCGCCGATCCCTAAGATGAGACGGATCTACCTATGGTTTTACAACAACTCCCGTTCTTTGTAGACCCTAAGGAACACCTATAAGTACTCGCCTCTGCCTCCCGAGTCCAGTAGCTCATACCTCATGCCACCAAGATCCTTAACACTCTTCATGAAGGTGACAACTTCTCTAGGATCGCTTCATCGCTCAATTTAGTGCTAAGTTTGGTTGTAGCTCATTCACGGTCGGACCTCTGCACCGCAAACATCCACCTCCGCATGCCGCAGCGAAGTTTAGGACATTACCCTATCGGTCACCTCCACCGTGCATCGCTGAGTACATCGTCACTCCTAGGTACTCTTTAGCTAGCTCGTCATTTGAACTTCGCCCATTCCTCCACCATCAACTCCTCTTCTTCGACTACTGTATCGGAGCTCCATCACATACACCCACCCACTCCGATCAACTCCGTGACTCATCCTCCATCTCCCTTTGCACTCTCATCATCCAAATCTTGCTCATCAGAGAAAGAATTGGCTTGGACTTCTTCCCCTGCCTATGTCGGGAGTCCTAAACTCATTCCCCCATCTCTTCTGTCATTTATACCATGCAATAACATGATCGAAGCGATGCCTCCGAGTCCACCTTTCCCTTGTAGGTGTCCACGCACACGAGTAGGTCCGATTCGAGCTTCATTTCAGGTGGTGGAGCAACTCTTGGTAGGGCATCACCATCTAGATTATCCGATCGATTACTTCTTCATGCGAGCCCCCTTATCGACACGGAGAAACTTCACAATGGCGTCAGATACTTTAGTGACCACATTTGGCCAGTGGATCTCTTTACACGATCAGTCGAAAGTCGGCTGAGTAGAGTTCTTCCAGTGCACCCCTTTTCGTTCGATTGGATGAGGAAGTCCCAATTTTGATTAAATCCATCCAACACTACCCAAATTTTCACCATTTGATGAAAGATGGTCCTTCCTCCACACCACATACTCCTGCCTACCTT
The DNA here is from genome assembly GCA_037367405.1 of Ottelia alismoides. Classification (NCBI taxonomy): domain Eukaryota; kingdom Viridiplantae; phylum Streptophyta; class Magnoliopsida; order Alismatales; family Hydrocharitaceae; genus Ottelia; species Ottelia alismoides. The sequence continues at coordinate 332,403 of JAZKJV010006222.1, forward strand.
GCAAACCATTAGATCAGACCTGCGCAACATATCTGACCATACATCGCCGACATACTCGGAGCCGTCAAATCCTTTTGTAGAGAGTCATTAGAACTACTAGAGCCCCCAATGTGCTACTCATGTGCCATTAAGGGTATATTTCAACTTTGCCGTGCATATCTTTTTATTTCGCTTTAGTCCAGTAAATAAAATATGTAGTTGAGAACTTTTACAGATTGATCCAGGTAGTTATATTTTCACTTTAGTCTGGTTGAGTTGTAGTCACGTGCACACGCACATGTTTCTTGGTGTTTTTGCAACTTTTCTCATAAACCTTCCAACTATTACTGAATGAATGTTATATTTTAAGAAACGACATTTATAACCATGTTATCCTGGTTCACATGATGCACAAGTTTGGTATGGACCAATTGCATAATTGACACATGTAGTTTTTGATCTTGTTATTCCATGGGGCCATAAACTGAAATTAATCAAAGATAGGTCCCTTTGTATTGTTTTTTATTATTGTCTTTTATTTAATGTAATTAATATTAAATTGACTCCAAAAATTACCTAAAAGTTACATGTAGTCTTGCATGTTTTATTCGTGATGATTTTTTCTTATTGATTGTTATTTGTTTTCTGTTATTAAAAATTTAAAAACTCCCAAAAGTGTCCTGGTTGCCTTAGAAAAGTCCAAAAAATTCTAAAAATTCATGAAAAAATTAATAAAAATTTGAAAAGGTGTCTTTTATTACCCTCTAACTTCAAAATCATTTTTGTTCAAAAATATCTTATAAAAACCAAAAAAATCATAAAACACTCGAAAAATTATAAAAAAATCATATAAAAAAATAAAAATCTAAAAAATATGATTTCATACCCCATTTGTAGATATGTACTTCGATTATCATAATAATTTCCTTTAGGAGTTTTGGACACTTTAATTATTTTTAATTTGTAAAATTACTCCTGATTGTGCACTATTTATTATTTTTATTACCGTTTGATTTTTAGAAATTTGCAAAAACATCTGAAAAATACCCCAAAATTAGAAAAGCACTATAAAATATAAAAAATCAAAAATATTTTTATTGCAATTTTCTGTATATCTTCCCCTTCAGAAAAATACAAAAATGTGCTTTTTTATACTTTTTATCATGTGCACATTTCCCTCTTATTGAAAATTATAAACTTGAAAATCTAAAAACCACTAAAAATATTTTTATTCCTGAATCTCACAACTTAGCTCTTAATTGTGCTCCTTGTGTTCGACCCTAGTCACTATACCGGTTAAATAAAAGTAGCGAAATTGCTTAAATTCGTTATTGATTTTAATAGTGGTTTGATTTTCTTGTTGATTCTCTTGATTGATTTGGGTCGTAAAGACACCTTAATTTTATACTTAACCTGAGTTGGTTGAGTGGTCATCATACATAACCTTAGTTGTACTAAAGGAACTATTATGTAAATTAATTATTCTTTATTTTAGATCAGGGAATGATATTCTCAATAACATTTATTGCATAATGGTCCGTCGTGGGCTCGCATGTCCGACAATCTCCCACTATCCTAAAGATACATTAATGGGATAACCTTTAAATCCACACAATCATAGGATATTTAGATAAAACGCTAGGTAAGTTGATCAATCACTCTGTTCCTGAGAGACTACGCCAAGTCCTTTTATGACACTTGCATATCTCCTAGTAACAGTACCCGCATACAATGCGAATGTTGCATCTTATGCAACCAATACTCATTATTGTTAGAAATAGTGTCCTTGATACTACAACTCAATAATTATTATAACTAGTATTTCGAATATCCTTATCAGAATACCCTTATTCCTGGAGATCTCTATCTCCTAAGGTAGCTGCAGTTAAGACCTTTTAGATCTCTATGTATAAACTCTTAATTTCTTGAAGATAAGACTTTGAGATCACTATCTCTAAGTCTTGTCATCTTTTAAGATATTGTTATTACTGCAATCAAGTATTTTATCTCCATAGTAGGATTAGTAACAATTTACTTCTCCCACTACATGGCAGACATTTGGCATTCGTACACATCTAGTACACAAAGAGCTACTCATAGCTAATGCACTAGGACATGTATCTTTGGTATTCACATCCCCAACTCTTTTAGGTTTTATTCCTTTAGATAGTTTAATACCATATCTTAAGGGAAAGAAGCCTTTATTAGAATTTTCAGAAAATGGAACATGTCCAAGGTGCACAACTAATGTGATGGCCCATATACCATCTTCTCTATGTTTCTGAACATCTTCAGAACTAAGATCTAAGATGAATCATCCACATATCATTCCAAATGATCAAGATATGATCTACGTTTAGCATGATGAACACAATAACACTCCCAATAAACTTCATATGGTTCATCAAGATTCTATCTGAAATCGTAACCTTTATAATTTCATAAAAATAGGTGTTCCAACTAAAGAAGCTTATTTCAGTACATAGATGGAGTTATTCAGCTTGCACACCTTACTTTCCTCAACTATGAAGCCCTGGGGCTACTTCATATGAATAACCTTCGAGAGGTATTCATAGAGGAATTCATTATTGACTTCCATCTTGAAGATGTCAAAGTCAAGTTGTGTAGCTATAATTAGCAATATTCTGATGGGTTTAAGCATGGTCACTACAGAGCAAGTCTCATTACAAGCGATTCCTTCTCTTTGGTGTGTATCTTGTGTATATGAATTGTGCTTTGAAGGTATCTACCTTGTCATCAAGTTCCCTCTTTCTCTTGAAGATCCATTTACACCTATTGGGTCTTACCTCTCTAGGTGGATCCTCAAGGGTCCATATACAACACTTGTATATGAAGTCTACTTTAGACTTTTATTGCTAACATGCATCTCTCCATGACACAATCTTCATAAGCTTCATCATATGAAGTTCGATCATTGTCAGACTTAACTGGCACATGGAATCCATCCCCAAAATCATTTGAAGAGGTATTAGTGCTTCATCTTTAATTGTCCATTTAGTTTCTGATTCCAGGAGCATTGTTATCTTCTCTAGATTCAATGAGTTCCTTCACTTCATTTTTATCTTGATTCTAAAGAGTCTCATCCTCTAAGAATCATATCCTTAGAAATGACATCTTTTAAGAATCTCATGGTCATAAAGTAGGTATCCAATACCATCCTTTATTTTTTTCCTAATGAAGAAGCACTCCCTGGTGATAGATTCCAGCTTACCTTGCATGACATGGTCATGGACCAAGCAACCCTAAATCCTCAAAGGACCAACACCATGCTAGTCTCAAACCATATCTTATAAGGATATAGGGGTTTATATTTGCATGGAATCTTGTTAAGGATATATATTGTAGTCTATAATACATATATACCTGGAAACAAAGAGATAATTATGATAAGATTCATCATTGATCAAATCATGTCATACATGATCCAATTGCATCCAATTAGCATCTCTCTATAAGCTATATTGAGTTTATGTGTATTAGGAGGGACTGAGATAGGAATCATATTCCTTTCTCCATAAGTTATTCCTCGAATTCATTTAATAGGTACATGCTACCTAGGTTAGATCAAATTCATTTCATTTTACTTCAGACTTTGGTTTAAACCAAAATTATGAAATCTTTGAACATTTCAAAGATTTCAAAGATGAATGGAAGAAATTTCATATTAAAAAAAATCATCGAATAATATCACATGTCATTAATGCTCATTATGATATAGATGGTCCGCATACATTGATATGTATGAGATCTGGAATAACTTGGCATCTTACACCATTCCCCAGAGAAGAGTGTATTGGATATTTTTCTTTAACTACAATATTCGTAAGTGTGTAAGATTTAAAATTTCAAATAATCTAAAGTTTCATCTCTTACTAGTCTATTGATCTCATCAATAGACATATGTCCAAAGCTTGATGCTAGATCATTATTAAACGATCTTCATCCTCCTATTGATCTTATAAATGTTTAATTTTCGGTATTATAAATGTTATTGAACCATCATAACTCTTTATGATAGGTCTATTACAGAATTTATGTTTTTTTCCAACATTAGAAATAAAAACGAGTGTATTCTATTGTCTAGGTCATAGAGACATTCTCTAAGACTAAGGGCTCTCCCACTGAAATTATGAAGTCTATCTATCTAATAGAGTTTCTTGCAATAATTACATCAATATCATATGGATGACTATTAAACATTGAGGTCATTTTTTCTATTCTTATAAAAAACACATGCCACCAATTGCAAGTGTTATAAGAAGAATGGATGCAATTATTAGACTTTGATCTTATATAATAAGTAAGTCAATTTCTATGATCAAGTGTAGATATATATGATTATTCTGATGCGATGTATGTGTCCTTCTCTAAGGATTCTAGATAGACTTGGTAGTCATACTATAAAGACATCAGCTTATTCCAGTATTGGCATTTATCCAACTCTTTGGATTTCATATGGAAGTCATAGAAGTATAATCAACGCTTTGACTTTCCTTCTTACATGGGTCAGACCGATGCTTCCACTGCGATCCCTTCATATATAAACAACCATTACTTAAGACAAATGATCTCTTATGTTGAATTCAAAGGATTTCATATAAGAGTATTTCAACATTTATACATGCTTCATTTAATTCATACAATATGAATATTATAAAGCTCTATAAATGGATAGATTATAGATAGTAGAATGATGAAACTCATCAAATCTACATCCATCTTAACTCCTAAGGACTTGGTTCAAGTAGGTACTCAAAAATTTGAATACATCATCTCTTATAGAACCACTATTCGGCATGATGCAGTGAACCATGTCATTCATGATTAAATGTTAAGAGCATATATGCATGCCAAAACATCTTCTTAGATTTTATAAGTATTAATTGACAATTACGATCATCATCGACATGATAAAACCAAAGCACACTCGGTGAGAGATCAAGACTATAGAGACATACAATCCCTAGGTTGTTGTCCTATTATCTATTTAATTTTCATTCCTCATTATTATGAGGAAACTTGCACATTGCAACCACATATAGTATCTGTCCAACTACAAGTACAATATCTTTATCAAGGATCCAATCCATGATATTTTATTGGCTATTATTGAGTATATTATTGAGTGGGTCTAATGAGGATTATCTGATAAGAAATTTACAATAAAAATATATTTTACTTTGGTTTAGAAATTTTGATATCAAAGCTGTCCTGCCTTGTCAACACTAAAAGTTCATTTCCTTAACAACTTTAAATGTAAGAGATACACTTACCATTATATCTCAATCAAGATCTAGGATTTCCTTTCTTATCTTTGTCACATCCCAATAATATGAGAAAACTGTAACTAAGATAAAAAGAAACGGGAATTCATTCCACCTTGCTAGTCCAACTTGCATTTCCCAATTCGGTCTTTAACACCCAGGCCCACCACCCTAAGGTGATTTTGACATGTCATTAATTGAACCAACCATCAACAAGACTAGAACTCGTTATGCGTAATACAATATTGCCTCAATAATATGAGGACCTGATATTGGGGTCACTATGCATATGGCCTTACTCTTTCGATAAGCAAAGAGCCCGGTCCATATGTGCTTGTATGTAGGAGCTATCACTATGGACAAGCATCTCCAACATACAATCCCTAGCAATGGAACCCTTCACCTTGACAGAAGATCATGGATGTCACTTATGTTATCATCCATATCATGTTCAAATTCTAAATAATTATTATGAATTACTTTCACATAATTAATTCTTACAAGGGAAATAATAATCTATTCATAATAGAGAGTTCAGTTTTTATTGCATCTAATTATTTAATCATATTAAATCAATTATCAATTAAATCAATCAAACAACAAACTTGATTATAACTTGAAGGATGATACTATCTCAAAAATACATATTATTCGAATTTTAATAACTAGAAAAATACATCATGATCCCTTCAAGCATTATCCCTTCTTTAACCTCTAACATGGCCACTACTGGAGGGAGTGGGACACACTGCTCACTAAGCAATCTTCTACCCCCAACGATCCCCGGCTAGACACCATATCCACCCCAGGTCGGGATAATGCCAATTGATCACTTTGTACTTGAGATCATAATAGGTCTTTCAATCAAGTTAATCAATAATCAAAACATTTTGATTTATATTATAAGGAAATTTTCTAAACAAATTTCCAATCCTATTCAAGCAACTTTATTTGCTGGAAGAAGATCATGTAACAAATTTGTGATCTAGATCATATCTAATCAATTATTGGTTAGGAAATGTCATTTAAGGAAATAATCATTACCAAATATTTCACAAATTCTTAATAATATTCCAGGAAATTAATCATTAATTTCACTAATTGATTAAATGACAATCACAAGGTTCTTGATTAGAAATGTAATTTCCAACAGTGACCCTCACATACTAAAATTAGCATATCTTAATCAATTAAATACAAAACATACAAAATAAGTCTATAAAGTTCGATAATTTGATTTACAATACAACACAATTTATTTCATGCATTTCTAGATGTTTAAAAATCGTAATTAACTCTTTAATTACCAGCAATATTCGTCATCCCCGAATAGTGGATACATGTTCACTAAAATGAGCATAAAATTGAGCAAACCGATTCCAAATATGCAAACTCAAATCCCCAAGGTTTCCTTATTTATTTGGAAATATATTTAAACTGATAATTTCGGTTTAAATAATTAAAATAGGCTGAAAAAATCACAAAATATGGTTGCATGAACGAAATGCGATAAAATTTTCACAAATGCTAATGAGCCTAAGTTGTCCTAGGTTTATGGATTGTATCCAAAATCTATAACCTGTCTCTGATACCACTTAAAATATATGGAAAAATCCTTAAGCACATCGTAGAACCGTGAGGATCACATCATATGAAATTGGGAGCAACAAGTTGCACAAGTTGCTTGAGGCAGCAGAATTTAAAAGTTTTAATCGATGAACCACATGATCCAAGAACACTTCTCAAATCGTTTCATCTAAACACAAAACAAGTATTAGGTTTACCTATTGAAGCATGGTTGCGATGTGAGTCTCTAAAGGAGGAGACCTCTTGTCTCAAGTCCGATCTGATGAAGGAGATGCTTGCGAGCCCGTTGATGAGACACATGCTCCTCGCTATCCATGTTGATAAACCAAGCGATTAATCTCCTGATCTCGTCTCATGGTATCTCTACATATTCTTAACAAGAAAGGTGCATCGAAGGAGACAGAGATCCATGAGAAAACAATTCAGCAGCATAATGGCGATGATGCGACGATGGAGACGCTCTCTAAAGCTCCATAGTGGACGACCACAATGAGAGAGAGAGAGACTTGGCATGTAGAGAATGAGAGAGAGAGAGAGAGCATGTGTTGTTCTCTTGTTGTAATTTGAAGAGGAAGGGTTGTCTCTTCTTATATAGTATTTTGAGAGTCCATGGATCTCAATCAATGAACAACACAAAATCAATGGAAGAGATTGATTTGGGTGTCTTTAATGGACATGATTTTGTTGTTAAAACACAACAACAATTAATTTAATTAAATTATACAGATTGAATAATCAATATAAATTGATTTAAAATCAAATCAATTATCTTGGAGATGATTGGAAGGAGATAATCATTTACCAATCACCGGGGGATGGCCACCCAATCCCACTGGGACTTGGTGGTCGTCTACCACCTTTTGTGGATGGCAATACTTTCCAGTGAGATTACATTATCTCATTCTAACATTATCTCACAATAATAATTCTAAATTATCTTGAGAACATTGCAATCACGCCATTGGAAATTTGTGAATCACATCCACAACGAAAAATAAAATGTAAATTGTATTTTCAATTAATTATCCAATCTGAATCCAATTCACATAATAATTCTTAATGCATCTGAATTACATTCAGATCAATGTCCAACATATGGACCAAGATGAGATCACTTCTCTATTGAGAGGAGTCACTAAAATCTAGACCTGTTTCATTGCTCCCTAGGAATGAAAGCGTCATGATTATACAATCTTTTATGGTCCAACCACCCTTACGAATTCCTAATACATGTACATCCTGCATACTGGAAGACCAAGAACAAACCCTATGTTTTAGATCTATTTAGTCTTTCTCCATCATGATTTTATCATTAAGGTTCTCATTCGATCATTGGGAGCAGTTATTGATCATATACTTTCCAAAAACATATATCGTACCCAGGTATTGATCATGTACATTCAAAAAGCATATATCAAACCTACAAATTCGGTCAAGCTTCCAAAGCGAGACGACCGTGCATGGAATTTGACTCTTCCCAACATCTCATGAGAGATCTCATGTCTTCCGGTTCAGTAATGAACCTGTATGACAGCTTTGCGAGATCGTATTACTCATTTGCCCTTGTCTGCACACCGGTGTGCCGGTGTATAGATCTTGATTAGGACATCAACCTAGTGGTCTGCTAAATGTACATACTCAGACATGTAGTAACACATCTGTCTCATGTCAAAGAAAGTGTGCCTATATCGTGATAGCATACGACATAGGTCTTTCATTATCTCGATCTCGTTAAGTTAAGTCTTTGACCTAACTTATCTAACACCTCCGAATCTCTATTCCTATGTAGAGGACATGCATCAAGAGGTCAGTAAGATATCAACCTTCAGAGAAAGGATTGCCATCTCTTTATTAGGTTGGAGATCATCTCTTAATAATAATTTAACAATGATTGATGAGTCTTCAATCTAACTATTTAGATATTCATCCAGGCATCCGTTTCTATGATCCAACAATTGAATCAATAGATATATGATCATTAAGATGGCCATGGTACATAACCCTATTTGTACTAAGGGACCTATTATGTAAATTAATTATAATTCAATTCATATCAAGGAATGATATTTGTAATAACATTTATCATGGGCTTGCATGTCCAACAACCTTGATGCAACACGCCTCCCTCGTACGCCTGCTTTGCTCTGGCATTTGTCATTGAGCCCACAACGTCATGTAACTTTGCTCTGCCACTCTCCAACCTCGCATTGATCCCTCTAATCCGCATACTTCGTCTCCTTCACCGTGTTCACATCTCCTCAATCGCTCTTTGCCCTCGCTTCGACCCACGGTTCATCACCTCTTTCACATCATCCTTTCCAATCACCTCCTCCCCTCCTTGATCCTCAGCTTGATACACCATCATCCACCTTCCAGGTACACCACCACCCTACCACCTCCGTAACTCGAGCAACTCACCATCATCAGTTGGAGGACCCTCATCATCTCAACCCGAGCATCCTTCACTCCAGTCTGCCTCGCCAACGCCTTTAGCAACATAACAATCACCTTCGATCTTCAAGCTTTGCTCTCCTGCACGCCGACCACAACCGAGCGACCTCAACCACCAGTCACCCTCACCATCAGGTCCACCGCCACCTGGTTGGACCACTTGGAGCTCTAGCCACCATGCCTCCCCTTGGGTCGGTCATATGTCGACTGACTGAATGGGCCTTCTCTTCATTGCCACTAGGAGGAGGTGTTGATCACATCCGGCTGATGCCTCGCCCTCAACTCTAGTGACCGGAGCCACCGCCATCCGCCACAAATGCCTGCAAGCCACACCCCTTCATCAGGCGCACAAACTAAGGAGTCACGTGCCATCCCACGTGCATGTGGTTGATTTGCACCAAAGCCTCTAAAGATCCTCTTTAATCGCATCTAGATGCAACCACCTAAGGCTCACGTGAGGCACACTTGACCTGCTTGGAATTTTGTGTAAACCCCCATCATGTTTAGGTAATTACATTGAGGTCCCTGTAAATCATTATTTCTATTTCATTAAATTCATGTTTGCATTTAAACCCTTGTGTTTCATATATAATTTGAACATCATTTTTTCATCACTTTATTATTTATAAATTCCCATACTGTAGAACAACTATTTATTGACATTATTGCTCATGATTATTAATTTTGTGTTATGTGCTTATTTACGAATAATTTCTTCTGTTGAATATTGCATATTTTTCCCATCTATTGCTATGAAATTCTTAACTAATTAACCACTTCTTGAAAAATTGTCACAAATTCATCATAGATTTTGTTGTATTCTATTTTGTGCTAAAAAAATCATTGCAATTACATGCACCATTTTCTTTGTAAAAATTTTGTAACTTTAGGTAATTAATTCTTAGTAAGAAGCAAACTTAACATTTTTAAGGTTTAGAATTTTTTTGAGATAGATTACATAATGATATATCTTAGATTATTTCAATCCTTAAAAATAAGTAAGTTTAATTTTTATTATGTTTTTTTATGGATTTTGTATTGGAAACAATGTGAAAGTAAAGAATTAATTTCTAAAAAATCTACATTAACAAATTAGCCAGAATGTGAATTATCTCAAAAATACATTTATTTGAGTAATCCAAGAGAGTTGAAATTTCACAAAAATACTACGTCTATACTTAATAAAAATCAATCACAAATATCACTCTACAAATTATTTAAGGCGTGGACCAACTCCAATTTAAGTATTTTTATAGTAACCCTGAGTTATAAATGAATTTAATTCTCAGATTGGGTAAAATATGTAGAATTTTACTTGAACATTTCAATTAATTACCCAGATATAAAAAAATATACCTATGCTAGAGAATTAGTTGCTCAACATCATAACATTTTTTATTAAATAAAATAATTTGAAATTAGTGACCAAATTGACGTACAAACACGATATCCGTGAAATTCAGAAAATAAAATTAACAAACAAACTACACATAGGGACTTATTTGTAATTAAAGAAACTATAAATAACAAAATTACAATTTTTATAATAATTAAAAAAATCAAAAGGAGGACCTTCTTCTCCTCATCTCCAGATGGCTAGGGTGCAGGGGCGCGCCACCATGCATGGGCACGTGGAATGGGGAGGCACGTCATAGCTGTTCCGGGGGCGATGTCAGAGGTTTGAGGGTCATGGAGGGAGGCGCAACTGGGCGGAGGACGTGCAGCCGCTGGCAGTAACGGCTGGAAGGGGGAGCACGACTGGGCGGATGGAGGCGTTGTGGGCGGTTGAACTACCATTGGCGGCACGCTGGCAGACGAAGGGGAGAAGGGCCGCGACGGCGGTGGCTGGACGCGGTCGTGGAGGGAGGCGACACCATCGCGGGTGTCTAGAGATGGAAGGGGTGGCCGCGTCCAACTGCTGCTTTTTTTAAATTTTTTTGTGTTGATTTGATATTTTTTTATTTATTTTTTAGTTTTAAACAGGGAATGCAAATAAAAAGATGATGAGATAGGTTGATGGAGTAAAACAAATGAATGTGTGTGGTGATGGTGATAATATGCAATAAACAAATGGAGGTATGTGGGTGGTAATGTGATGTGATAAAAAAATGAGAAAATAACAGCCATGACAAAATGAGAGGAAAAATACCTATGGTGGAAGTGGTCGCCTATGGTGTGATCACGAGAAGCACGGTCTTCACTCGAATCACCGGCGAGCGATGGGCTCGAGCAGCACGTAGATGCGGCTGTGATGTTGGCCAAGAAGCCAACGGATCTCATCGGAGAGAGGGCTGTCGTCGCTCGACCGTGGTTGCGTCACTATCACCGATTCAACTCTGAGAACTAGGTTCTCCTCAAATAAAGATGGATCAAGTGCAGAATGAGGAGGATGGGATGTATATAAAGAGAAAGAATTAGATGTTATGAAAGTGGTGGATGGGATATTAATAAAATGGTATAGTTGATTTAGAAGTTAGAAAAAAATGGTGGAATAATGGAGTTAAATAGGTGTCTATTGTAGAGAATGGAAATTAAATAAATAAAAAATAAATAAAAAATAAAGTAGTCTACTAAAATAAAATAAAATATAGAGAAAAATAGTGGAGAATTTACAAAAGAAGACAAAAAACATGCACATGTTTTTTACTTTTCTAACTTTAATTTTTTTGTATTTTTAATAAAAGATATTTACAATAGAAAAATACAATAAAATGCTAAAAATAAAATACAACACAACAATGATTTTTTTAGATTTTTTAGTAGTTTAAAAAGTAAATAAAAATGAAGAAAGGATGAATATTTACATTATATACAATGCACACTTAGGTCCCAAAATTCATATTTTACAAACGAGTTCCGATTTTAGTGAAACCACTTCCGAATAGATAACTTTCTAGTCCTCGAGCAAATAAAGAATGAATAAGTTGGATTAACCCCTGACTGTGCATGTGAATACAATACTTGATCCGTTCAAGAACTCTCGGTTTTAGAGATCCTAAAATTCTAAGCTCTACCAAGCTCTAGTTAAAAGGTATGCAATTTCCGTAATCATCAGAATCTATTTGCATAAATATATAGTAGGGAAGTGACATTAAATATGGACTGCAGTTACAAGAGTAGAGTTACAATGTCACCCAAGGTTCCAGTCCAAGAGACTCTCCTAAGATCCCAACCCTCAACACTAGGGAGTAAACCATTTCTTGCATCCAATGCACCGTCTCTTTAGTTGTCGGTCATAAAAGTGTAGATGGAAGGCCAGTTAATGGAGGGCATAAGATTGTGTCATTTCTTCTCTCCATCTCATTGGAACAAGGATCCTCTCGAGTACCTTATTAACGCAACACATGTATTTTTTGGTTGTTGATCAATGTGTCCATCAAGAGAAGTTGGAGTCGTCAGCACTTGTTTTCCTGGGAGTACACCAGGGTGTGTATATTTTGAGTATCTATTTACTTTTTACACTCGGACTTGTAGCATTTACGATGCAGAGCCCTTTTTGGTGCTAGCCCGACTCCTGGTCCTAATAACGGTGGTCCAAGTGGACACTTTGGAATAATTGGGAGTGCTCTCCTTTGGTGGAAGCTCTTTGATATTTAACTTTGTATGGTGAGAGATTTTGTTTCAACATTTCTTTCCTTTCTTTGCTTTTCTATCTAGCTCCACTGCTTTTACAAGGAGTTGGTGCACATTGATCAATATTTTTGTTTAGATTGCATCACACCCTGGCACATACATAAATATCAAGAGATAGTACAAGAACCATGTTCTCATACTGACTAAAGGTGCTGACTCTCAGGTTTCATGAAGCCTTCATTGATTTTATCCCATCCTCGAGCATCATAAAATCAAGTCCAAACTCAAATCCCTCATCCTAGTTCCTCAAGTGAAATTTCAACTCATCTCATCATAACTACAATCGTGTATGTAAGGTGTTGATCATATTCTTAAGGTAGAGACTAAGCATGCAATATAGCACCTAAATCTTTCAAACTAGGAAAATGTGAATAATTAAGTCAAAGACCCAAATGACTAAGGCTGGATAACTCAAAATCTCAAGATCTCATAAACCAAGTGTTCTTGAAAATCACAAGTCTTGTGTGAATGTGAATGTGTCAGGGATTAAACCAACTATTTAGTTAGGTTTTTTGTGATTTTTTTTGAAAAACAAAGGAAGAGAAGAAAGATAATTTTTTTAGAAGAAGATTTTTGTTTTTTTTCAATTTTTTTTGAAAAAGACACACTTTTTTAAAATGAGATAAGGAAAGAAGGGAATTTTTTATTAAAAAGTTTTTTTTTGAAAAAGTTTTTTTAAAGAAAATAAGGGAAGAATTTTTTTAAGTTTTTTTTGAAAAAGTTTTTTTTCCAATTATTCTAACCTCGTAATTATTCTATAATATATACAAAAATACGTGAAAATATGAGCTATGGGTAAAGTATATATGTAATATATACATGCCTCCCTATACTTAGCATGTGCTATGTCCTCAGAGCACAAGAAGCGAGAAATAGACATAGCTCATGCTAAGAGTAGGATAGCTAAAATAACAAAAAGTATAGATAGCCTAAGTGTACAAGAAGAAAAAAAATGGGGTGGACGAGGTCAAGAGGAGAAATGGATGAGTATATACACATGGCAGGCATTGGTCCCCCCCATACTTTGGCTCTGGTCATCCTAAGTATAGGACATGAGTAAGTGTGACAACCAATGTGATCTGGAGAATATACATAGAAGGGAGAATGTACAAGAGGAATGAATCTTCTAAGCTGCTGAATCTTGATGTTGCATCTTCATGAAGAGTACTATGATGTATCTACTATGTGCTCAATCTACATGGAGTTGATTACCTCAACTTGGACTATCTGCTCTTTAGAGTCTATAAAATGCTTCAATAGTTGTCCATTCACCACGTGGGATTGTGCACCATCTGTGAGATCAGCTATCTCTACACTTCCATTCCCGTGCACTTTCTTAACTACAAAGGGACCCGTCCTTTTAGATTTGAGCTTCCCATGGAACATCTTCAACCTGGCATTGAATAACCATACTTTTTGTCCAGGGACAAAGTCTTTGCACATAATGTGTTGATCATGCCATCTCTTTACTTTGTCCTTATAAATCAAACTATTGTCATATGCCATGTTTAGGATTTCCACGAGCTAGTTCAAGTTCAAGTGCCGACAAAGCTTACCTAGGTGACAAATCTAATTAATCTTCTTAATTTCCCATTTGGATTTGTGAATCAGCTTTGCGGGCAAATGACATGGCTCGTTGAAGTTACCCCATGAAGCCTTCCGTGATGCATGGGAAAGGTTCAAGGATATCTTGCAGAAGTATTCCTGTCATGGACTAGAAGAGAACATCTTGGTCCAATCGTTCTTCACTGGTCTCAATTCTGAGATACAGAGTTTAGTGAGCATTTCTTGTGGAGGCAGCTATACATCAAAAGGATCAGATACCGTCTAGAAGGTATTCAAGCAGATGGCTGAAACCAATCGCTCACAGATGGCCAGTAGAGCCTATACATGGTCCCCTAGGTGTGGAGAAGGGAGGCACGCCGCAACAATGCTGGGGGTGATGGTGGAGGATGGAGGGTCTTGGAGGGAGGTGCAACTGGACGGAGGATGAACCGTCGCTGGCGGTAACAGTTGGAAGGGGGAGCGCAGTTGGGCAGATGGAGGTGCTATGGGTAGTTGAACTGTTGCTGGCAACATGCTGGCAGGCGATGGGGAGCAGGGTTGGGCGACGGTGGCTGGACGCGATCGTGGAGGGAGGCGGCATTGCCGCAGGTGTCTGGAGTTGGAGGGGGGGCGACAACGTCCAGCCGCTGCTTTTTTTTAATTTTTGTGTTGATTTGATATTTTTTAAGTTGTTGTTTTATTTTTTTTAGTTTTAAACCAGGAATGCAACAAAAAGATGAGTGGATGGGTTGATGGAGTAAAACAAATGAAGTGTGTTGTGATGGTGATGATATGGAAAAAACAAATGCAGGTATGGGGGTGATAATGTGATGTGATAAAAAATTGAGAAAATAACAATGATGACAAAATGAGAGGAAAAATACCTACGGTGGAAGTGGTCACCTATGGTGTGCTCATGAGAAGCATGGTCTTCGCTTGAATTGCCGACGAGCGATGATCTCGAGCAGTGCGCGGATGCAGGATCTCACCGGAGAGAAGGTTGTCGTCGCTCGACCGTGGTTGCATCGATGTCACCGATTCAACTCTAGGAACTAGGATCTCCTACATAAAGATAGATCAAGTGCAAAATGAGGAGGATGGGATGTATGTAAAAAGAAAAAAAATAGAAGTTATGAAAGTGGTGGAGGGGAGGTTAATAAAATGGTGGAGTTGAATTAGAAGTTAGAAAAATGGTGGAATAATGGAGTTGAATGGGTGGTTATTGTTGAGAATGGAAATTAAATAAATAAAAAATAAATAATAAAATAAAATAAAGTAAGCTACTAAAATACAATAAAATATAGAGAAGAAAAATAGTGAAGAATTTATAAAAGAAGACAAACATGTACATGTTTTTTCTTACTTTTCTAGTTTTTTTATTTTTAATAAAAGATATTTACAATAGAAAAATACAATAAAATACTAAGAATAAAATACAACACAACAATGGTTTTTTTAGATTTTTTAGTAATAAAAAAGAGCAAATAAAAAATGAAGAAACAATGAATATTTACAATGTATACAATGTACAATTGGGTCCCAAAACCCATAGTTTACAAACAAGCTCCGATTTTAGTGAAACTACTTCCATTTGATATATAATTTTCTCACTTAATCTTTAAAATTGAGTTTGGTGAATTTGTAATTCATATGGAGCGAGAATTTGACCAGGAAGTCAGACCTAATGATATTTTCTCTTTGGGATCTAGGAGCATTTATTTGAGGTGGAATTTATTTTATATTTTTCTAATTTTATATACATTTTTATGAACAAGTCAGAGAAAGAATTAGTCAAAAAGGAGTTGAAATGAAATTACTAAAAATATATGAAGTTTTGGGCTATTTACAGGTGAAAAGCTCCTTTAATTTTGCGGCTTTTTATTGTTAATTATTTCGTACCATCTAATATTTGATAATTAATGTATATTATTTACAAGAGTCATTTTATTAGTGTATCGATTTTATGGACATTTATTAGATATTTTACTCAGGGATTTTGCTAAGATGGATATATTGAGATGATGAATATCGGATTCATCAATCAGAAAATTACAAAAAATAGTAGTGCATTCATTTCATCATATTTTACATTAGGATATATTTCATAATTTTTGAACTCTGTTTAATTAAAAATCACATTTAATCCTTACAATTGGCTACATTTTCAATTGTATTTAAATATTACATTAAAAATACCAAAATCCTCCTTGAAAACCATGCATTGAAATTTAGACTTAAAACTAGGTTGTTCTTTTAGCTCCTTGAGTTTTGCCATGGGCTTTTCCAAGCTAAATACACATAAAACAACTCCAATTATGTGGTTTAGAGGATACCGTCAAAGAGTCCGTTCTCAAGTAACGCGGGTAGCGGTCTAACGATCTGTACTTACATCCATACTGGCTGAAAGTAGATGCAACTAGTTGGATGAACTCAGGATATTCTTTGTGAAATATTTCAGCACCTAATAGCTCCGCTTAATTTTCAAGATTGCTTTGTCATTAAATTAAAATTGAAAAGACAGGCAATCGAGCTCTAACGTGCTTTACTAGTGTTCAGTGGGTGAATTGACAAATTTGAATTGGGTTTGTTTTGTGTAAGTCTTCTGTACATTTGCACGCTTCGTGGGTATCTCTTTGCGCTCCAAACTACTCCTTTCATCTAAGATGGAATCTTCTGGAGTTCTTCATTCAGATTTTGTGAACAAATCTCGAAGCTCCTCAAGTAACTCATCTTTGGTTTCGAGATGACCCTCTTCTTGAAACCCCATGGTATGGAGATGAACCTTTTCTCCAAATCATGGTTCACACCACACCTATAGGGATTAGTCAAACCCCAACTAATCCGACTCCCTTCTTGCCAAAGAAACTTTCATCTTTGGTAGAACACTTAAATCTTCTAAGCATGAGCCTAACTCACATTGTGTGCATCTAAAGTTGAAGAAGAAGAAGACAATATTCCTCTAAAGAAGGACGATAATAACAATAACCCTATTTGTGCATTGTTGGCTAGAATAACTGATGCCGACCAACACAATGAACTCCTTAGAGAACAGATGCATAAATGCAACATAGTGAGGCTGCTATGGAAGATACGTACCTCCCTGAACTAGATGACAATTATAATTGGTCGAGGTCGGTACTCCTCGAGGATGCGTTCGAACACAGACTGCATTTCCTCGCATTGCTGCCTAAGTTCAGAGGGAATAATCATGAAGAACCATACATCTTCCTATGTGACTTCGAGCCAGTATGTGTTATCCTATGCCACCATAGGGTTAGTCAAGACTACATAAGGCTGAGAGCTGTCCCTTTTGCCATGACTAATAAGGTGGCTTACTAGATGAAGAACTTAGGGGAAGTGGTCACCACATGGGCCACCTTCAAGACATTGTTCTGAAAGAAACTCTACCCAGTGAGTAGAATTAATAATATAAGGATAAAAATCACAAGC
Source organism: Ottelia alismoides (assembly GCA_037367405.1). Classification (NCBI taxonomy): domain Eukaryota; kingdom Viridiplantae; phylum Streptophyta; class Magnoliopsida; order Alismatales; family Hydrocharitaceae; genus Ottelia; species Ottelia alismoides. The sequence continues at coordinate 350,333 of JAZKJV010006222.1, forward strand.
TTCACCAACACCCAAGCGAGCCATTCCATGAAACATGGGAAAAGGTTCACAGACCTAATACAGAAATGCCCAGGACACGGGATAAGCAAAATGATGTTGGTCCAAAGTCTTGTTAGTGGACTGAACCTAGAGACCCAAGGGTTAGTAAGTGCATCCTGCAGATGAAGCTACATGGGATGTCATGAGGACACCATCTACAAGGTGTTCGAGAGACTTGCTGAATCCAACCGTACACAAACCACCAGTCGGGCTTACATAGCCAGCTCTGAAAAGATGGTTAATAATATGACGACTGATCAGATCACTGACATGGGAATAATAGAAGATAAACAAACTATGGTTGAACAGATTTATAAGAAGGTGGACGAACTCCATAAATCATATGATATGGAGAAATTGGCTAAATTGCTTAAGAAAATGGAGGAACTGGCTGATAGTGTATCTAAGATGTAGATATCTGCCCTGACTTGACCCATGCCTCCATACAACAAATTCACTGCATTCAAGGACAAGGTGTACGGCAACAGAGCCACTGGGGTGGAGACCAAGTATTTTCCCATCAAACCAAAGAAACCTCCGCTCAAACTATTTACAAGGAACCTCTACAAGTCATGGTGATAAATGGAGTCTTGTATAACTTGGAACCTATCAACTGATTGGATCCAAACTCGACTTCGAACCCTCGTCCACCACAAAGCTCAACCCATCTACCAGCCTCAGCAGCAACAACATCAGCATCAACAATATCGTATTGGTTATCAGGACCCGCAACTACAATAACAACAATATCAATGACAAAGGCCAGCAGGTCCAATTCAGATAGTATCAACATCCTCAAGTCAAGCAAGGCCAGGGGTCCTCCTCTTCTTCAATCTCTCGTGAACTCCAACGTGTGTTGGACGAACTTCATGATATGAGAGTCGACATCAATGGACTATCTCGATGGAGAGACGAGATGACTACACCCCAAACTGTGATTCCAACTCAAGTCTAGGATAATTCAAATAGCCTAGGACAGAACCAGGTATTAATCTCTGAATCTTCCTTCATAAATACAAAATATCTCCACATGATAACGCTAATCATATATCTCTTAGAAAGACTGTAACCATGCCTGATCGAGCAAAAGAACACGGTGACATGGCCACAATGTCCACAAATTCACACAATCCTGGGGGAATTGAGGAGGAGAGGCACAAGGAGGAGAAAGAAGAAGTCCCACCCACACCACCCATCATACATTACACCACTAAGGACCATGGAGAGTCAGAATCTGAGTCTGACGAAGAAGCATCACCAAGACATCCGCAATAACTAACCACCAATTTACCTTTTCCAGTCAGTCAGAGTCCTGTAAATATGTTTAATTACTCATTCAATAAAACTGATGCTTTTTATAATAATGAGTCCATTCCTTTATGCTCTTACGATAGGAAAGAAGAAAAACATAAAAAATCAAAAAAATGATGAAGAGATGGACTGTATCTATAGAGAACACATCAAGGTCACTTTGTCCCTCGATGAGATGAGATGTACACCGACAAGGGCCAGCAAAAATAACCCCAGCCAAACAAAGAAGCACATACTCTCTATTGCTACATATCACCTGATAAAAAATTAGCTACCAAGGAAGAATAGAGACATGTATGATCACTTTATCACTAGACATATCAACGAAATCAAGTTTGCCCGAACACTGTTAAACAATGGCTCCTCAATCAATCTCATGCCCACAACTCTATTTGAGCATCTAAATCTAGGTCCTCTTAAGAAGTCTACAACCGTACTTCAACTCACAGATACATCAACTAAGAGACCTAAGTGGTACATTAGTCATCATCATAGAGGGAAATAATTACCCTATATATTCCACAATACTTGACATGGGTGTCCCTAGAAATTTGGAAAGGCTTCCAAATGATACTAGGACAACCCTTCCTTAGGACCATTGAAATTGTATTCGATTAACATTGGGGAGATTCCAGTTTGGAAAAGTTGAACTTAAAATGAAGCAAACTAGCTTTCAACGACCTGATACTGAGTCTAGCACTGTATCTGAAAAATCCGATGCTGAGACAGAAAATACGGAAGCAATATTTGGGCCCTAGATACAGAACCCAACCACAATGATAGAATCACTCTCATTTGGAGAGGACATCATTGATGATTTAGTCTGCGAGTTCATCCATGCATCTACCTATACTCTCGGAGACTCTTAGGTCCCTCTTGACCTGTCAGTCCATTCTCCTTATGGTCAATCCTAAAGTAAGGTATATAGATCGGACGCAGCGATTGGCACACCGAATTCCATCTTTAGAAATCCAATCCTTGATACAATTAAGATGGTGGTTGATAATGATACACAACTGTCACGACCCTGATTCCCGGGCCGTCGGATCCTCCCATATCCGGATCTGGTTACTCAGCAATAATTCATTCAGCAATCACAACTAACTTTCAGAAACAGACTGCAAATAAAAATACTCAAAAGAAAGTATTTCAACACTTTGCCATACACAAAATAAAGTTCAGATGATACATTGTCCCACTATAACCATTTACATGTACATCAGCTTGAAAGGAAAATACAAAAGATTACTAACTACCTTACAAAGTAAGGCTACTGTGGCTGGCTGGATGTCTACTAAGGTCCTTGCGATAGCTCACCAATACCGGTTGGGTTTTCCATAAATCATAGGATAAAAATTAGCGAATGCTAAGTAACGAAGAAGAGAAAAGCAAACAAATTGTGTAATTTTTCAAAAACTTGATATCACAAAAATTTTATTCCTTCTCATTAATTTAAGTCATATTCCTTTATATTCCACATCAGGGATTAGTCCAGGGGAACCCCATCATTCTTGGACTCCAAAGCTGTGGACCCTTCGGGATTGGAGATTGCGTTGATCTTGGTAAGCTTATGCCGCTGCACATCACCTCAACCAATCCTCCAATACTACCCTGACAATTTCCTTTTCTTTTATTAAATAGGGTCTCAACCCTCAGCCTGGAAAACAAATGAACCTACCCTCCTCGAGGACTCGGTTGCTTAAAACCTCAGGCTAACATTTAATCATATAACCTAGCGGCTTTAAATACATGTTATCGTGACCCAGCTGCTATTGAACCACCCGTGCCTCCACATGGCACAACCACATCTTCCGTCGTTCAACCCGACGATACTGGCTCCCGGTACCACGCATTGCAAAACATTCATTTTGTGCGCACTTATCATAACCGGGCAACCGTGTACCACCTTGGTAGGGAAACGCCAATACGGGTTCCTTCCGACAAACCTACTGGTTGCAGGCCCGACTTGTAGTTCTACTCCCAATCATCCTTAACGTGACACACGATCCTTTTCAAGATCTGACTCAAACCACATCAATTCCCATGATGTAATTCTTTCGTTAAGTCTTCGATTTGGTAATCGTGTAGGAGACGCTCCTTGTGAGCCCCGACCTCTACCATGTCTTCCTCCGTGTGTTGCTCCATTGCTCGAGGTGGATGTTATACTGTTAATTGGGGTTGATTTAAACCCTGAACCTCTCAACTTCGGACAATCTTTCTTGATGTGGCCTTCCTGATGACAGTAAAAACACACATGTGCTCCTGTTTGAGCTGAAGATACAGCCACAGAGGTGTTAGCTCCTGCACCTGATTCGCGAGGATATAGTGGAGGTCTAGAGAAACCCCTTCTTCCTGATAATTCCTGACCCAAGGTCTGTGGGGAGCTTATATTGGAACCGGCTGGATGATAGCGACGATCTCTACGATTATAATGTGCCTTGCTTTTGGATGGTCCACCATTAAAGTGGAAACTTCTTCTTTCGCGGTTTTCATCCCTCTCCATCTCAATACGAGAGGCGATGTCCATTGCTTCATATACGGTTGTGGATCTAAAACCAGCAAGCTTTTCTCATAAATCTCCTTGAAGACCGCTAACAAATTTGGTAAGACACTCTTGTGGTGAAGCTTCTAGAGCTGGTGAGTACCGTAGTAGCTCAGTAAAGTGGATATGATAATCTCATACGGTCTTAGAACCCTGATTCAGAGAAGCCAACTCTCTCCTCTTTAATTCTTCCAAATGACAGGGACAGAAGTGAGCTCGGAACCTCTCTTCAAAGATATCCCATGGAACAAGATCTGCTAACTTCTTGGAAATTGCTCTCCACCATCGTCGTGCATAATCTGCTAGGGAGTAATCAGCAAAGTGCACCCATGTATCAACTGGTGCATGGATTATCCTCAACATCCTAGTAACATCATCGAGCCATAACTCAGCCTCGGCAGGTGTCTCTAAACCTTTGAATCGAGGAATTTTTCCCTTTCGGTAATTATCTAGTAATGTTTGGTGTCTAAGAAGGGCCTTCTCCATTGCTCCTTCAGCTTGGGTAGGAGCAGACTTAGTTGAAGGATGGTAACTTGATTCTTCCTCAGAAATATGGACAGAACCTTCAATCCTAGCATCCACAGGCTTAGATGCCTCGGGTGTCTCAGCTTGTGCATTGAGCCTCTCCTCTAATGCTTGTTGCCTTTGCCCCATATCTTGGAGCATTGCCATCATAACCGCTAATTGTCTACACACGTCTTGGTCTGCGATGATCCTGGGATGAGTAAAGGTCAAAGGCCGGATCCTATATGTCTTAGCATGATGTATATAAGGGACAATGACTTGTGAATGGTACTGCAGTCAGTTATTAAGATCAAAGGATCTTAATACAAACTTAGTTTTCTGAATACCACTCATAGTTGTTAATTACTAAATAAATTACTGGAGTAACCTTGCTCTCCAATCTGTCACGACACCGATTCCCGGGCCGTCGGATCCTCCCATATACGGATCTGGTTACTCAGCAATAATTCATTCATCAATCACAACTAACATTCAGAAACAGACTGCAAATAAAAATACTCAGAAGGAAGTATTTCAACACTTTGCCATTCACAAATAAAGTTCAGATGATACACTGTCCCACTATAACCATTTACATGTACATCAGCTTGAAAGGAAAATACAAAAGATTACTAACTACCTTACAAAGTAAAGCTACTGTGGCTGGCTTGATGTCTACTAAGGTCCTTGCGATAGCTCACCGATACCTGTTGGGTTTTCCATAAATCATAGGATAAAAATTAGCGAATGCTAAGTAACGAAGAAGAGAAAAGCAAACAAATTGTGTAATTGTTCAAAAACTTGATATCACAAAAATTTTATTCCTTCTTATTAATTTAAGTCCTATCCTTTCTATTCCACATCAGGGATTAGTCCAGGGGAACCTCACCATTCTTGTACTTCGAAGCTGTGGACCATTCGGGATTGGAGATTGCGTTGATCTTGGTAAGCTTATGCTGCCGCACGTCGCCTCAAGCAATCCTCCAATACTACACTGACAATTTCCTTTTCTTTTATTAATCAGGGTCTCAACCCTCAGTCTGGAAAAACAAATGAGCACACCATCCTCGAGGACTCGGTTGCTTAAAACCTCAGGCTAACATTTAATCATATAACCTAGCAGCTTTAAATACATGTTATCGTGACCCAGTCGCTATTGAACCACCCGTGCCTCCACATGGCACGACCACATCTTCCGTCGTTCGACCCGACGATATTGGCTCCCAATACCACACGTTGCAAAACATTCATTTCGTGCGCACTTATCATAACCGGGCAACCGTGTACCACCTAGGTAGGGAAACGCCAATACGGGTTCCTTCCGACAAACCTATAGGTTGCATGCCCCACCTGTATTTCTACTCCCAGTCATCCTTAACGTGACACACGATCCTTTTCAGGATCTGACTCAAACCACATCAATTCCCATGATGTATTTCTCTCTTAAGTCTTCGATTTGGTACTCACATATATGTATTATTCATAATCATATATATACTCGTATTTATGTTTATTTTAACTCCCAAACCCTAACTTTTAGGGACAATGCATTAATTTGATTCGTAAACCTTATTTTAGTGGGAATCACAAAGCAATTCTTCAAACTTTTTAAAAAATAACCAAAATTAGGGTTCTTCGTTGCAAAGAACACAAAACCAAGAATTTCGTATGAAAAACCAACAGCAAAAGGAATGATTTTGTTACCTAATCGATCTCTCTCTCTTGTATGCAAGGCTTTATCGTGTTTCGTTTTTAGAAAGGCTATTTTAAGGCTCCTGAAAAGATCGAATTTCATTTTCATATCAAAATGCTAAGAACATGTCAAGAATGCGATTTATTGAGATATGATAATTTTAATGAGTTAGGGTCACTGCTGGAAATTACACTCCTAATCAAGAATCTTGTGATTGTTATTTAAGAAATTAGTGAAATTAATGTTTAATTTCCTAGAATAATTATGGAGAAATATTTGAGAAATAATTGATGATAATTATTTCCTTAGATGACATTACCTTAGCCAATAGATCACAATTGGTTACTCAATCTACTTTCCAACAAACAAAGTTGCTTGAATAAGATTGGGAATTTGTTGAACAAATTTTCTTATAATCAAAATGGTTTTGATTATTACTATATGGTATCAATTCGGTTGAAAAACTTATTATCATCTCAAGTACAATGTGATCAATTTGGTATTATCCTTTCCTGAGGCGGATATGGTGTCTAATCGGGGAATGTTGGAGTAGCAGGTTGCACCGTGTGCAGTCTGTTCCATTCCCGTCAGTACTGGCCATGGCAGATGGTAGGAAGGGATAATGCTAGATAGATCACGATGTATTTTTTAGTTACTAAATTTCGAATAATACGTATTTGAGATAATACCATATTTCAAGTAATAATAGAGATTGTCTGTTTGATATTTATTAGATCATTGATTTAATGTGATAAGATTAATTGGAATCTAATTAAAATTAAAACACTTTAGTATGAACAAAGTTGTATTTACCTTGGAAGAATTAATTATGTGAATATGATTCATAATAAATAATTATAATTCGAACATGATTTGGAGGATCACACAAGTGACATCCATGATCTTCCATCAAGGAGAAGGGTTCTGTCGCCATGGATTCTATGTAGGAGGCGCTTGTACGAAGCTACAGATCATGTATACAAGCTCATCTGGATCAGGCTCTTTGCTTCTTGAACGAGTAAAGTCATAAGTATAGTCACCCCAATATCGAGTCCTCATATTATTGGAGCGATATTGGATTGCGCATAATGAGTACTAATCCCATTGACGATTGGTTCAATTAATGACAGGTCAACATCACCTTAGGGGTCGTCGGCCCAGGTGTTAAAAACCGAATTGGGAATGTAAGTTGGACTTGCAAAGTGGAATGTGTTCCATATTCTTTCTATCCGAGTTACAGGTTCTTGCATTATTGGGATGCGACAAATATAATAAAGGAGATCCCAAATCTTGCTTGAGATATAACGGTAAGTATATCTCTTACATTGAAAGTGATTAGGGAATGAACTTTCAGTGTTAACAAGGAAATACAACATTGATATAAAAATTCCTAAATCAAAGTAATATATACACACACACACACACACACACACATATATATATACATACGTACATATATATATATATATATATATATATATATATGCAAATGTCTTATTTCGGATAATCCTTCATTAAACCTACTCAATACTATACTCAATAATAACTAGTAAAATATCATGGATTGGATCCATGATCAAGATATTATACTTGTAGATGGACACATATAATATGTGGTTGCAATGTGCAAGTTTTCTCGTAATAACGAGGAATGACAATTAAATATACAATAGGAAAAAATCTAGGGTTTGTGTATCTCTACAGTCTTGATCTCTCGTTGAATGTATTTTGGAAGCGACATGTCGATGATAATCGTAATTGTCAAATAATCCTTATAAAATCAAAGAAGATGTTATGGCATACATATGTGCTCTCAACATTTAATCATGAATGACATGGTTTACTACATTATGTCGAATGCTGGCCTTATAGGAGATGATGTATTCAAAAGGTTTGAGTACCTACCTGAACCACGATCTTTTATAGTTTAGATGGATGTAGATACAATGAGTACCATCATTTTACTATCTATACTCAAGTCATTCATGAATCTGAATAATATTCATATTGTATAAATTTAATGAAGCATGTATACATGTTGAAATACTCTTACATTTAACTCTTTTGAGTTTAACATAAGAGATCCTTTGTCTTAAGCAATGGTTATTTATAGATGAAAGGAGCGTAGTGGGAGCATGGGTCTGACCCAAGTAAGAAGTAAAGACATGGAGTTGACTATACTTTTGTAACTTCCATATGATTGGATGAGAGACAGTACCGCAATAAGTTGATGTGTTGATAGTATGACTATCAAGTCTATCTAGAATCCTTAGAGAAGGACTCGGATAGTGCATCAGAATAATCTACTTCTGATTATTAAAATTGACTTACTTATTTGATAAGATTAAAGTCTAATGATTATATCTCATTTCTAATAACTCTTACAATTGGTTGCATATGTATTAGAAGACTAGAATTTTGAGCTTAAGGTTTAATAGTCATCCAAAGATATTGATGCAATGGTTGCAATAATCTCTATTAGATAGCTAGACTTCATAATGTTAGTGGGTGAGACCTTAGTCTTGGAGAATGGTTATATGAACTATATATTAGTACACTCATTGTTTATTCCTAAATGTTGGAAATAAACATGAATTATAGAATAGACCTATCATAAAGACTTATTATGGATATATTTAAGATAATAATCTGATATCTGGAAGACTCTTCTAAATTAGAATATTAATGAATGGTTCATTAACATTTCTAATACTAAAAATTAAACCTTTCATGATCAATAGGAGGATGAACATCATTTGACAATGATCCGGCATCAATCCTTGAATATATGTTTGTTGATGAGATCAATAGACTAGTAAGAGGCGAAGCTTTCGAATGTCTAAAATTTCAAATCTTACGTACTTGTGAATATTGTATTCAAAGTAAAAAATGGCCAATCACCCTTCTATGGGAATGGTATTATATGCCAAGGTATTCAAGATTGCATACGTATTGATGTATGTGGATCATTTATATCACGATAAAAATTGATGATATTAATATCATTCATTGATTATTTGTGATATGAGATTTCTACCCTTCACCATATAACCTCTGAAATGTTCAAATATTTGACAATTTTTGTTTAGAACTAAAGTTTGAAGGAAGATGAAATGAATTTGATCTAACCTAGGTAACTATACCTATTAGATGAATTCAAGGGATGCCTTATGGAGAAATGAATATCATTGTTATCTCACTCCTAATTCACCAAAACTCAATGGAGTTAGGGAGATACATTTGATCATGTGTGACATGATTTCATCAATTATGAATATTAGCATAATTACCTCTTAGTTTCCAAGGTATATATGTAGTAGAGACTACAATATATATCCTTAATAAGGTTCTATGCAAGTAAGCTGGAATCTAGCCTAGAGAGTGATGCCTCATTAGGAAAATAAAGGATGGTATTGGATTCCTACTTTATGACCTTGAAATTCTTAAAAGATATCGTATATGGTAATGTGATTCTCAGAGGATGAGATTCTTGAAAATCAAGATAAAAATGAAGTGAAGGAATTCATTTAATCTTGAGAATATAATGAGGCTCTTGAAATCAGAAACTAAAAAAAGGATAATTAAAGATGAAACACTCATACCTCTTCAAATGAGTTCGATGATGTATTTCATGTGTCTGTTAGGTCTGATATTGATCTGGATTTATGTAATGAAGCTTCTGAAGATCGTGTCATGAAAATATGGATGTTAGCAATTAAAGTCTAAAGTAGACTTCATATACAAGTGTTGTATATGGACCCTTAAGAATCCACCTATATGGGTATGGCCCGTTTTGTTTAAATTGATCTTCAAGAAAAAAAAGGGAATCTAATGAGAAGCTAGGTACCTTCAAAGCACAACTCATAGCCATGAGCTACACACACGAAGAAAGAAGACATCGCTTGCAATGAGACTTACTTTCTAGTGACCATGCTTAAACTCATCAGATTATTACTAACTATAGATACACAACTTGACTTTGACATCTTCAAGATGGAAGTCAAGATTGCATTCCTCTATAAATACCTTTCTAAGGATATTCATATGAAGTAGCCCTATGGATTCATGGTTGATGACAGCAAGGTATGCAAGCTAAAGAACTCCATCTATGGATTCGAATGAGCTTCTTGTAGTTGAAACATAATTTTGATGAAATTATAAATATTATCATTTTTGACAGAATCTTGGTGAACCCTATGAGGTTTAGTAGGAGTGCCATTGTGTTCATCATGCTAATGTAGTTGATATCCTAATCATTTTGAATGATATAAGGATGACAACAAGTGTCTTATAGACATGTCACTCCATACCTTGAATATGATCTCAAGGAAACCTCTTAGATATTTATTCTGAAGTTATTCAGAAGTAAAGAGAAGATGATATTGTGATCATCACATTAGTGGTACACCTTGGACATTTCCATTTTCTGGGAAATTCCAAGAAAGGCTTATTTTCCTCAAGGTATGGTAATGTCCTGTCTAAAGGGATATCACCTCAAGGAGTCGAGGAAGTGAATGCTAAAACTGCTTTCCCTTGTGCATCAGTTACGAGAAGTTGAGTATGCTAGATGTGTACAAAAGTCAGATGTCTGTCATGCAGTGGGAGTAGTAAATTATTACTAATACTACTATGGAAATAAAACACTTGATTGCAGTAATAACAAAATCTTCAAAGATGACAAGTTTTTTTTAGATAGTGATCTCAAGGTCTTACCTTCAAGAACTGAAGACTTTATAGACAATGATCTAAAATGTCTTAACTGCAGATACCTTAGGAGATAGAGATCTCCAAGAATAAGGATATTCTGATAAGGATTATGGAAATACATATTATAATAATTATTAAGTTATAGTGTCAGTACCATAACTGAAAAAATTGAGTATTGGTTTCATATGATGCAACATTTGCATTGGATGCAAGCATTGATATTAGGGGATATGCAAGTGCTGTAAAAGGACTTGGAATGGTATCTCGGGAATAGAGTGACTGATCAACTTACCTAGCTATATTAAATAGCCTATGATTGTCGCATGAGTGTTGGTTTAAAGATTAGCCCATTAATGGATCTTTGGGCTAGTGACAGATTATTGGAATGTGAGCCCATGGAGAGCCATTATGAAAAAATGTTATTGCAAATATCATTCTCTGATCTGAATCGAAGAATTACTAATTTGCATAATAGGTACCTTAGTATTATGTACCATGGCCATCTTAATGATCATACCGTTGTTAATTTAATTACTGAAACTTAGGCTGGTACTTGAATGAATATCTAAAGAGTTAGATTGAGGACACATCAAGCACCGTCAACTGATTATTAAGTGATAATGTCCAGGCCGAGAAGGAGATGGAAATCCTTATTCTAAAGGTTGATATCTAACCAACCTCTTGATGCATGCTCAGCATAGGAATAGACATTTGGAGGTGTCTGATTAGTTAGTTTAAAGAGTTAAATTAACGAGATCGAGATAACCAAAGACCCATGTCGTATGCTATCACGATATAGGCACACATCCTCTAACCGGAGACATGTGTGTTACTATATGTCTGAGTATGTACATTTGGCAGACCAATAGGTTGATGACCCAACCAAGGTCTATACACCGGCGTGCTGGTGTGCATGCAAGGGAATATGAGTAATACAATCTCTCAAAGGGATTATATATGTTCATTTACTGAACCGGAAGACATGATCTCACTCATGAGATGTTGGGAAGAATCAAATTCCGTTCATCGTGGTCTCACTTTGGAAGCTTGACTGAATTTGTAGGTTTGACTTATGCTTTTGGAAAGTATATGATCAATACATGGGTAAGATATATGATTTTGGAAAGTATATGATCGATACCAACTCCCAATGATCAAATGAGAAACTTAATGATAAAATTCTGATGGAGACAATCTAAATATATCTAAAACTCTGTGTTTATACTTGGTCTTCTAGTATGCAGGATGTACATGTATTAGTAATACCTGTAGGTGATGTGTTCATAAACAATTGTATAACCATGATGCTTCCATTCCTAGGGAGTGATGAAATGGGTCTGGATTTTCGTGACTCCTCTCTTTAGAGAAGTAATCTGATCTTAGTCTAAATGTTGGACAATGATCTGAATGTGATTCAGATGCAATGAGAAGATTAGATATACGGTCTTGATTTAATAAAGCATCTATGAGAGGTCCTTAAGATATGGATTTTAGATTTGTTCTCAATATCCAAGTCACTATATGTGGAACAATATAATCGCCCTCTCCTTATCTCCAAAGATCTGTGGAGAAAGTGCATTACCCTTGAAAGAGTTCATGGATAATTTTCCTGTTGGAATATGTATCCAAGCACTAAGAAAATGGATGTGATTTAATTATCTAAATTTTATTCATATTATAAGGAGAGCTATCTGAGATAATTAAATGTGATTTAATTATCAAAGATATGAATAATGTGAATGTGATTCATATTATTTGAGCACATGAGAATGGAGATCCAAGATGATTAAATACGATTTAATTATCATGGATAGAAATGATGTGGATAGCACTATCCATATATCTATATATATTATAAATATGATTTATAATATATAAGAGAGAGCCTATTGTGATTTATATTTCTTATTAATTCTTGATGTGAATTGGATTTACATTGGATGGTTTTGAAAATATATTTTGCATTTTATTTCGGATTGTGAATATGATTCACAAATTTCCAATGGCATGATTGCAATATTATCAAGATAATTGAGAATTATCATGATGAAATAATGTTGGAAATGAGATAATATAATCTCATTGGAAAAGATATTACCATCCGCCAAAAGCTGGTGGACTACCACCAAGTCCCTATGGGATTGAGTGGCCCTCCCCCATGATTAATGATAATTATCTTTTTCCAAGTTATCTCCAAGAAATTGATTTGATTTGAAATAAATTTATATTGATTATTCAATATATATTTATTTTATCAATTTAATTATTGTTGTGTTTTCATAACAAGATCATGGCCATTGATTTTGTGTTGTCCATGGATTGAGATTCGTGTATTCCAAAATACTATAGAAGAAGAGGCGTCCCTTGCTCTTCAAGTCCCAACATAAAAAACACATGCTCTCTCTCTTTCTCTTATTATCTACACGTGAAGCATGTCTCTCTCTCTCTTTCTCATTGTGGCCATCCACCATGGAGCCCTTGAGAAAGTCACCATCATCTCAACATCGTCGTTATGTTGTCGGATTTCTTGCTCATGGATATCTGTATCCTTCAGTGTGATTCACTCGTGAAGAAGACGTCGGATCTCGTGTGACGAGATCAGGAGATTCACTGCTTGGATCATCAACATGGATTGCGAGGAGCACACATCTCATCGACGAACTTGCAAGCACCTCCTCCATCAGATAGGACTTGAGACAGGAGGTTTCTTCGTTTAGAGAATCGATCGCATCCACGCTTCAAGTGGTAATTAATACTCGTTTGTGGTTTAGAAGAAACGACCCGACGAGTGTTCTTAGATCGTGTGGTTTCATCGGATTAATTTTTTTAAATTCCGCTAACCGAAGCAACTAGTGCCACTAGTTGCTCCCAATCGCATTCGATGCGATCCTCACTCTTTCGTGATGTGCTTTAAGGATCTTCTTATAACCTTCACCACAATCTAATGACATGGCAGAGATTTCTAATAGAGAGGTGAGGAGTATTCTTCAGAAGTTGGTTCGTCCTGACAGGAAGAACTGGTCTTAGATTTCGGACTAGGTTATGTGGGCTTATAGGACAACCTACAAGACTCTCACAGAGCTAATTCACAAATCAGAATGGGAGATCAAGAAGATTAATTGGAGTATCACCTTGGAAAGTTGTGGTGTCACTTGAATATGAATGAGCTAACAGAAATATGAAATCATACAATGCGATCTATAAGACAAGGTCAAGAGATAGCATGATAGACACATTAAGCATAAGACATTTGTCCCATGCAAAAAGTGCGGTTGCTCAATGCTGGTTAAATATTTTCATAGGAAACTCAAATCAAAATTGGTGGGTCCCTACATTATCATAGATGTGCACAACAATGGAAGTGTTGATATTGCTGATCTCAAAGATTGTGCATGGCCTTTTCCAGTGAATGGGAAATTGTTGAAATTGTATGTAGATTCTAAAAAACAGTTAGCCCAAGTTGAGGTCATCAACATCATGTGGAGCGAGCACATAGAAGACTCATCAAACCACTCTACATGAATAAAAGTAGTTAGACACAAGCTGTATATATCATCTTTATGCTTAACACCTTTCAAATGTACATTCTCTTTGTTGATTATCAAGATCTAATCGGTCCCCCACCCTTCTTTCATACTTAGGATGACAAGAGCCTAACTATATGGGGACTCGATGCCCTGCATATACTCTCCTCATTGACTTGTCCCCTTGTCTGCCTCATTTTCGTCCTTCTTCTTTACTAAGACTGTCCACAACCTAAGTATTGGGTGGCATGCCAACTTCTATATTTCTTTTTCACTGTCATATACTTAGACTAAACTATGTCTTCTCTGCTAATCTTGTGTCTGAGGACAAAATACTCTCTATGTATAGAGGCATGTGTATATACTCTGTATATATTTTACCAATATCTTGTGCTTTCGCATAAGTATATATTTTATTTATGGGGTGGGTAACTTACTCATAACAAAAGAGTTTTGCAACTAACATTGTATGTGTCCAACCAAAGTTTTGAAAATTAGCTTCTTATTCATTTTTGCATTAAAAACAAAAAAATCTTGCAAAAACAAAAAAGAAAAGAAAAGAAAAGATTTTTCACACTTGCATTTCATTCATCCATGTATTCTTTAGTTGGATGTATCCCCGGCACTTTAAATCTCACACATGACGTGAAGTTCAAGGACACTAGGTTTATTAGGTTCCAATACTCAGAGTTAACCAACCGTAGTCATTAGGGTCTATGACTTAATTATTCACACCTCCCTAGTTCAAAAGACGTATGTGTTATATCGCATAATTAGTCTCTACCTTAAGGAATATGATTAGCATCACACATGCATGACTGCAGTTATGATGAGATGAGTTGGTATTTCATTTGAAGAACTAATATGTGGGATTTGAGTTTGGATCTGATTTTATGATGCTTCAGGATGGGATAAAATCGATGAAGGCTTCATGAAACCTGAGTGTCACCACTTTTAGCCAGTACAAGAATAAGGTTCTTGTACTAATCTCTTTATATAAAACCTATGTGTGAGGGTGTGATGAAACTTAATTAATTTTTGATCAATGTACGCCAACTTGGTAAAAGCAATGGAGCTAGCCAACCATCAACAAAATAAATTTCGAGAGAAGTTCTCTCATTCAAATACAAAGAAAAGCTCTCTCATTACAAATACAAACTCAAAGAGCTTCCACCGAAGGTGAGCGCTCCCAACCTTTTCAAAGTATCCACTTAGACCAAATCAATTAGGACCAGGAGTCGGACTAGCACCCAAAATTGGTTCTACATCATACAATGATACATGTTTGGGTGCCAAAGGTACGATAGGGACTCAAAAGAGACACACCCCAGTGTACTCCCAAGAAAACAAGTGCAGATGACTCCGAACTCTCTTGATAGATGTACTAGTCAATAACCTAAAATACATGTGTTGCGTTAATAAGGCACTCAAGTGGATCCTTATTACAATGAGAGGGAAAGAAGAAATTACATAATCAGATGCCCTCCATCAGCTGGCTTTCCATCTATATTTTTAAGACTGATAACTAAAGAGATGGAGGAATGTTTGCAAGAACTGATTTATTTCCTATGTGTTGAGGATTGGATCCTTAGGAGAGTCTCTTGGATTGGAACCTTGGGTGACATTTTGACTCTACTCTTGTGACTATAGTCCACACTAAATATCATACCGCTACTATATATGAAACAAAAAGATTCTCAGAGCTAAATAAGTTGGATACCTCTTGACTAATTCTTGGTTCCGCTCAGAATTTCATGATGACTAGAGTCTAGAGTTCTTTAACTGATTGAGTCATGTACTCCACATGCACAGCTAGGGGTTAATCCGACTAGATCATTCATTCTCTAGTGCTCAGGGACGAGAAGGGCTTAAGTATAGGTGGTTTATGAATATGTGATTCATCACTCTAAAAGGCATTAAAAAAGCTAATATCTATAAAAGTTATTAGAATTTCATCATGTACATTGCATTACTAACATTCACGCATATGTAAATAAGAATCGTATTTTATCATTCATCACTACATTAAATAAGAACCCAAAAATACTAGAGCAATTATTGTAAATAAGCTAACTTCCCCCTTTTTTGATTAATTCATGCCAACTCCAAATCACATGTAACTACCTCTGATGTGCACATATTCCTAACAAAAATAAAGAAAAAATAAAAAAAAACACTAATAGAAATAATTAGCAAATAAACCCAAACCCTAATTTCATACCTGTCGGACTGAATTGTTGATATCTTTCTCACGCATTCTCCAATTTGATCCTAATCACTTTGAACTAATCTGCATTCAATTATCTTCAAAACAACAAAAGTTCAAGTAAATCGGAGCTCATATGTGAAAGTTGGGTTTTGGGTCTCTTTGCACATTGTATATTTTACCTGAGTTGGAACTATTTTTTATGTACATATTTGACTCTTACACTTTTATTTCTTTTTCATTTATTTTCTTTAACAAAAGTTTTATTAAAAAATCATAAAAATACAAATCTAAAATAAGACTGAAATCAAAGAAACTATTTGAGTCTGAGTCTTCATTGAGAGTATGTACATAAGTCCCCTTTATTTTATTCCTTTATATTCTTAATTATTAAAATTTCAAAAAAAAGATTAATGTCTAGTCAAACTTGTAAACGACATTCAAGTCAAAGATAAAATTATTGTGAGGTTATGAGTGAAATATTTTTTAGTTGATCTTGTTTTATTTTGATTTTAATCTTATGTAAAAATAACAAAAATTACAAAAATCCTAAAATCATGTATTCCATGTACATAGAGTACCCACAAAAATACCATTTTATGCAAATGACATATTCTGGTTTTGGTACCTTATGAATGTTGTAGATCTCATCGAGACGAGAAAACTTTCGTGAAGAAAATTTTTCGATCCGAGTCATTATCTATTTCTTTTCTATTTACCTTTGTATTTATTTTCAATTTTCCTGGGAGTGACACGTGGCAGCTCCTGGAGCCCCCACGTGACGCACATTTTTTGGGCTTTTTAAATTTCATTTTGGCATTTAAATAATAATAATAAAAAAATGCTATGTGTCTCAATCTAGACTGGCCAGTCTCGGTCGATCGAACAACTCCCCACCTTCTCCTTCCTTCTATAATTTCGCTGCACCCAATCTCGTTCTTCTTCCAAATTAGGTTGCGTTGCCACCCGCCATATGTCATCCCGGATCTTCACCTTTGTCAAACTTCACCCTTTTTACCCCTTTCCTATTACACCATGCCATGCCTTGATCTTCAACAAATCCGATCGAATTTCGCTAGTTGTCTCCCTGCAAAATTGACCGCCAACCTTCTCCTTATTTAGCCCTCATCGTCTCCCCTCTTTGAACTCATCCATCAATAACCAATAGTCGAGTAAGACCACCTCCGGGATGATAGCTTGAACATCATCCCCTCATCCTTGGCGTGATCCAAGATCGCTAGGCCTTGATGCATCATGCCTCATCTGCGTGTCTGCTTCTCTCCAGCATTTGTTGTTGAGCCTACATTGTCAAGTCCCATCTGATCTGCATAGTTCACCTCCTCCACTACATTCGCATCTCTTATGCTACTTTCTACGCTCACTTCGATCTACAGTTATCACCTCCTTCAAATCATCTATTCCGATCACTTCCTCCCCTCCGTGCTCCTCCTCTCGATACACCAACATCCACCTTCTAGGTACACCACCACCCTACCACCTCTGCAGCTCGAGCAACTCACCAGCATCAACCAAAGATCCCTCATCATCTCCGCCCGAGTGTCCTTGACTCCAGTCCCCCTTGACACCGCCTTCAGTAGCAAAACGATCGCCTTCGTTCTTCAAGTTTTGCCTGCCTGCACATCGATTGCAGCCGAGCTGCCTCAGGCTTGATTCTCTCTCTCAATCATGTCCACCGCCCCGCCTAGGCTGCTTAAAGCTCCAGCCACCACGCCTCCCCTTAGGTCGGTCGTGTGTCGACTGACCGAGGGGGGCTTCTCTTCATCACGACCAGGAGGCAGTGTTGATCACATCAGGCCGATGCCTCCCCCCCAACTCCAATGGTCGAAGCCACCCCCATATACCACATCAGCCCACGAGCCACATCCCTCCATCGGGTGCACGAACCAAGGAGTCACGTACCATCCCACGCGCTTGAGGGTGATTTGCATTGAAGCCCTTGAAGATCCTCCTTAATCGTATTTAGATCTAGCCACCTAGGGGTCACATGAGGCGCATGTGACCCATTGGGAATTTTACGCAAACCTTCCATCAGGTTTAGGTAATAAGAGTAATGTCCATGTGCTGCATTATTTCTATTTCATTTGAATTCTTGTTTGCATTTACATTCATGTGTTTCATCTATAATTTGAACATTATTTTTCCATCACTTTATTATTTAAAAATTCACGTATTATAGAAAAAACTATTTCTTGATGTTATGTCATGTGATTATTTTTTTTATATGTGATTATTTATAATAATAGATTCTGTGGAATATTGCATATTTTTACCATTTATTGCTCTGAAATTCTTAACTAATTAATCATTGCTTGAAAAATTACCAAAAACTCACCAATCATAGATTTAGGTGTATTCTATTTTTTGCCCAAAAATCATTACATTTACATGCATCATTTGTTCAGTAAAAATTATTTTGTAACTTTAAGTAATTTATTTTTAATAAGTAGCAAACGTCACATTTTTAGGGTTTAGAATTTTTCTTAGATAGATCACATGGTGATATATCTTAAATAATTTTATTCCTAGAAAATAAGTAGGTTTAATATTTATTATAATTAATTATTTTAGTTCACATTACATGTATTCAATAATTCATTAAATATCCGTATTGCATCAGAAAATTACAAAAATGCATTACACTCATTTCATCATATTTTACATTGTGGTAAAAATTCACAATTTTTGGACTCTGTTTAATTGAAAATAACATTTTTGTCCTTAAAATTGGCTACATTTGCATTTGAATTCAAAAATTGCATTATAGTCTCCTCGAAAACTGCACATTAAATTTGATAGATTTAAACCGAGGTTGTTTCCTCCTTTAGTTTGACCCTCGGGCTTGCATGTGATAAATAAATATAAAACTACTCCGATTAAATTTGATTAATTAATTAAGTGGTTATTTCTTGATTGATTCCTAAGTGCCCAACTACAACATATAAATGATAAATTAAATAGGCTCTTTAGCAATTAATTACCCAACTTGTACCTGATAATCATGAAGGTTATGGGAAGAACCTTGACAGCATCATGAAAGTGTGGAGATCGCATCATATGTGATCAGAGCGATTCGTGACACTAGTTGCTTGCTATAGAGGAATTTAAAAAAAACAAAAACGATGGAACCACATTATCCGCGAACAATTCTCGGATCGGTTCATCTAAACTAATGTAGGTATAAAGGTTACCACTTAAAGCGTGATTATGATCGTGTTTATAAAGTAAGATACCCCATGATTAATATGGATAGTACTATCCACATTATTCAATTCCTTGATAATTAAATCATATTTAATTATCTTAGCTCTTTATTCTAATGTGCCCAAATAATTTGAATCACATTCACGTTATTTAGTTATCTTAGCTCTTTATTCTGATGTGCCCAAATAATTTGAAACACATTCACGTTATTCATACCTTGGATAATTAAATTACATTTAATTATCAGTTTTCCAGGATGCCCGGATACATTATCAACAATGAAATTATCCTTGAACTCTTTCAAGGATAATACACTTTCTTCATGGATACTGGGAGATAAGTACATGATGATTGTACTTTCCACATTAGTTAGTTGATATTGAGATCATATCTCAAATTCAGATCTTAGGGAACTCCCAAAGATGTTTGACTAAATCAAAATCGTAAATATAATCTTCTCATTGCATGTGAATCACATTCAGATTACTGTCCAACATTTGGACTAAGATAAGAATACTTCTCTATTGAGAGGAGCCACTAAAATCTAGACATGTTTGATCACTCCCCCGGAACGTAAGTGTCATGGTTATACAATAATTTATTGATCACATCACCCTCAGGTATTCCTAATACCCATACATCCTGCATAATGGAAGATTAGAATAAACCTGAAGTTTTAGATCTTATATAGAAAATATCCTTCGTGGTTTTATCATTAGGTTTCCCATTTGATCATTAGGAGTTGTTATAAATCATATATTTTCCAAAAGCATAGATCACACCTAGGTATTGATCATATACTTTCCAAGCATATATCAAACCTACAAATTCATTCAAGCTTCCAAAGCGAGACGACCGTACACGGAACTTAACTCCCAAAATCTCATGAGTGAGCTCATGTCTTCTGGTCCAGTAAATGAACTAATATGATCCATTTGAGAGATCGTATTACTCATATGCCCTTGTATGCACATTAGACCTTGATTAGGTCATCAATCTATCGGTCTACCAATGTATATACTCAGACATATAGTAACACATTTGACTCCGGTCAAAGGTTTTGTGCTAATTATTGGGCATGCGAGCCCACGACGAGCCATTATGCAATAAATATTATTGCGAATATCATTCTCTGATCTGAAATGAAGAATAATTAATTTGCATGATAGGTCCCTTATTACAATTAGGGCTATGTACCATGGCCATCTTAATGATCATACAGTTGTTGATTCAATTATTGAATCATAGAGGCTGGTGCTTGGAGGAATATCTAAAGAGTTAGATTGAGGACTCATCAAGCATCGTCAAATGATTGTTAAGATGTGATCTCTAGCCTGAGTAGGAGATGGCAATCCTTTCTCACATAGGTTGATATCTGACCGACCTCTTGATGCAAGTCTTCTGCATAGGAATAGAGATTCGGAGATGTCGGATTAGTTAGATCAAAGAGTTGACTTAATGAGATCGAGATAACCTAAGTCCTATGTAGAATGTTGTCACAGCATAGGCAAGCATCCTCTGACCGGAGACAGGTGTATTACTATATGTCTGAGTATGTACATTTGGCAGACTGATAGGTTGATGGCCTAACCAAGGTCTATACACAGGCGAGCTGGTGTGCATATAAGGGCATATGAGTAATACGATCTCTCAAAGGGATCATACAGGTTCACTTATGAACCGGAAGACATGGGCTCACTCATGAGATATTGGGAAGAATCAAATTCTGTGCACGGTTGTCTCGCTTTGGAAGCTTGACTTAATTTGTAGGTTTGATATATACTTTTAGAAAGTATGTGATCAAGGCCTAGGTATGATATATGCTTTTGGAAAGTATATTATCGATACCAAATCCCAACGATCAAATGAGAAAATTATTGATAAAACCATGAAGAAGACAGTATAAAATTGATCTTGATCTTCAGGTTGATCATAGATCTTCCAGTATGCAGGATGTACAGGTATTGGGAATACCTGAGGCTGATGTGATCTTAAACGATTGTATAATCATGACGCTTTCATTCCGAGGGAGTGATGAAACATGTCTGGAATTTAGTGACTCCTCTCAGTAGAGAAGCAATCTAATCTAGGTCCAAGTGTTGGACATTGGTCTGAATGAGATTCAGATGCAATGAGAAGATTAGATTTGGGGTCTTGATTTAATCAAGAATCTGTGGGAGGTTCGTACGATCTGGATTTGAGATGAGATCTCAACATCCAAGTCACTATACGTGGAACAATACAATCGCCATGTCCTTATCTCCAAGTATTTTCGGAGAAAGCACATTATTCTTGAAGGGGTTTTAGAATAATTCGTTTGATTAACTACTTATCCAAGCAAGAAGGACTTGATGATTAAATTAGATTTAATTATCAAGCATAATATGAATGAGATTCATATTGTGAGAATAATTATCCAAGATAATTAAATGGGATTTAATTATCAAGGATTAGAGAATGTGGATAATACTATCCATAATATTTGTGTATTATAGATATGATTTATAATATAAATATATTGAAGAGAGAGATTTTTTGTAAATGGCATTTGTTAATTATTTATGTGGATTGGATTCACATTGATTAGTTAATTGGAAATGTAATTTACAAATTAGTTTGGGTTGTGAATATGATTCACATATTTTCAATGGCATGATTGAAATATTCACAAATTAATTAGGAATTAATTTGGTGGATAATTTTGCAATAGCATACACTAATTAATTGGGAATTAATTTTGTGGATAATATTGCAAAAGAAATAAGAGATAATTGGATTAAATAAAAAAGGATGGATAATACACCACCAAATGAGGTGGCGTCAACAATCTTGGCCATTGACTAATACGTAGATCAACTTGGCCATTGGATCTATGTGTCCCATGGATTGAGATTCATTGGATCCTAAACTAATATAAAAGGAAAGCTAACCTAGCCTTTCATGGTACATGATTTTAGAGTTGTATAAGCCTACTACTCTCTCTCTCTCTCATTCTCTCCCTCTCTCTTTCTCTTCTCCAAAAGGTGGCGTCCACTTTGTGTTGAGAAGGAGAGTCTCTCACCTTCGCCTTGGACGACTCGAGGATGTCCTTCTTCTTTGGGGGGGATTCATTGCTTGGATCTTCATTGAGGATTGCGGGAGGAACGTGTCTCATCATCGCGCCCGCAAGTGCGTTCTTCGTGAATCGGACTTAAGACGGGAGGATCTCTTGTTTGGGATCTCACGATTACAACCACGCTCCAAGAGGTATTCCTTATACTTTGTGGTTTGATGAAACAATCCAAGAAATGTTCTCGTGATCATGTGGTTTCATCACTTGATTCAAAAAATTTAAATTCCGCTGCATCTAGCGACTAGTGCAACTAGTCGCCCCGATCGCATACGATGCGATCAACACGCTTCCGTGATGATCTTAATGATTCTCAATATACTTAAAGTGGTATTAGAGCCATAGGTCGAATAAGGTTTTGGATATGATCCAGAGACCTAGGACGACTTGGGTTTGAAAGGGTCACGAAAGTTTTGTCGCATTTCAATTTTCGCACCTCTCTTTAATTGAATTTTTCGGCTCTGTTTAAATTGTTTAAACACGATGTTTTCAATTGAATTTTGTTCCCCATTAAATAATTAAACCATAGGATCTGAGTTTATGTGATTTGGACTTTAGTTGCTCAAGATATGACATTTTGAATATGCTTGTATTCACTGTTGCGGGAACTGCGGATCTAAACGTGATTAATGAGTTAATTACTGTTCTGATCCGCCTTGAAATGCATGAATTATCACTTGAGTTCTTTTATAAATCAAATTGGCAATATTAGGAAACTAATTTTGCAATTTTTGGATTTAAATTGATCAAGATAAGTTAATTTTGGTGATTGGGGGTCACGCTGGAAATTGACATTTTTGATCATGAATTATGTGATAGTCATTCAAATATGATGATGAAAATTAATTGTTAATTTTCTGAAATAATTAGTGATAAATATTTTTTGAAATATTTAAATAGATAATTATTTCATTGAATGGCATTTGTCTAAACCATAATGATAAGATAATTGATCTTGATCACAGGTTGATATGAAATCATCAACAAACTTTTTTTTTCATGAAGAACCTTAGTTTATCCTACAATAGTTGTAGGACAACTCTTACATGAAAATCCCTCTTGCTTGAATAGGATTGGAGATTTGTTTAGCAAATCTCCTTTTAATATAATCAAAATTGTTTTGATTATATTATATGGTATAATTTCGGTTCAAAAACCGATGGGCATCTCAAAGTACATGATGATCTATCTGGCATTATCCTTTCCTGAGGTGGATATGGTGCCTAGTCAGAGAGCATTGGGGTCACGAGTTGCAACGTATGTGGTCCATCCCACTCTCGTCGGTACTGGCCATGACAGCGGGTAGGGACTCGATAATGCCGGAGAAGTCAAAGTGTTTTTTTTCTAATTATTAAAATTCGAATAACACGTACTTTGAGATTATACCTACTATTCAAGTAATAATCAAGTTTGTTGATTGATGATTGGATTGATGATTAATTTAATGTGATTAAATTAATTATATCCAATAAACACTCTACTATGAATAGATGTGTATTTTCCTTGGAAGAATTAATTATGTGAATATGATTCACTATAATTAATTATTACAATTTGAATATGAGGTGGAGAATCACTTAAGTGACATCCATGGTCTCCCGTCAAGGAAAAGGATTCCGTCGCCAGATGTTGTATATAGGAGACACATGTCCGAAGTGACATATCCTGTATATGATTTATTTGGATCGGGTTCTTTGCTTCTCGAAAGAGTAAGGTCGTATACGTAGTGACCCCAATATCGGATCCTCATATTATTGGGGCGATATTGGATTGCGTATAGTGAGTATTAAGCCTGTTGACGGTTGCTTTAATTAATGACGGGTCAACATCATCTTAGTGGTGGTGGGCCTGGGTGTTAAAGACCGAATTGGAAAATGCAAGTTGGACTTGCAAGGAGGAATGTGTTCCTGCTTCTTCTTATCGGATTCACAGGTTCTCATATTATTGGGATGTGACGAAGATAGGAAAGGAGATCCCAGATATTGCTTGAGATATAATGGTAAGTATATCTCTTACATTGAAAGTGATTAAGGGAATGATCTTTCGGTGTTGACAAGGCAAGACAATTTTGATATAAAAAATCCTAAATCAAAGTAAAATATGTATATATATATATATAAATATATACACTTAAGCAAATTTCTTATTTCAGATAATCCTTCATTAAACCCACTCAATATTATACTTAATAATAACCAGTAAAATATCATGGATTGGACTCATGATCTAGATATTGTACTTGCAATTCAACACATAATGTATGTGGTTGCATTGTGAAAGATTCCTCAACATAATGAGTTATGACAATTAAATAAGACAATAAGACATCACCTTAGGGTTCGTATGTCTCTATAGTCTTGATCTTTCATCAAGTGTATTTTGGAAGTGACATGTCGATGGTGATCGTAATTGTCGAATAATCCATATAAAATAAAAGAAGATATTTTGGCATACATATGTGCTCTAGACATTTAATCATGAATGACATGGTTCTCTGCATTATGCAGAATGGTGGCTCGAAAGAGATGATGTATTCAAAATGTTTGAATACCTACCTGAACCTAAGTCTCTAAGAGTTGAGATGTATGTAGATATGATGAGTGTCATCATTCTACTATTTATACTCAAGTCATTCATGAAGCTTCATGATATTCATATTGTGTGAATTTAATGAAGCATGTATAAATATTGAAATGCTCGTACATTGAATTCTTTTGAATTTAACATAAGAGATCCTTAGTCTTAAGCAATGGTTGTTTATAGATGAAGAGAGCACAGTGGAAGCAAGGGTTGAACCCATGTGAGAAGGAAAGTCAAAGAGTTGATTGTACTTCTGTGACTTCCATGTGACATCCAAAGAGTTGGATGAATGCCAATACTGCAATAAGTTGATGTGTTTATAGTATGACTACCAAATCTGTCTAAAATTCTTAGTGAAGGACTCAGATAGAGCATCAGAATAATCTACATATAATCACTGACTCTGACTTTCTTATTTCATAAGATAAAGTCTGACAATTGTATACCGATCTTCTAATGACATTTGCAATTGGTTGCATATATATTAGAAGATTAGAGATTTGATCTTAAGGCTTAGTAGTCATCTACATGGATATTGCTGTAATCGTTGCAGCAAGCTCTGTTGGATAGATAGACTTCATATTCTCAGTGGGAGATCCCTTAGTCTTGGAGAATGTCTCTATGACCTAGATGGCAGAGTACACTCATTGTTTGTTTCTAAATGTTGGAAATAAACAAGAATTCTGAGATAGAACTATCATAAGGAGTTATGATGGAAATATTTCAGATAGCAATGTAACATCTAATGGACTCCACAAAATTAGAAAATTAATGAATGGTTCATTAATATTTCTAATACTGAAAATCAAACCTTATAAGATCAATAGGAGGATGAAGATCATTTGGCAATGATCTGGCATCAAGCCTTGGACATTTGTCTGCTGATTTGATTAATAGACTAGTAAGATATGAAACTTTAGAATGTCTAAAATTTCAAATCTTACATACTTGTGAATATTGTATTCAAAGTAAAATGTCCAATCCACCCTTCTCTGGGAATGGTGTTAGATGCGAGGCATTCAAGATCTCATAGATATTGATGTATGTAGATCATCTATATCATAGTAAACATTATGGATATGTGATATCTATTGATGATTATATATGATATGAGATTTCTTCTCTTCACCTGAGAAACCTTTGAAATGTTCAAAGATTTCACAATTTCGGTTTAGAATAAAAGTTTGAAGAAAGGTGAAATGAATTTGATCTAACCTAGGTAGCTTGTACCTGTTAGATAAAAATTCGAAGAATACCTTATGGAGATATGATTATCATTTCTATCTCACTCCTCCTGATAAACCTGAACTCAATAGAGTTGTAGGGAGATATAATTGGATCATGTGTGACATGATTTAATCAATGATGAATTTTAGCATAATTACCTCTTAGTTTCCAGCTATATATGTAGTAGAGACTACACTATATATCCTTAATAAGATTCCATGCATGTAAGCTTGAATTAAGCACTAGAGAGTGCTACTTCATTAGGAAAATAAAGGATGGTATTGGATACCTACTTTATGAGCTTGAGATTCTTGAAAGATCTCATCTCTGAGAATGTGATTCTTGGAGGATTGAGACTCTTGAGAATCAAGATGAAAAGGAAGTAAAGGAACTCATTTAATCTTGAGAAGATAATGAGGCTCCTGAAATCGGGAACTAAAAGGACAATTAAAGATGAAACACTAATATCTCTTCAAATGAGTTTGAGGATGTATTCCATGTGTCGATTAAGTCTGACAATGATCGGACTTCATGTGATGAAGCTCCTAAGGATCATGACACGGAAAGATGGATATTAGCAATAAAGTCTATAGTAGACTTCATATACAAGTGTTGTATATGGACCCTCGAGGATCCACCTATGTGGATAATACCCATAAAGGTGTAAATGGATCTTCAAGAGAAGAGAGAACCTGATGAGAAGGTAGAAACCTTCAAAGCTCGGTTCCAAGCCATAAGATACACACCGGAAGAGAAGAAATTGCTTGCAATGAGACTTGATCTTCGGTAACCATGCTTAAAATCATCAAAATATTGCTAACCTTAGCTACACAACTTGACTATTGCATCTTCAAGATATAAGTCCAGATTGCATTCCTCTAAGAATACCTCTCCGAGGATATTCACATGAAGTAGCTCCAGGGCTTCATGGTTGAGGAAAGCAAGGTGTGCAAGCTAAAGAAACTCCATCTATGGACTCAAATAAGCTTCTTGTAGTTGGAACATCAAATTTGATGAAATTATAAGTGTTATGATTTCAGATAGAATCTTCATGTACCATGTGAAGCTTAGTGGGAGTGCCATTGTGTTCGTCGTGCTAAATGTAGATAATATGCTAATCATTTGGAATGATATAAGGATGATGATAAGTGTTTTATAGACTGGCTATTCCATACCTGGAGATATGATCTCAAGAATACCTCTTAGATCTTAGTTCTGAAGTTGTTCAGAAGAAAAGAAAAGAGTGTATTGGGACAGTCACATTTGTAGTACACCTTGGACATATTCCATTCTTGGAAATTCCAAGAAAGGCTTCCTTCCCTTGAGATTTGGTACTGGCCTATCTAAAAGGATAACACCTCAAAGAGTTGAGGAAATGAATGCTAGAACTGCTTGCACCTGTACATCAATTACGAGAAGCTAAGTGTATTCTAAATGTGTATAAAAGCCAGATATCTGCCATGCAGTGGGAGTAGTAAAGTGTTGCTAATCCTACTATGGAGAGAAAACACTTGATTGCAGTAATAACAAAAAATTCATAGATGACAAGTTTTTTTTGAGATACTGATCTCAAAGTCATAACTTCAAAAGCTCAAGAATTTATAGATATAGATCTAAATGTCTTAACTGTGGATACCTTAAGAGATAGTGATCTCCCAAAATAAGGGTATTCTGATTAGGATTACAAAAATACTGATTATAATAATTTTTGAGCTATAGTGTCAAGAACACTATGACTGACAAGATTGAGTATTGGTTTCATTAGATGCAACATCCACATTAGATGCGAGCACTATTACTAGGGATATGCAAGTGCCATAAAAGGACTTGGCGTAGTCTCGCAGGAACAGAGTGAAAGATCAACTTACCTAGCTATTTTCTAAATAGCCTATGATTATCACATGAGTGTGGGTTTAAATGATTAGCCCATTAATGGCTCTTTGGGCTAGTGGGAGATTGCTGGACATGCGAGCCCACGACGAGCCATTATGCTATAAATATTATTGCGAATATCATTCTCTGATCTAAAATGAAGAAAGATTAATTTGCATGATAAGTCCCTTAGTACAATTAGGGTTATGTACCATGGCTATCTTAATGATCATACATCTGTTGATTCAATTATTGAATCATAGAGGCTAGTGCTTGGATGAATATCTAAAGAGTTAGATTGAGGACTCATCAATCATCGTCATATGATTGTTAAGATGTGATCTCTAGCCTGAGTAGGAGATGGCAATCCTTTCTCACATAGGTTGATATATGACCGACCTCTTGATGCAGATCCTCTGCATATGAATAGAGATTCGGAGGTGTCAGATTAGTTAGGTCAAAGAGTTGACTTAATGAGATCGAGATAATCTAAGTCCTATGTTGAATGTTGTCACAACATAGGCAAGCATCCTTTGACCGGAGACAAATGTATTACTATATGTCTGAGTATGTAATTTGGCAGACCGATAGGTTGATTGCCTAACCAAGGTCTATACACCGGCGAGCTGGTGTGCATATAAGTGCATATGAGTAATACGATCTCTCAAAGGGATCATACAGGTTCACTTATGAACCGGAAGACATGAGATCACTCATGTGATATTGGGAAGAATCAAATTCCGTGCACGGTCGTCTCTCTTTGGAAGCTTGACTGAATTTGTAGGTTTGATATATACTTTTGGAAAGTATATGATCAAGACCTAGGTATGATATATGCTTTTGGAAAGTATATTATCGATACCAAATCCCAATGATCAAATGAGAAACTTATTGATAAAACCCTGAAGAATACAAAAAGTATAAAATTGATCTTGATCTTCCTATTAATCATAGGTCTTCCAGTATGCAGGATGTACATGTATTGGGAATACCAGAGGGTGATGTGATCATAAACGATTGTATAACCATGACGCTTCCATTCTGAGGGTGTGATGAAACAAGTCTGGATTTTAGTGATTCCTCTCAGTAGAGAAGCAATCTGATCTTGGCCCAAGTGTTGGACATTGGTCTGAATGAGATTCAGATGCAATGAGAAGATTAGATTTGCGGTCTTGATTTAATCAAGCATCTGTGGGAGGTTCGTACGATCTGGATTTGAGACGAGATCTCAACATCCAAGTCACTATATGTGGAACAATACAATCGCCCTGTCCTTATCTCCAAGTATTTTCGGAGAAAGCACATTATTCTTGAAGGGGTTTTAGAATAATTCATTTGATGAACTACTTATCCAAGCAAGAAGGACATGATGATTAAATGAGATTTAATTATCAAGCATAATATGAATGAGATTCATATTGTGAGAATAATTATCTAAGATAATTAAATGGGATTTAATTACCAAGGATTAGAGAATGTGGATAATACTATCCATAATATTTGTGTATTTTAAATATGATTTATAATATACATATATTGAAGAGAGAGATCTTTCGTAAATGGCATTTGTTAATTATTAATGTGGATTGAATTCACATTGATTAGTTAATTGGAAATGTAATTTACAAATTAGTTTGGGTTGTGAATATGATTCACATATTTTCAATGGCATGATAGAAATATTCACAAATTAATTAGTAATTAATTTGGTGGATAATTTTGCAATAGATATACACCAATTAATTAGGAATTAATTTGGTGGATAATATTGCAAAAAAAATAAGAGATAATTGGATTAAATAAAAAGGGATGGATAATAAACCACCAAATGAGGTGGCGTCACCCATGACTTGGTCATGGGTGACGCCCCATCTATTTAGGGTGAATCATCATCTCAATTTTATTATTATCCTATTATCTTCTGTTAATTAATTTATGTTAAATTAAATTGTGTTGATAATGTTGCAACATATATTTAATTTAAATATAAATTAATGTTGTTGGTTTTTTAACCAACATCAATCTTGGCCATTGATTAATACATAGATCAACTTGGCCGTTGGATCTATGTGTCCCATGGATTGAGATCCATTGGATCCTAAACTAATATAAAGGGAAGGCTAACATAGCCTTTCAAGGTACATGATTTTAGAGTTGTAGAAGCCTACTACTCTCTCTCTCATTCTCGCCCTCTCTCTTTCTCTTCTCCAAAAGATGGCGTCCACTTTGTGTTGAGAAGGAGAGTCTCTCGCCTTCGCCTTCGACGACTCAAGGATCTCCTTCTTCTTTGGGGCTGCTTGCTCTAAAGGAAGACGATGGATTTCGTTTGACAAAATTAGGGGATTCATTGCTTGGATCTTCATCGAGGATTGCGGGAGGAACGCGTGTCATCATCGTGCCCGCAAGTGCGTTCTTCGTGGATCGGACTTAAGATAGGAGGATCTCTTGTTTCAGATCTCACGATTACAACCACGCTCCAAGAGGTATTCCTTATACTTTGTGATTTGATGAAACAATCCGAGAAATGTTCTCATGATCATGTGGTTTCATCACTTGATTTAAAAATTTTAAATTCCGTTGCATCTAGCGACTATTGCAACTAGTCGCCCCGATCGCATACGATGCGATGAACACGCTTCCGTGATGCGCTTAAGGATTCTCAATATCCTTCACTAATATCGCGACAACATATGACATAGGTCTTGGTTATCTCGATCTCATTAAGTGAACTCTTTGACCTAACTTATCTAATACCTCTAAATCTCTATTCCTATGTAGAGGACCTACATTAAGAGGTCAGGTAGATATAAACCCATAAGAGAAAGGACTGCTATCTCCTACTCAAGTTGGAGATCATCTCTTAATAATCATTTGACGGTGCTTGATGAGTCATTAATCTAACACTTTAGATATTCATCCAAGCGCTAGCCTCTATGATTCAATAATTGAATCAACAACTATATGATCATCAATATGTCTAAGGGACCTATTATGAAAATTAGTTATTGTCCATTTCAGATTAGAAAATGATATCTGTAGTAACATTTATTGTATAAGGGCTCACCGTGGGCTCGCATGTCCAGCAATCTCCAACTAGCCTGAAGATCCATTGATGGGATAATCTTTAAACCCACACTCATGTAATGATCACAAGACATTTATAAAAATAGCTAGGTAATCTTCCCTGAAAAATGCCAAGCCCTTTTTCGATGCTTGCATCCAATGTGAATGTTGCAACTTACGCAACTAATACTCAATCTTGAAATAGTTATAGTGTTGCTGACATTACAATTCAATAATCATTATAACCATTATGTAATTTCTATTATCCTTATCAGATTACCCTTATTCTCGGAGATCTTTATATCCTAAGACTAAGACCCAGTCTTATGTCTTATAAGGAATATGCATTTAAGACTTTTTAGTTCATTATTTATAAAGTCTCGAGTTCTTAAATATAAGACTTATATATCACAATCTCTAACATCTTGTCATCTTTGAAGATATTATTATTACTGCGATCAAGTGTTTTATCTCCATAGTAGGATTAGTAATAGT
The DNA here is from genome assembly GCA_037367405.1 of Ottelia alismoides. Taxonomy (NCBI): domain Eukaryota; kingdom Viridiplantae; phylum Streptophyta; class Magnoliopsida; order Alismatales; family Hydrocharitaceae; genus Ottelia; species Ottelia alismoides. The sequence continues at coordinate 382,427 of JAZKJV010006222.1, forward strand.
TTACTACCCGCACTGCATGGTGGACATCTAGCTTTTGTACACATCTAGTATACAGATAGCTTCCCATAGCTAATGCACTAGGGCATGTAGCTTTGTAATTCACATCCTCAACTCTTTGAGGTGTTATCCCTTTAGATAGGTTAGTACCATATCTCAAGGGAAAGAAGCCTTTCTTAGAGTTTTCCAAAAAATGGAATATGTCCAAGGTGTATCACTAATGTGACAGTCCCAATACCCTCTTCTCTTTGCTTCTAAACATCTTCAGAACTAAGACCTAAGAGGTATCCTTGAGATCATATCTCAAGGTATGAAATATCCACACCATAAAATACTTATTATCATCATTATGTCATTCCAAATGATTAGTATTTTATCTACATCTTAACAAGATGAACACGATGGCACTCTCACTAAACTTCACTTGGTTTATCAAGATTTTGTATGAAATCATAACCTTTACAATTTCATTAAATCTTATGTTTCAACTACATGAATCTTATTTGAGTCCATAGATGGGGTCTTCAGCTTTCACACATTGCTTTCCTCAACTATGAAGCCCTGGGGCTACTTCACATGAATATCCTCGTAGAGGTATTCATAGAGGAATGTAATATTGTGATGAGTTTAAGCATGGTCACTAAAGACCAAATCTCATCACAAGCGATGTCTTCTCTTCGTGTGTATCTTGTGGATATGAGCAATGCTTTTAAGGTCTCTACCTTATCGTTATTTTCCCTCTTTATCTTGAAGATCCATTTACACGTAACGGTTCTTACCCTTCTAAGTGGACCCTCGAGGGTCCATATACAACACTTCTACTTTATACTTTATTTCCAACATCCATCTTTCCATGTCATGATACTCATAAGCTTCATCAAATGAAGTCAGATCACTGTCAGTATTACAGACCCATGGAATCCATACCTTCAGATGATCTTACCAACCTCAAACTAATTTGAAGACGAATGTGTGTTTTATCTTTAATTGTCTTTATAGTTTCCAATTCCATGAGCCTCATTATCTTCTCAATATTCAATGAGTTCCTTTAATTCATTTTCATCTTGATTCTCAAGAAAAAAAAAATAATCCTCTTGAAGGATATGGCATTATCCTCAAGCGCATCACGAAAGCATGATCGTCGTATTGAATACGATGCAGAATGACTAGTCATACTAGTTGTTCTGTGAAGCGGAATTTAAAAATTTTTCATACGATGAAACCACATGATCCAAGAACGGTTCTCGGATTGTTTCATCTAGAACCACAACAAGTATAACAGAATACCTCTTGAAGCGTGGTTGATCTACTCTCTAAGAAAAGAGACCTCCTGTCTCAAGTCTGTTCGTCGGAGAGGTCACTTGCGAGCGTGGGGACGAACCATATGATCCTCGTATTCCAACAAGTTAATCCAAGCATGGTGAACTCCTGATCTCGTCGTACAAGATCGAACGTCCTCTTCATGAGCGTAGCACCCCAAGAAGATGGTGAACTGAAGAACATCGAAGCAGCGACGTGGTGGAGAAGGCGATGACTAGTCTCTCCTCTAGGGTTTGGTGGACGGCCGCCAAGAAAGAGAGAGAGAGAGAGAGAGAGAGAGAGAGAGAGAGAGAGAGAGAGAGAGAGAGATGTGCTCCAAAATTGCATAGCCCTAGAGAGAAGGATATGCCTCTCTATTTATAGGATTTTGGGATCCATGGATCTCAATCCATGAGACATATAAAATCAATGGATAAGATTGATTTATGTCCAATCCAATGGTCAAGATTGTTGTTGGTAAAAACCAACAAACAATAATCTAATTTAAATCAAATATATTTGACATGTCAAATATATTTCAATCCTAAATTAGATCCAGCAATTAAGGAGAGATTTGCATGGAGATCTCTCCCCATTAGGAATGGTGGGGACGACCACCACATTCCTTGTGGAATTGGTAGCCGTCCACCATCTCCCCCTTCTGGAGGCAATCTCATGTAATCTCATGAGATTGCATATCTCCATGAATTTCTCCCATAATTTCCAACAACTTTTGTTGTGATTTATTCTTCAAAAATAATTCATAAGAAATTTTGAGAATATTGCAATCTTGCCATTGATAATTTGTGAATCACATTCACAACACAAAACAAAATACAATTTACATTTTCAATTAATTACACAATGTGTATCCAATACACATTAATAATTAATCAACAAATATCAATTATAATTAGCTCTCTCTAATACGTTGTAAATCACATTTACAATGTATTATGAATAATAGGATATTACTATCCACATTATTCTTATCTACAATAATTAAATCACATTTATTTACATTGGATAATATTCACACACATCAAGATGATTAAATCACATTTAATCATCAATTCTTCAATGCTTAGATTTATGGAATTATTCTTGAACCCTTTCAAGAATAATGCGATTTCTCCGTAGATACTTGGAGATAAGGACAGGGCGATTGTATTGTTCCACGTATAGTGACTTGGATGTTGAGATCACATCTCAAATCCAGATCTCATGGACCTCCCACAAATGCTTGATCAAATCAAGACCGTAGACCTAATCTTCTCATTTCATCTGAATCTCATTCAGATCAATGTCAAATACATGGACTAAGATTAGGTCACTTCTCTATTGAGAGGAGTCACTAAAATCCAAACCTGTTTCATCACTCCCTCGGAATGGAAGTGTCATGGTTATACAATCGTTTATGATCACATCACCCTCAGGTACTCCCAATACCTGTACATGTTGCATACTGGAAGACCTATGATCATTCTAAAGATGTAGATCACTTTTATACTGTCATCTTCAGGGTTTGATCATTATGTTTCTCAATCTTGGTCATTGGGAATTGGTATAGATCATATGCTTTCCCAAAGCATATATCTTACCTTCAAATTGATGTCATGATGACCATGCATGGAATTTGATCAGTCCCAATACCTCATGAGTGAGCTCATGTCTCCCGGTTCACAAGAGAACCTGTAGATCCCTTTGAGAGATTGCATTACTGATGAAACTCGATTTCATCATCTTTATTTCCTATTATTAACCCCCTTGTTTAAAGTTTTAACAATAAAACCCAGTTAAAGTCCTGTAATTATCAGAGTCCTTAATAAATTAAAAACCACAAAAAATGGCAAAATAAAAATCCGTGGTATTTTTAGACTTAAAAATATCCTCAAAAATATTTCGGGCCTTCGTTTGATTTCATCTCCAGTTTTGGTCAACATGAAACTTGTAGATCTCACCAAGATCTACAACTTTCTTGTTTTGAGTTTTCTCAAATTCGGCCATCTTGACCTTCATATTTCAACTTGAACTCTGCAATAATCTGATTGGGCCACGTGGCCCATTCTAGGGGCGCCACGTGGCCCCGCTGCCCTTGTCTCTTCCGCCTCCTCTTCCAACCGTCGGTTCCAGGCTTTCCACGTCTGCTATTCTACCACAGCCATCAGATCGGTCTTGATCTCTGATCCACACCGCACGTCCCCGCCTTGCTCTACATGCGCCACGTGTGAAGATCTCCACCATCAGATCAACGTTTGGAGATGCGATCCTCACCTCTCGTTCCTGCTGCGTCTTCAACTGCTCGATCAGCCCTAACTCCTCATCCAAACCGTCCGTTAGCGCCGATCCCTTAGCCTGCCACGTGGCAGCTTCATGACCGTCGATCACTTCGCCATCGATCTAATCTCACCCGTTGCTCCGCGCCCAATCCTCCACCGTTGGATCTCCAGATCCAACGGTCTTGCCTCGTCGTCTACCTCCGGTTGACCCTCTTCCACACGTTCGCCATCTCGCACCCCACTCACCCCCTTCCTTTTTCCTCCTCCACTCCAGTCTACTTCTCACATCGCCAACTTCCCTCCGACCTTCCCCACTCTTCCCTCTACCTCGCGAGTCATCCCATGATCTCCGTCGTGAGTCCACTCGCTCCATAACACCCTCGCAAACCACGCCCATAACCTTCCTCTCCGCCGAACCCAATCTTTAAAGACTCCGCCCTCTCCCTCGAATCGCCTCGTCCACCTTTACGTGGGATGAGGCCCAGCCCTCCTCCGCCTCTCTGTGGCAGAGAGGGGCGATCGGATCGAGCAATGACGACTTGCCTCCCCGGTGTCGACCCACCGCTGCTCATGGCGGTGCTGCGGTGCTCCAAGCCGCCAGGCTGCTCCCCGTAGCCGGGGTAGTTCAGCGATGACCCCGAGGTCCTCCGATGACCTCGAGCACAGGCCCCGCTCCGCCCAACCTCCGGTAAGTCTTCTTCTCCTTCTTTTAAAATTTTCTCTGATTTCTTCTATTTAATTAGGCTTCCTCGATCAATTTCGCCCTTCACCATACATCCCCTGAGCTCCGCCTCACATTCATCTTCCCCGCTCCGCCTCCAGATCATCTTCCTCTTCCTCCAGGACCCTTGTCACCTTCCGACCCATCTCCTGCAGGTCAACAAGAGCCTTCAACGACCGGATGTTCATCGGCGCCAACTTCGTCAAGTTCGCCTTCGACTTCGGAGCTCCGTCAGCCCGAGCCATGACGCTCGACATCTTCCCCGAGCTCCCCTCTTCATCGACAACCGCTTAGGGAGCTTCGGGGAGGTCTCGCGCAGCTGAGGACGAGCGAAGGAGGAGGAGAGGCATCGCCGGAGTCCAGATATCGCTGCCAGCCGAAGCTCGAGGACGAAGCACAGTAACCGTTGGATGGTCTCTCACAGCGACCATCCAACGGCTCAGATGAGGCCACGCAATCAACGTCAGCCACGTTGGATCTTTGAAGATCCAGCGGCCTACAAGAAGCCACGTACAAGATTCTAGGAGCCCTTCGATCCGTGTCATCAGAGCGCCCACATTCAGCCACGTGGCACCACCAGAGCACCCCCGAGCCTTATCCTCGAATCTCCAGGCTTGGAGGCCCGAGCCTAATGCCGAACCTTCTGGAACACCCGAGCCTCTACGAGCCTCTGCCGAACCTGAACCGACCTCCGAACCTAGATCGCACGTGCCTGGCACGTGCGTACCTGGGCAATTTGCAAGGGAGCCCACGTGATTCTTCAATATTGCAAAAAGGTCCCCGCGTGTTTGGTATATTTACAGGGAAGGACTCACGCTTTATTTTTATTACATTTTAGTCCCTTCCAGGGACCTGTTTGTAGTTATCCTTTCATGTTTTCTTGCATTTATGCCCTTGCTTTCCTTTATGCATAACTTGAGCATCATGTTTCTGTTTCAGTTGATTTCAGTTTCGTTTCGAAGCTTGTTCGATGATCTTTTTAATGGCATATTTAATTCTCATGTTGGGACACATTAATTTTGATGATTATTTTGTTTGCCATGTGTCTCTTTAAGTTTTAACTTGCGCCTATTCTAATGTTGTTTATCAATCTTGATTGAGACTTGAACTTGGAAATTGACTCGTATTAGTTGCTCATCATATTTATTCTGTTATAGGGCATAATTTTCATTGCATTACATGGTATCTACTTGCATGATAAAAAATGATTTTAAAACTACATGTTCATTTTTATGCATTATTGTGTCGTTGCATAATTTGACCTACAGTTCTCTAACTCAACACTTAGTTAAATAGAATAAAATTCGATTATTTTGAGAAAGGCTCGTGTCCCTGAGTTTGACCTTGGTTTCTTGCCAAGTAAAAAAATAAATTTCACGATCATCTCATTTTGATCTATGATTGACATATATTTAAATGAGATGATCTTTTGATGACCCAACTCGGCCCGACTACGGTGATGATTCGAAGTGCTAAAAACACTCTCTTAAAGGGCCGATTTTGTGGCTTATCAATTACTCATATGTCCTTACATGCACACCAGCTCCCCGGTGTATAGACCTTGGCTAGGTCATCAACCTATTGGTCTGTCAAATGTACACACTCAGACATATAGCAACACATCTGTCTCAGTCAGAGGACGCATGCCTATGCTGTGACAGCATCCAACATAGGTCTTTGGTTATCTCGATCTCGTTAAGTCAACCCATTGACTCAATTAATCTGACACCTCTGAATCACTATTCCCATGCAGAGGACCTGCATCAAGAGGTCGGTCAGATATCAACCATATGAGAAAGGATTGCCATCTCATGCTCAGACTGGAGATCATCACTTAACAATCATTTGATGATTATTGATGAGTCCTCTATCTACCTCCTTAGATATTCATCCAAGCATCGGCTCTATGATTCATTCAATGAATCAACAGCTATATGATCATCAAATTGGCCATGGTACATAACCCTTATTGTACAGAGGGACCTTATAGTGCATTCATTCATTCAGTCTCAGAAAGGGAGTGAAAATAATCAATAATTTTATTGATAAATCATTTATTAACATTTAATGTAGGAACGGTTCGCCCGGGGCTCACATTGCTAACAATCTCCCACTAGCCCTTAGAACCATTCAGGAACAATCCTTAAATCCATACTCATTACATGCTGGTCGAAAATCTTCTGTGTTAGAGGTTTGGTAAGAGGATCAACAACGTTGTCGGCAGAGGCCACCTTGGTGATGATGATGTCACCACGCTTTTGAATTTCCCGAATGATGTGGTATTTCCTTTCCATGTGCTTTCTCTTCTGATGCCATCTGGGTTCCTTTGCTTGGGCAATGGCTCCCGTGTTATCACAGAGTAATGAGATGGAAGTATCAAAGGAAACTACGCCAAGCTCCAGGATGAACTTGTGCAACCACACCGCCTCCTTTGTAGCATCCGATGCGGCAATGTACTCGGCTTCTGTTGTTAAATCTACAGTAGTGTCCTGCTTCTTACTTCTCTAGCTCACAACACCACTATTCAACAAGAATACAAACCCTGATGTTGACTTTTGATCATCATATCCGATTGGAAGTCAGAATCTGTATATCCCAAGACTTGGAGATCAACATCTCCATAGACCAAGATGTAATATTGCATTCATCTTAGATATTTGAATATGTTCTTTACTGCATTCTAGTGGTGTTCTCCATACAGGATTGGTAACGACTTACCACTCCTGCTGTATGGCAGATATCTGGCCTAGTACACATCATGTCATACATTAAGCTTCCTACAGATGATGCATATGGACATCCAGCCATGATCTTTTCCTCAACAGTATGAGGAGCCATTCCTTTAGACAAGAGGATACCATGTCTTAAGGGTAGGAATCCTTTCTTGGAACTATCCATACGGAATTGTTCAAGAATCTTCTTAATGTATCCACGTTGCGACAATCCCAAAATCCTCTTTTCTCGGTTTTTGAATAACTTCAGGCTTAAGATGTAAGAGGCTTCTCGAAGATCTTTCAACTTAAAGGTATGGGATAACCAAATTTTCACATTGGACATCATCCCTGTATCATTCCCAATGATAAGGATGTCATCTACGTAAAGCACGATGAACACAATGGCACTCCCACTAAACTTCATGTACACACAAGGTTCATCAGGATTCTGCACAAAATCATAACTCTTTATGGTTTCGTCAAATCTGATTTTTCAGCTACGAGAAGATTGCTTGAGCCCATAGATGGATTTCTTCAGCTTGCACACTTTGCCATCCTCAGTTATGAAGCCCTGGGGCTGCTCCATGCAGATATCCTCCTCGAGGTATCCATTGAGGAAAGCCATCTTGACGTCCATCTTCCAGATGTCGTAGTCAAGATATGCAGCTATAACTAGCAGTGTCCTGATGGATTTAAGCATAGCCACAGGAGAGAATGTCTCACCGTAATCGATGCCTTCTCTCTGCGTTAGCCCTTGTCTACGAGCCGTGCCTTGAAAGTCTCTACTTTCCCATCAGGTCCCCTTTTTCTCTTGAAGATCCATTTACACCCAATGGGTTTTACCCCTTTAGGTGGATCATCATAGGGTCCATACACCATTGTTATGCATGGAGTCAATCTCTGACTTCATTGCTTGCATCCATCTATCCATGTCATGATCCACGAGTGCTTCATCAAATGAAGTAGGATCAATGTCAGTCTCGCTTGACATATGGAATCCATACTTTCAGGTGGTGCAACCACCCTCGAACTCCTTCGACGAGGTATGGGTGTTTCATCTTTATTTATCTCTTCAATTTCTGGTCTAGGAAGCTCAGAATCCTTAGGGGATTCAATGAGTTCCTCTACATCATTTTTGTCTTGACCTTTAAGGAAATCATATTACAGAAATTTCACATCTCTAGAGACAAAAACCTTTTGGGTCTCAGGGTCATAGAGCTGGTATCCAATACCATATTTAACATAGCAAATAAACTAACACTCACGAGTGCGAGATTCTAGCTTACTTGTGTCCACGTTCATAGCATGAACCAAGCAACCCCAAACCCTCAAGTGATTAACACTAGGTTTGTTTCCATACTAGAGTTCATGAGGAGTCTTAAGCACAGATTTGCTATGAATCTTATTCAGGATATAAATTGTAGTCTCTACTGCATATCCCCAGAAACAAAGAGGCAAATGTGCTTTTCTCATCATTAAATGAACCATGTCCATGATGGTCTTATTGCTTCTTTCAGCAAAACCATTAAGCTGGGGAGTTCCAGGAGGAGTGAGATTGGAAACAATTCCATTCTCCATAAGGTATTCCTTGAATTCTTCTGACAGGTACTCGCCACCTCGATCAAATCAAATCCGTTTAATCTTCCTATCGGTTTTATTCTCAACCAAAGCCTTGAACTCTTTGAACTTTTCAAAGTTTTCAGATTTATGATGTAATAGGAAGGCAAACCCGTATCGTGAATGGTCATCGATATCCATTTCGAGTCGCGGTACTGAAGGGACGACATACATCGGTATGTATTAGGTCTATAATAACTCCGCATCTTGTAACCTTGTTACGGAAATGCATCCTAGTCATTTTACCTCAAATACAATGTTCATAGGTAGGTAAAGATTGAACCTGTAGAAAATCTAAAGGTCCATCCTTTATCAATCTGTTGATCATATCAACAGATAAATGACCAAGCCTTTGATGCCAAATCATATTTGAATGATTTTTATTCTCTCTGGATCTTTTAGAGTTTTTTTAGTGGTTGTAACATTCATGACATACTCATCAATGCACAATTCATAGAGTCCACCAGAAGTTAAAATACCATCTGCAATATATTTATCATAATGATTTATGACTAATATATTACAGAAAAGGAATGAATATCCACTTCTAACTAGCTTAGATACAGATATTAAATTCCTTCTAACTTCAGGTACATAAAGACATTCTTTAAGTACTAGGACTCTAGCACTAGATAATGATAGTCGACAAGTCCTGACGGCGACTGCTGCAATACTTGCATCAGATCCCATCTGGATGACTATCTCCCCTTCCTCAAGATTTCTAGTTTCCTGAAATAAATGCAACAAATTGCATACATGAACAGAAGCACCAGAATCTACAACCAAACTTCCTTCTCGCCCAATGAGAAAGCTAGTTTCAATAATGAAAGTATATTTAATACCTGCTAGGCTTTACCTTTGTCTGACGACTTCAGGTATTCCAGGCAATTACGCCTCCAGTGCCCCGGCGTTGTGCAATGGTGACAAACGTCGGATTTCTTCGACGCTATTAGTGTGGATGCACTAGAAGATGAGACAATGCCTTGATTCTTCTTCTTTCTCTTCTAGGCCGGGCCCTTCCGCGAACCTTACTTCTAACTGTGCTTCCCTCTTACCTGTGCAACCATTGCATTACCAGCGAGACCATCCTTCTTCATTACGTCTTTTGTAGACTTTAATGCAGCAAGAAGACCAGCGTTCGACAAGTCCAACTTGTTCATGTGGAATGAAACCACAAAATTATTGAAAGACTTGGGCAAAGACAGCCGAATGAAGTCAGCTTGCATGTCTGCATCCATATTTGCCCCAAGAGTCCCCAGTTCAGACAAGTACCCAAACATTTTGAGTACATATTCTCGAACCGAAGTTCATTCCTGCATCTTGCAACGAACGATTCTTTCATAATATTGTAACGCTGGGTGCGGTTTATGTCACCAAACATATCTTTCAGACTTTGCATTATCTCCGGGCATGTGCTCATCTCCACATGTTGCTTTTTAAGAATATTGGAGAGAGAATGCAGTTTATAGCATCTAGCCAAGACATGATCTTCATCATACTTGTCATTGTATGATTTTTCTTCCTTGGATTTAGGCCTTTCATGCTTGTCCTCGAAGAGCACATAACTTATGCGCTCAGCAGAAAGAACAAGCTCCAAATTACGGATCAAATCCGAGTAATTTGGACCGGTCAATTGGTTGACCTCAAGAAGCCTGTTTAGTGGGTTCAAGGACTTCATTTTCTGGAATTAAGAATGCATTATATTAGAACATATAATCATATATATTCAATATTATGATGTTTGATTAAGGCATTTTAAATCAAATTGTTCTTGCTCTGTCAACCTTGAAAATTTATTCCTTTAATCACTTTCAAAGTAAGAGATATACTTACCGTTATATTTCAAGCAAGAATTGGGATCTCCTCCTTATCTTTGTCATATCCCAATAATATGAGAACCTATGACTCCAATAAAGAGAAGCGGGAACACATTCCGACTTGCAAGTCCAACTTGTATTTCCCAATTCGGTCTTTAATACCCGGGCCCACCACCCCTAAGGTGACGTTCACCTGTCATTAATTGAACCAATCGTCAACAGGAATACAACTCGCTATGTGCAATCCAATATCGCCCCAATAATATGAGGAATCGATATTGAGGTCAATACGCATACGTCCTTACTCTTTCGAGAAGCGACGAGCCCGCTCCAAATGGATTGTATGCAGGAGCTGTCACTTCGGACATGCGTCTCCTACGTACAATATCTGGCGACGGAACCCTTCGTCTTGACGGGAGACCATGGATGTCACTTATGTGATCCTCCACCTCATATTCAAATTTTAATTAATTATTATGAATCTTATTCATATAAATAATTCTTCCAAGGTAAATAACAACTTTATTCATAATAGAGTGTTCCAATTGGACATAATTAACTTAATCATTTCAAATTAACTATCAATCCAATTTAATCAACAAACTCAATTATTTTACTTGAATATATATGGTATTATCTCAAAGTACGTATTGATTCGATTTTTAATAATTAGAAAATACATCTTGATTTTCTCCGGCATTATCGAGTCCCTACCCACTGTCATGGCCAGTACTGACGAGAGTGGGACAGAACACATACGTTGCAACCCGCTACCCCAATGCTCTCTGACTAGACACCATATCCACCTCAGGAAAGGATAATGCCAGATAGATCGATTTGTACTTGAGATGATCATAGATTATTCAACCGAAATTATACCATATTGTAATAATCAAAATATTTTTTATTATAAGGAAATTTACTACACAAATTCCCAATCCTATTCAAGCATTAAGTTTTATGATTGTGTTTCCAATTATGATTTAGATCAAATCTAATCAATTAATTGGTTGAGGCAAAGTCAATTAAGGAAATATTCATCTTTCAACATTTCAAAAATATTTTCCATAATTATTTCAAGAAATTAACAATTAATTTCACTAATTGACAATCACATGGTTCTTGATTAGGACTGTAATTTCAGTAGTGACCCCTACTCACTAAAATTAACTTATCTCAATCAATTTAAATCCAAATTAGACAAACTCAATTTTCAAAGATTGGTAACTTGATTTAGTACAGAACCCAAGTGATATTTCACACATTTAGAGACGGATCAAAACAGTAATTAACCCATTAATCATGTTAAGATTCGCAGTTCCCGCAACAGTGAATACATGTTCATTAAAACAACCATATCTCGAGCAAACGGAATCCAAATTACACAAACTCAGATCCTATGGTTTACTTATTTAACAGGGAAGAAAATTCAAGTGATTAATTCGTATTTAAACATCTTAAACATGGCCAAATTTATTAACTAAACAGATCTTCGGAAATCAAATGCGACAAAAACTTTCGCGATCTTATTGAACCCAAGTCGTCCTAGGTTTGCGGATCGTATCCAAAACCTTCAACCTGAGGCTCTGATACCACTTGAAGGATATGGTATTATCCTCAGGTGCATCACGGAAGCGTTATCGTCGTATCGAATATGACGTAGAACGACTAGTCCTACTAGTTGTTATGTACAACAGAATTTAAAAAATTTTCATGCGATGAAACCACATGATCCAAGAACGGTTCTCGGATCGTTTCATCTAGAACCACAACAAGTATAATAGAATACCTCTTGAAGCGTGGTTGATCTAGTCTCTAAGAAAAGAGACCTCCTGTCTCAGGTCCGATCGTCGGAGAGGTCACTTGCAAGCACGGGGATGAACCGCGTGATCCTCGCAATCCAACAAGTTGATCCAAGCACGGTGAACTCCTGATCTCATCGTACAAGATCGAACGTCCTCTTCGTGAGCATAGAACTCCAAGAAGATGGAGAACCAAAGAACGTCGAAGCAGCGGCGCAATGGCGAAGGCGACGACGAGTCTCTCCTCTAGGGTTTGATGGACGGCACCAAGAGAGAGACAGAAAGAGAGAGAGAGAGAGAGAGAGAGAGAGAGAGAGAGTTAACGTGTGAGAAGAATGAGACAGAGATATGTGCTCTAAAATTGCGTAGCCCTAGAGAGCATGGTATGCCTCTCTATTTATAGGGTTTTGGGATCCATGGATCTCAATCCATGGGACATATAAAATCAATGGATGAGATTGATTTATTTCCAATCCAATGGTAAAGATTGTTGTTGATAAAAACCAACAAATAATAATCTAATTTAAATCAAATATATTTGACATGTCAAATATATTTCAATCCTAAATTAGATCAAGCAATTATGGAGAGATTTGCATGGAGATCTCTCCCCATTAGGAATGGTGGGGACGGCCACCACATTCCTTGTGGAATTGGTAGTCGTCCACCATCTCCCCATGGTGGAGGCAATCTCATGTAATATCATGAGATTGCATATCTTCGTGAATTTCTCCCATAATTTCCAACAACTTTTATTGTGATTTATTATTCAAAAATAATTCATAATTAATCTTGAGAATATTGCAATCCTGCCATTGATAATTTGTGAATCAGATTCACAACCCAAAACAAAATATAATTTACATTTTCAATTAATTACACAATGTATATCTAATACACATTAATAATTAATCAACAAATATAAATTATAATTAGCTCTCTATAATACATTATAAATAACATTTATAATGTATTATGAATAATTAGATATTGCTATCTACATTATTCTTATCCACAACAATTAAATCACATTTAATTACATTGGATAATTTTCACACACATCAAGATGATTAAATCACATTTAGTCATCAATTCTTCAATGCTTAGATTTGTGGAATTATCTTTGAACCCTTTCAAGAATAATGTGATTTCTCCGCAGATACTTGGAGATAAGGACGGGGCGATTGTATTGTTCCACGTATAGTGACTTGGATGTTGAGATCACATCTCAAATCCAGATCTCATTGACCTCCCACAGATGCTTGATCAAATCAAGACAGTAGGCCTAATCTTTTCATTGCATTAGAATCTCATTCAGATCAATGTCCAATACATGGACTAAGATTAGGTCACTTCTCTATTGAGAGGAGTCACTAAAATCCAAACCTGTTTCATCACTCCCTCGGAATGGAAGTTTCATGGTTATACAATCGTTTATGATCACATGACCCTCAGGTATTCCCAATACCTGTACATCCTGCATACTGGAAGACCTATGATCATTCTGAAGATGTAGACCACTTTTATACTGTCATATTCAGGGTTTGGTCATTAAGTTTCTCAATCTTGGTCATTGGGAATTGGTATAGATCATATGCTTTCCCAAAGCATATATCTTACCTTCAAATTCATGTCATGCTCCCAAAGCATGACGACCATGCATGGAATTTGATCAGTCCCAATACCTCATGAGTGAGCTCATGTCTCCCGGTTCACAAGTGAACCTGTATGATCCCTTTGAGAGATCGTATTACTCATATGTCCTTACATGCATACCAACTCGCTGGTGTATAGACCTTGGCTAGGTCATCAACCTATTGGTCTGCCAAATGTACACACTCAGTCATATAACAACACATCTGTCTCCGGTCAGAGGATGCATGCCTATGCTGTGAAAGCATTCAACATAGGTCTTTGGTTATCTCGATCTCGTTAAGTCAACCCATTGACTCAACTAATCTGACACCTCCGAATCACTATTCCCATGCAGAGGACCTGCATCAAGAGGTCGGTCAGATATCATCCATATGAGAAAGGATTGCCATCTCCTACTCAGACTGAAGATCATCACTTAACAATCATTTGATGATGCTTGATGAGTCCTCTATCTATCTCCTTAGTTATTCATCCAAGCGTCAGCCTTTATGATTCATTCAATGAATCGACAGCTGTATGATCATCAAGTTGGCCATGGTACATAACCCTTATTGTATAGAGGGACCTTATAGTGCATTCATTCATTCAATCTCAGAAAGGGAGTGAAAATAATCAATAACTTTTATTGACAAATCATTTATTACAATAACATGTATTGTAGGAATGGTTCGCCCGGGGATCACATTGCTAACACATCTCATAATCATATTCTTAGAGATGAAATATTATAATAATTTCATGGTCATAAAGTGGGTATCCAATACCATCCTTTATATTCATAATGAAGTAGCACTTTTTAGTTCTATATTTCAGCTTATTTGCATCCATGAGAAGGTCATGGACCATGAAACCCTAAATCCTCAAGTATCCAAGACTTGGCTAGGTTCCAAACAATAGCTTATGAGTGTTTTCGGGTTTAGATTTGCATGGAACCTTATTTGGGAAATATATTGTAGTCTTTGCTACACTTATATAATTGGAAAGTAAGATGTAATTATGCTAATATTTATCATTGATTAAGTCATGTCACACATGATCCAATTGCATCTTCCTATAACTCTACTGAGTTTAGGTGTATTAGGAGGAGAGAGATAGGAATGGAATTCCTTTATTGATAAGGTATTCCTTGAATTCATCTAATAGGTACCCACTACCTTTATTAGATAAAATTCATTTCATCTTCCTTCAATCTTTGGTTCTAAATCAAAATTGTGAAATCTTTGAACATTTCAAACGTTTCTAAGGTAAAGGAACAAAATCTCATATCATGAATACTCATCAACCAATATCACATATAATTAATGTTTATTATGATATAGATGATCCACATACAACAATACGTATGAGATCTTGAATACCTTGGCATCTTGTAGAATTCTCAAAGAAGGGTGCATTGGACATTTTACTTTGAATACAATATTCATAAGTATGTAGGATTTGAATCTTCAGACAATCTAAAGTTCAAAATTTTACTAGCCTATTGATAATATGAATAGACATATGTCCAAGACACGATGATAGGTCATTGTCAAATGGTATTTATCCACCTTTTGATCTTTTAATGTTTAATTTTTCAGTATTTAGAAATGTTAATCAACCACTCATTAATTTTCTAGTTTAGTAGAGTCCTCTAGATCTTAGATTGCTATATGAAAATATCCATCATACTCTTTATGATAGGTCTATTCTAGAATACATGTTTATTTCCATATTTAGAAGTCGCATACTCTTGCTACCATGAAATAATAGAACCATGTGTGTGAATTTGTTCAGTTTTTCTCAGACAAAAGCATTGAACTATCAAGGTGTATGCTCTTCTGGTAACTCGTTCTCGTAGATACAGACATTCCCCTCTAAGGTCAGGTTCTCAAGGTATTTACAATCGAATGGGGAAGAAGTTAGAAGAATGGGAAAAGAAGTGGGAATGGACCAGTGTAACCTTCACTCCCTTATGAATTCGGTCACTGTAACTGATTCTTCACCAAGAAGCATGCTCTTTCCGAAGTTCAAATCTTTGTGGAATTTTTTTTATAGGATTATTTAAATAATTTCTTTGACTTTGTACAACTTATGCATTCTTCTTTATGACTCAGTGGACATAGCATCTTTTTTACCACCTATTTTTTGAGGTCTTGGAAAAAGTTGTGTCAGTAGACCATTCCTCATCCGAAGCATTGTCTCAATCCATCTCCAGCCTTTAGATATCATTATTACCTAAAGAAGAGGGTTAGAGTATCGAAGTCAGCAATCCCCAAGAATGGTTCTTGAGCCACCCTTGACGAAGCAACCTTGCATCATCCCGACTTAGACTCCAATATTTTTCAATAGTCTATCTGAGTTGAGCTAAGTGCTAGGTGCGAGGTTTCCAATCAAGTCACTATCTCAAGAGTTGTACAAATGGTTTGAAGGGTTCTATTTAAGCACATTTGACTCATGAACATAGTCTTATGGAACCTAAAGAATTAAGTCAAGGTGACCTCAAACATCTCTACTTCTTGTCCTCCATGGGTTCCTGATGAATATGGGATTCATCATCTCTATTTCATTATTTTAGCTTAAAATTCATTATAAAACACTTATATATAATACTAACTCCAAGTTCTTACTAATGTGCATTTATGTTTAAATATTGCATATTTGTATATTATTTTAACCTAAATAAATAAAGAAAGAAAGAAGGAAAAATAAAGAAACTAAAAGAAGATTGTATATATGTAGAAGATACAGGTTGACCCGGACCTTAATAGAAGGTCAAGACTTGACCTGATCAACCAGGAATAAAGTAGAGGGAGATAGAGTCCTTAATCAGAAAATCCAAAAAGGTGTGTGTTGTAAATACATCTCACTTATTTTGTATAAAATAATTGCACATTGAAATCATGTATATAATAAAAGTAATCCCATCTTGAAAAAGTCATTAAGCGATAATTGAAAGATTTATTCTGGCCAAATATGAACTCAAATTGAACTAAACTCACTTCCATTGTATTATAAATTAAATTATATTTAAAATGGCTATGATTTCATAATTTTTGTAGTTACGATTGAAAAGTTCATTTTCCAGGGTGGTTTATGTAATTTTACCAATTTTTATACATATTATATTTGTAAATATTTGTAAATATTTTAAGTAGTTATTTAAAATAAAAAATTTAAAAAAATAAAAAACTAATTTGCTTATTTAGCAATGCATATAATATCATATATGTATATAGCATATGTATATAGTTAATTTTCCTAACTAACTACCACAAAAAATAAAAAAATAAAATTTAATTTTTAAATTAATAAAGTGATGAAATAAAAAATAGTAATTTTTGATATAATTTTAACAATATTTTTTTACTTTATGTCATTACAATTTTTTCCTCTCTTATCTCTTATCTTCATCCAAAAATTCAAAAATTTAAATTTCAATTCCTATATTTTATATTTATATGGCTCCTTCTACATCATTTCAATTTGATCAATCTTTGGTGAGAGGAGCCTTTTCTCCAAGAACTATCTTGTCACGGAGTGGTACCTAGCCTCTAAGCCGCCTAGTGACAGCGAATCGGCCTTCGTCGAAGCGATCACGATCTTTTCTGCTCCTAAGGTGAGATCCATCTTTCTTTATCTTGTTTTTTATAAAAGATTAATCATAGTTTTATTTTTTTCGCATTTTTATTTCATTGTCATTTTTTATCTAGTTCTTACAATTCATCACGATTTTTATCCACCTTCGATTCCTATTTTTCATTTCAATTTCTCAATCTATTCACGTTCTTTTCTACCTCGCACGATCTCTCACCTCCGTCCACACATAGTGGTCGGAGATCCGGTTCCATCCACCACTTTCCTTAGAACCGCACTCTTCCACATCTTCCGTTTTGATTTCGGGATCATTCTTGCATCATAATTTTTTATAAATAAAAAAATAAAAATTATATTTTTCTTTTTTCTAACATTTATTTTGGAGTATAAATAAAAAAAGACAAAAAATAAATAAAGTTACAAAAAAGCTTCTTACAGCTTTCTATTTTTCTTAAATATATATATAATATAAAAAATTTTCTCTATTATGTTATTACAACAATAAAAAAATAAAAAAAATAAAATAAAAGTATATAATTTTTTACATCTTCTGCAAGTTAAAAAATTAAAAAACAAAAATAAAATAAAACTCAGGCAGTAGGGCCGCCAGCATCGACCGTGTCAAACTTCCACCATCGCGCGACCACCAGCGCGACGGACCTCCATAACATCAGCCATTGGTCGCTTCCTCAACCACGGCTCCACTTTGGCTGTTGCAAGCCCTTGACAACCAACGCCACCTCGTCGCCTCAGCTACATCTACGCGAGCTTCACATGCGTCAGCATCTGAGCAGAAGCTCCACTGCCGCAGAACCTCCTACCGTGCAAGCACCGCCTTCACCTCCCTCGCGCATCCCATCGTGCGTGTCCTCAACGCCAGTCCACCGCCCCCGTGAGCGCCACCAACCGTCGAGCACTTCCGCGCGAAGATCTTTACTGACCACCCCTTTGCTTGCAGGGGAAGAAATAAGGGCAGTGGCACCTGTGTCCCCTTTGTATGTGGTTTGAAGGAAAGAACAAAGAGAACATCATAGTCATCCTAAGGGATATAAAAAATTGGCTAAATTACAAATCCAACCCTCAAAATTTTTAAAGTTGCAAAAAGAGCCCTTGCCAGTTCAAGTTGGGAAAAATTATATCTACACCCCTAGAGGTTCTAAAAGTTACATGAAGCCGTGCATCCAGAGACAATCACGTACGTAGCACATTTCATTGGGTAATTTGTAGTTTTAGTCGTTTGTTTCTTTCTATTATTTATTGAATGCTAGAACATTGAATAATTGTCGTTCAATCCTTTTTTCTAGACATTATTTTGCATGCTCTTTTCAATGAAATAAATGTTTTTGTTTGTCAATAATATCTAAAAAAATCATGCTATGCTCCTAATGTGTGAATCTTTCTAGCATAAAATATTAATTGCATTTTATTTTCTTTTGTTCTCATTAAAAAAATCAAAAAACGGTGTCCTTTTATCTTCCTTAAATTTGAAAATTCATAAAAATTTGAATATTTATCGAAAAAAGAAAAAAAAGATTAATTTAGATTCATTATAATCTATTTCCAGTGTAAAATTTCTTGCATTATATCTTTTCAAAACCAAAAAATAACAATACTCAAAATTTTAAAAAAATATATAAAAAACTTTACTAAAATCCAAAATCATGATTTCACTTTTTTTCTTGTAGATATATGTTTATATTTTTGCATAAAAATAGTTGACAGAAGTTTTGGACATTAAAACATTTTTAAGTTGTAAATTACTCCAGGTTGTGCACAGTTTATCATTTTTACCATTGTTTGATTTTGAGAAAAATACAAAAAATCTGAAAATTATACAAAAATTCTGAAAAACATTTCAAAGTCTTTAAACCCCAAAAATATTTTCTCTGGATTTTTTTGAGAATTTTTGATAGAATTGAATAATACAAAAAAAGAATGTGGTGTGCGTATTTCTTATCTTGTGCATATTGTTCCTTATTTGAAAACAAAAAAATAAAAAATTAACATCAATAAAAAATTGAAAATTAGAAAATAAAAAATAGAAATAAAAAATTTAAAAGTGAAAATTCCACAAAAATTAAGGGTAGTTTGCCTTTGAGTTTCTTGCCTTTTCTCTTAATTGGTTTTTCATCGATTATTTGAATAACCCTCAAGAATTGTAGCCTCCCTGAGCTCGGTCATGTCTGCTATATAGGTAAATAAATAGCAGAAATTTCTCTTGCTTCATTATTCTCTTGTAGTTAATTTTGCAGCATGAGAAGATAAAAATAAATTGTTTGTTTGTCACGGGATTATTTGGGTCAACGACACTTTCATATATCATTTAAATCAAAACCTGAAAAATCTCGTACAACAAAATGGCACCATTGCCGAGGAGGAACGATGAGGGTAGTTAGGTTTCTCTTTTGACATACTATTCTTGGTTGTATATATCTGTTTACATTTTTCCATTTACTCCATCGTTCATATCCACTGCATTCATTTCATTATTTGTGCTCATATTTTTCTAAATGTGTTTCTTACACATTCTCTCCTTTCTTTTTCTTGCGAGGGCCTGCAGAGCGAAGGAGACAAACCTAGGAGAGGCGAAGCATCCAAGAGAAGCGGAGGCGTCTTGATTCATCTCGAAGCTGCAAGAGAGCATAGGAGGAGGATAAGAAGATTTTGAGAGAAACCATCATTTGGAGCATAGATTGTTTTTATTAATTTTAGCATTTTAACTCTTGTAAATGGACATTCATTTGTTGTCGAATCTATTTTGCTAATTGTCGGTGCACTTGTGGGACCTCACCAGATTTGTTTTCATCTCCTTTTTTTCTTTATTTCACGCAGATTTTGTGAGCTACCTATTAATTGCTTTAATTTATTTTCTTGAGTCAGGTAATTAATTAGGTCCAAATACCCTAAACCACACCTTATGTACCTATAGAGTAGAGCGTAGTTGGACTTAGTCAAATTTAATTGGTTCTTGCTCATTAATAGAAGCTATCATCTTGGACAGTTCTCTTGCATCATATAGGATAGTTTACTTTTCTGTATTTAAATTCTGCGGTGATCATTTTCCATGTAGAGTGCTGACGACAAGGTACACATCTCTAACCCCTACATGCATCATTGTTTTTTATCGTGCATTGGCATTTCAGATCTCCTTCCTCATTTTCACTCACATAAGTTAAAAAGGAAATTGGACACTCGGTAGGTGATTCATTGAAAATATTTAAATCAACTGACAACTCCCTAAAATACAAGATTGGTGAAGAAAACTCGACCCTAAAATAAACACAAGAAAAAATCATTATTTTGGGGAGACTAATGAATCTTCATTTCATCACCTTTATTCTATCATTTTGTCCTTAAAAACCTAGCTAATGCATGTAAATAGTATTATTTTGTACAAAATAGCATACATTATTTATTACATTTATTGTGTAAATAATACTATTTTTATGTCAAATCTATAGAATAAAGAGAATAAAAGAAAGGGAATAAAATATTGAAAATGTTTTATGATCCTAACACCGATACCAGGTCCATAAGGGAATTGGTCGACAAGGAAGAAAGTAGGGGGAGATAAGGGCCTGAAATAAAGTAAAGACCCTCCTCTTTTATTCATCATTTATGCATTTTTGGCACCTATTTTATTCTTTATTATTTATTCATCAAATAAAGAAATTTTGAACATGAAATTACAGATAATGATGTAAATAAAAACATAAAATCAATTTTGTACAAAAACAATATACATTGTGCATTTTATATACGGAATAAAAAGCATAAACCAAACATCACAAACTCATATCTATTAAATGAAAACTCAAAACAAATAAAAATCACCTCTAATTGTATATAACTTTTCAAAAGCTATTTAATGGTGGTGGTTTTGTATTTTTTTGAATTACTATGCAAAAGTTAGATTTTGGGTCCTCATTGTACATTCTACTTATCAAAATATACATTTTATTCTTTATTTATTATTTTTTACAAATTCATATTTTTATAATTTTATAAAAATTACTCATAACAAATGTGCATATTAAAACTAGAATAAAACCAAAAAGAAAAGGAAAAATAAAATAAGTTTATGTAAAAGCATAGACAAAATACTTATGTTTCTATATGTATCTAAAAAAAGGAAAATATATTCTTTCATTCTTTTATTCTTTCATATTTTTATAATATCATAAATATTATATAAACTCTATTAAAAATACGAAACAAAAATAAAACTCATAAACCATAATAAAATAAAAATATGTATATGAAACATAGGTAAAATACCTATACATATACTTACATAATAAATACATATATATTCTTAAGTATGCAAATAACATCATAAAAATAAAATAAAAATAAATTTATACTCAGAAGATTAAGTTATGAATATATAAAATAATATAATAAAATAATAAAAATATACAAAATAAAATAAAAAATATAGAAAATATAGGTAATTATACCTAAAAATATGACATTAAAAATAAAGTTGTAAGAAAATACATCAAAAAATAAATAAAAATCATAATAAAATACTAAATAAAATAATAAACATTTTTTATTTTATACATAAAAATTAATAAAATCAATTACTATTTTAGAATCATTATTTTTAATAAATCCTCTATTTTGTCTTGCAGCGGCTGATTTGGCCCAATCAGGGCGCGTGGCGAGTTTACCCCTGGTCAACTCTACCTCCAGGCGTCTGACAAGACGCAGCCTGTCTCCTCCCCAATTTCCGACCTTTACTCCTGGGCATCTCGTCCATCTATTGACCTCACTTCCTGGAAATAAAATGATCACGAATCATTAGAGATCGATGCCACCACCTTTGATCACCTACAAACATGATCAATTCTTTGATTTACCACAGTTAATAATGGTGCGTCACAATGTCTATAAATAAGTACCTTTGCTTCCTTCTTCAAATTTGGTCAACTTTTAATCCTCTTCCACCCCAGCCTTTGGCCTAGAAAGCCTCTTCGTGACAGGGAGAAGCTCCTGGAGGTTGAAGCGGGTTGAAGAAGGTGGGGTTGCACCCACGACCGCCGTTGACGGAGACCTCTGCCACTGGTGTGAAAACCAGGTATGAGTTGCGCTTGTTATTCATTTTAGGTAGCTTTTTCTTCCTGTATTTCAATTCTTTAGTTAGATTAGAGTGTAGGTGTTAGAAATAGGGTTAATCGTTCATTCGCACTTTGCCGGAGTCGAGCTCCGGCAAGCTCCTCCGTGCACCATCGTAGCCGCTCCATCATGCCTTTCACCTCGCTTTCATTCCCCTCCGCATTCTCCATATGCTAATCATCTCAGATCAACCAAAACCTACATGGTTCTGCGAATTGATGCTCGCCCATCGCCATTCGCCTGAGAATGTCTGACCACCTCACTTTCTTGCGAATTATCTTCAGTTTCCTGGCCGAGGAGCACCCCCTCGTGCCATATTTCTTTGCTATGCAGGTCTTGCGCACCACAAGGCCCTTCTGGGCTCGAATCACGACACCTACAAGTTCCTAGAGGCCCCCTTTTTCCAGAGCTTGCCATGCCTGTCCATGGGCTCCCAGACCTCCTTGAGACCGCCATCAGCTGCAGAACACCTCCCTGGAGATGTGGAACCAAAAAGCATCATCAGCAGCCACTGGAGGATAGAGGAATCAACGATTAAAGTTCAGGGAAGACGAGTTCTTCCCTGTTCTTCACGTGCAGCAGCACCAGTTGGATGGTGTGTCCCCTCTAGAGTTAATCTTAGTCGTTCCATCATGCCACTCCTCTAGCCATTCGTTGACTTCCAAGCTTCCATCCTCACCACAGATCTGTGAAGGGGTATTAGACATCCAGGTCACACCCTGTGTTTAATTGGATCGAGGAAAGCCGTCCAATGATGCCACTTATGGGATAAATTTCATATCTAAACACCGCTTTATTTTGTATCTGTTATTTGATATTGTAAATAATTCTTAGCATTCAAAATAATAGGGGATATTTGCATACATACCCATGTTCTTTGATGTACTTACATTCTTGTCCCTTCGCCTCACGTGCAGTCCCACGTGAGCGATGTAAAAATTGCATGTATGCCCTGACAGCTTTCTATTGTTGCAAATTAGTTGACAAAAATTGAATAAACTTTGTATGTTTTTGGCAAAATTGCATTGAGCCCCTTGGACTTTATTATTATTGCATTTACGCCCTACCAAGACCAATTTTTGTGCTATTTATCTATTTAATAAAAATAATTAACTTGCTCCTAAAAATCCACAAAATAGGGATAAATGCTTTATGCCTCGTATTTTCATGCTATGATTTTAGTTGGCATTTTATGCATTTTATCCATTTATTAAAAATGAAAAAGATCACATATCTTTCTTATTTATATATAAAAACTCCAAAAAAATATGAAAACGTTTTTAAAAATTAAAAAAAAATACACGAACCATATTTTGGTATTTTCTGAGTTTAAAAAACAAAGACCCCTAAAAATAGAAAAATAAAATTAAAAAATTCATAAATCTCCAAAATCCAACAAAAAATATAAAAATTCTATAAAAGGACCAAAAAATTGTATTTCTATTTATAATTTTATATATATAAATATTTACTTATATAGATTAATTTGGGTAATTTTGGAACTCATTTATTATTTTTAAAACCCAAAGTAATTTCAGATTATTTATTAATCCCATTTTTGGGATATTTTTGACTTTAAAAATACATAAACTTTAGCAAAAATTCGAAAAAAATACAAAAAAATAGAAAAAATAAAAACATAAAAACACTCTATTTACTATATTTCACATGTTTTTACATATTTATACATATATACTATCTATATATGCCTTATATTGTGTTTATACATACACATGTATATATATACATATATATTATATTTAAATGAAAATAATATTAAAAATTAAAAAATATAAAAATATTACAAAATTATAAAATAGAAACTGAGTAAAAAATATAAAAATCCAAAACTTAACCCACAAAAAAGACCTATGTAAATGAATGACTTAGTTTTATATAAATACTCTTAAGCTACCCGTTTTGTTCTCAGTGGTTCGACCTCTACATGCTTGCCTTCTATGCACTTTATGGTAGAGTAAATAATTTTTAATTCCACATTTTTCTATTAACTGTTTCATTAATTATTGTGGGTTATTTTCTGATTAAAGTAGGGTTTTGTTGAGTGGTCGCCTTAGCGATGCTAATTGAGTTTGAAATGCAGACCCTCACGAAATCCCTCTTTATCATATGGCGCCATTGCCGAAAAGTAATGAGCATAGCCTATTTTTACCAGTCATTTTTGTATAATCATTTATTGATTCATTGTTGTAAATTAATTCTTTGATTATTCATTTATCTGCAATTAATTCTTTGGTTATTTCTGTAAATATCCATTGATTTTGTAAGTATTCAATGACTTATTTGATTATTTACTTAGTAATTCTTTGATTTGATTATTTGATTATGTATGATAATGCTATCTTTTTGTGACTTTGTTGCGAGGGCCCGCCACACGAGGATGGCTTCTTAGGAGGCCGATGCAGCCGTGCTTGGAGGAGGTTGTTCTTCTCTTTATGACCAGTTGGAGAGAGCACCAAGGAAGCAATGAGGAGGATTAGATTAAAAAATCAATTTTGTAATTTTTTCTGTGTGAGAGAGAGAGACAATTTAGGCATGTAATATAAACTTGGACTCTACTCTTCACAACAAGGTCAAGTGCCAGGGTGTCTATTCACCTAGAGGCCACATCGTGGCTTTCTGTATTTTCTCACTTTCTTTTTCTTTGTTTCCCGTTGTTTTGAGATTTCCGCCTTATTTTACTTTGTTTTGTGTGCATGGAGAACCAAGATTTAGGTTACTTGATTCGGTAACTTGGTCCACACCTTAATAAGAATGCATGTTCCTATAGTCTCTTACATATGGATCTATTCAAATTAATAATTGTTGGTTACTTAGATTCGAACCCGCGCACCGTGAGAGATGTCGTACAGCGTTGGCAAGACTTGTTGTGGCTGACACCAAGACATATCCAAGATCAGACTTTAGGGTTTGATTCTGAATAATAAACATATGGTTCTTCATGATATATAACAGCTACTGTTTGGGGCAATTTTATCGAATGCACACCACCATGTAGATAGGTTTAAAAATTCTGTTTTGCATACCACATGGAGAGAGCTGGAAAGCATTGTAAATCCTCTAACTCAGCATGCATCATTAGGTTCAATGGTGAGATCTCCATCATTGAATCAACTTGCACAGCTTTTTCGCTATCTCCCTCTGATTTTGTGCACCTAGGACTTAAATGAAAATGTACAAAAACGTTAGGCGTTGGTATAAAACATATCCAAAAAAAGTGAAAACCCAAAAAATTAAAACAAGGGGACTACTAAATAAACTTTAACCTTAATTAAAATTCATAATGGACTATCATTGTTTTGGGTTCATAAAGGCCTCATTGATTTCAAATACTTTAGGAGGGGACCAAAACCCCTCCCATGAGCGAGGCACGACCCGTTAAGGATTAAACCCCAAATCCCAGTCTGTAACTGCCTTGTGTATCGCCTGTATTTTCGAAGTATTGGCACTTCTATCGTATGTGACCGAGTAGGGCCTCATCAACGATGGTAGTTCCCACCTTGTGTGGAACACCGACAATGGTCTGAAGTACTGAGCTTAGGCCATGCCTTCATGGCGGTGTCTATCTCATCAGTTTGCGTTCGAGTAGGTTCTTGCATGCTCACGGGTGATTCCGTTCCCAGCGAGAACTGAAGTATTGGTTTGACCTATTAGATTCCCCTCTCTATTTCTCTGGCTGAGTAGGGATCCAGGAAGGGTTACAAGGACCTCAAAAAGTGTAGACTACAGGTTACAAAGGAGGAGGACAAGTATGTGATACTATTGTGGCAGTTTTCTCTCTCTTATAGGGCTAGTGTGCTAAGGACTTGTTGCAAGATATGCCTGAAATAACAACTAGAAAA
The DNA here is from genome assembly GCA_037367405.1 of Ottelia alismoides. Taxonomy (NCBI): domain Eukaryota; kingdom Viridiplantae; phylum Streptophyta; class Magnoliopsida; order Alismatales; family Hydrocharitaceae; genus Ottelia; species Ottelia alismoides. The sequence continues at coordinate 408,883 of JAZKJV010006222.1, forward strand.
CTGAAAAGATAATAAATAGCCGAACCCTTACATCTTCTCATGGCGTGAGTCGGTGAACCTAATTTTGCATGTGTTTATATGGATATATATTAAGGTTAAAAAATCGAGTCTCGTGCACTCGCGCAAATTTTATTATGTGATTCTCCCTTTAACCTCCACTCAGTTTGAGTCTTCTACAGTTTTGCACTCCATTTTATTTCTCAATGACCACCATATCTTTCTTCCTGCATCGATCTCCCTCTTACTTCACGAAGTCGATCCATGGTTAGCTTAGTCGGGACCCTGCCGACACCCACATCGATTCCATGGACTCGACCTCGTTAATAATTCAGGGCGATTCCCAAGAATTGGATCCAAACCTTGCGGGTCAATCTCCAGACTCCTCATATACTACCCTTCCTTTTGACCACCCAATAAACCAGGACCTCTCTTGTCCAACATTCACCGTTGTGGATGAAAGTCGATTACAGTCCATATCCTTTTTCATTCACAACACTCTGGAATTGACCTTAATTTCAGAATTCATCTTGGCAGCTGGGAACAGATTTCAAGTGGTCTGATTGGAATTCTCTCCTCTTACAGATAGAAGCCAATCCAAGACCTGAATCCCAATCCAGAATTCATCCCCTGAGATTCAGACCCTGAAATAACACCTCAAGGAAGAGAAAAGGGTCAACAGCCACCTCATCCTGAGCAAGGAGAGATGCCTGATCAGAACCAGGTGAATTCACAATTATTAGCATCAATCCAAGCTATTCAGCAACAGTTGACTGAGCAAGAACTAGCATAGACTGTATTCCAAGAAATGCTAAATGATGTTATGAACAGACCAAAGGGAGGAGGAGGCAGATAAGGAGGAGGAGGTGGTGGACCCCTATACAATGAGGAAGATCCTGAACAGAGGAGGCCCAAACCTACACTAAAAGAGACATATAATCCTGGAGACAGCCAAATGACCAAGTGGATCCTCATTACACTAGTGCATGCTCACTTTGAACTAAAGCCCCAGTTCCTCGGTCTTCTTCCTTCTTTCCATGGAAACACCAATGAAGAGCCATACATTTATATGCAGCAGTTTTCACGCATCTGTCGAACTAGTCACTATCCCAATGTACCCTTGGATGTTGTAAAGATGATGGCGTTCCCCTTCAGTTTGCAAGACAAAGCCCTCTACTGGGTTAACCATCTGGGGAAGGTTGTGACAACATGGGAGGAATTAAAGTTTGCTTTCTTGCATAAGTTTTACCCTCTCGGTCGGCTCAACCAGATGCGAGCAACAATTAGCAACTTCTCTCAGGGAGCCCACGAATCCATCCATCAAGCATGGGAAAGGTTCATAGATCTGCAGGAGAAGTGCCATCACCATGAGATTACAAGGACCAGTTTTGTCTGATATGTTTTTTGAGGGCTTGAATGTAGAGAGTCAAAGGATCGTTTATGCAGCATGTGGGGACTCACATTTTAACAAGGATGAAGACGTCGTCTAGCAAATCTTTGAGGAAATGGATGAAGGAGAAGCCGTCCTCTCTTCATCCAAGGTGTATCAGATACAACCCCAGATCCTCCAGAAGCAAGTACACATGGTAGCGTCCAAAGATGCGGAGAGAGATGAGAGCTCCAACCTTAGATTATCAGGGGTTGATGATCCAAAAAACCACCGAGAGACTAAGGGTGATAGGTATCAAGGGTCGTTGCGACCTCAACCTTCCCAGTCGGACTCAACAAGAAAATCGAAGACCACCAAATATGATAAAACAGCAAATCAGTCCAAATAACGGTCTCGTTATTTTATTGAACCTGGTATAGCGATCAGGGTCGAACTCAAGGAGCACGGATTGGCTAAAAGCAGACTAAGTAGTCAGAAATCAAAATAAAGAGAAGAAAATAATTTTGGTGGATTTTATGGGTTTTTAAATTTTTTTGTGTTTTTGAATTATAAAGAAAATGTAAAAGAAGGCTAGAAAGGGCACAATCAAGGAATTATTCAACACATCAAAACAAGTCAGAAAATTAGAATAAAAATATTTTTGGATTTTATATTTTTCAAGTATTTTTGATAATTTTCTCAGATTTTTATAATTTTTAGTTGATTTTATAAAATAAAATAAGATAGAAAATGGAAATCAATGTGTAACCAGAATCTAAAGGCTACTTAAAAATGACTAAATAGCCTATAAAATTCTAGAGACAATTTTGTGATAAATAAAGATAAAAATCTAACTACCGGAGAAGAAATTGTATTTTCTTGTTTTTTTTGAATTTCTAATGATTTTTCTAAGGTTTTTAGGGTTTTCAATTTTTAGGGTTTCTATAAATCCAAATGCAACAAAAATGGAACAAAAATGGTACAGATTCAAAAACACATCAAAACACACAAACCACAATTTTTTTAGAATTTTTGGAGACTTTTTAATATTTTTAGTTGGTTTTTAAATTTAAACATTGGCAAAAATAGGGGTTTTTGAATTTTTAAAAATATAAAATCAAAAGAAAAATGTCCCAAAAAATCAGTGAAATTTTTACAAAGTGACAGGGGCCATGTGTCCAAATTTCGTGAAATTTGGAGTCGATTTGCTATTTTATTCAACCAATCAAACATGCACAACACACATGCACCTGAGTGCAAAGAAAGTAAGTTCCAGGGGCTTAATTATAACACACGCCAAAACTGTAGGGGGCTTAATGCAATTTTCACTTTATATTCAGCACATGTTTAAATCTAGCATGCACATGGGTATAAGTGCAAATATTTAAACTAAAATAAGAATGCGTAACATGCATTAAAACCAAGCCCTATACACGCAAATGTCCTAGAAAGTCACGTGACGAAGCACGTGCAACTCAAACAGAGGGACTAAAATGCAAAATCTGAAAGTCTAAGGTCCAAAGTGTAAATTATCCAAAATAAAATCAACTACAGACAATATTTACGGGAGTAGGAAATAAATGCACAAAGTAAAAGGGGCCTAAGTGTAATTTACCCCTTTATTTTAGATCTGACGGTCGAGGGAATATCACTTATGATCGGACGACTCTGCTTTACTGATACCCCTTCGACGATCAACACTTCAGATCAGATCCTCAGATGGATCGGATGGCTGTGAGCTCTCCGTAGATGGATGGTTGAGATAGACCTGGAGGAAGAGCTTGATGGGACGGCGGGGGAGGATCTTGGATGAACTGCTCGCCGGCGAAGTTTGACCGGCCAATACGCACGCCAGGGGACTCCTCCGAGGCTGCTCTGATAGGGAAAATGATGCTGGTGGTGGTCCATAGCTGATGGATTGCTTCGATGAGGCCGAGAGGTCCTGGAGGACCCCAGCGATGAAGTAGACCTGGAGCACCAGTGTTTCAAGGATTAAACCTCCAGATGGGGCTCGTTCTTCTTCAATCCAGCATAGAACGAAAGCTGGGTCGAGGGTAAAATGCCTCAACCCGGTCACGAGCGAAATAGGTGGACGTGTGGGGGCGGAGCGAAGCTCTTCGGCAAGGCAACGACGGAGGAGAGATAATGACCCTATTACTGGGCGAACTAGTGGGAACGGAGGGGTGGAGAACGTGGAGAGGAGCTTGGCGAAGGTGAGTGACGAATCGGAATGATGAATGGATGATCGGAGAGTACGGGGAGATCCGATGAATGGTTCTGGCCATGAATCGAAAAATCGAAATCTAAGGAGAGGCAGATACTGTCGAGGGTACTTGATGGTCGAATGCATTTATGCTGGAGGTCAGCTACCTCCAAGGATCGTCGCCTCAATGGAATGATACTTCTAGAGGCTCAAGCTCACCAGATGGCGGAGCACGGCGAGAGGGCTCGCCGGACCTAGGGCTAAGGGCTTCAAGCTCTCGCTGCAACACTCCCCTACACTCGCTGTCACTCCAGGAGAAGAATGGAGGTCACTGCGGTCGAAGAAAATGGCCGAAGATGCTGAAAATGGCGGCTTCAGGTGAAGCTTTATACGATGAAGTTCCGAGAAGGTGGGCGTGGAGCACACAGATCGAGGAACAGAACCCTAAGAAGAATGTCGGGCGTGAATCACGGGTTTCTCCTCAACAATCGGAGCCCTGGATCAAAGCGAATGGTGGGTGGATCAATGTAGAGTAATTCAATGATCGGGTCGACACGAGGATCCACGAAGAGGATGGTCCGGGGGGGAGTTGACCGGGGTCAACGTTCCCCCGTGAACCAATCAAAATTCAGAGAATAGAAATGATTTATAAATTAAATTAAAAATAGAAAATGAATTTATTTCAAAATATTTACAAAATGAAAAAAGTTTATTATTTTTCAAATTATTTTATGATTTTTATTTATTTTTTTGAAAAATAAAATATTATATATACATAATATAATATTATATACAAGTATAAAATACCTATGTATTTTATATTTTTTTATTAGTTTATTTTTGTACAATTACCCAATTTTATATTTTATTTATTTACAACATAAAATTTGGGATATAAAATATTCTTTTTATTTTTATTGTTTAATTGAAAGGGTAAAATAAATAGATGAATTATTGATATATACATGGTATATACAAGGGTAAGAGAGAAATGATTTTATTTTTATTTTATTTTATTTTACTTTTCTCATTTTTATTTTATTTTTTGAAATATATACATATAAATACAAACACATTTTTATTTTTATTTTTCTAAAAATAAAAATATATACAAATAAGAAGGAAAATGAACATGGTTGAATGGCCCTATCTCTCTCTACTTGTTTTATTTGGCGATCAAGCCCATATTGGGCCCTCTCTTGGGTTCAGGTCACTCAATATTTATTCTAAATATTTCCCTCTTTTTTTTATTTCTTTATTTGTTTATTTTTGCACAAAAACATGCTAATTATGGATATTTACACAAAGCATGCAATTTGGTAACTTATTATATTTACAAGTATCTACATTGTGTTTTGCAAAGATTTTTAGCTAAAATAAAAGAATAAAGAGTGATTAATGAGGATTCATCACCCCCCATACTTTACTTTTGCTAGCTCCTTAGCAAACACTTATTTGAAAAAGAAGTGAAAAAGAGAAAGAGAAAGAAAAAGAAGGGAAATCAAGGTTGATTATTAAACTTTCCTTCATTAAATTGAAATATTGAGATCAGTCGGACCTTTGGATTATTAATTTTGTCGAAACCTTAAAAAGTTAACCTGCTAGTCAACTCTCTGGTCCTTGCTCCTGCAGCCCGTCAGAGCTGCCTTTTTAACCATTTTCTCCCATTTTTCGAGGCCGCATCTTTCATCATTTGGCCTTGTGTCCTCATCTTTTTATCCCCCATACATCCCTTGTACACGTCCAGGCATTATAGTGAGGATTGGATTACAGATGTGCCCTATTTTCTTTGTTCTTTGGGTCGTGTTGACCAGCTCTCTGACCAAGGTATGATTTGTGTCAGACATTGGTTTTTGTCCATTTTTGACGATTTTTGTAGGCCGTGCCTTTCATCATTTGGACTCGATTCCTTCTTGACTTTTGTTCTCCACATATCAAGGATACACACCCCATACTTTTTTCGGGCTTTGGATCACTGCTCCGCTCGTTGTTCCTTGGTCTTCGAGCCGCAAGAGCCACCTTGTACAAAACACCCCCTCCATCCATTTTTCAAATCTTGAACCCTTTTTTCCCTTGTCTAACTCTCCCTCCTAGCGTCCTGGATGGAGGAAGGTGACAGCTACGCTCCGGCGTTGCCGCGACAGAGTTGGGCCAGGTGAATCGTGGTCTCCACCTATCTCCGGCCACCTTGGTCGTGAGGTTCTTATCTCACGGTTTTCCACCGCTAGAGGTTGTTTTCGTTAGTTTTTCCTTGCTCTTCTTTACGCTCCATTTAGCTGCAGGCACTAGCTTCAACATCGCATTCCTAATCGTGCTGATTCGCACCCGTTTCACCAACTTCACCACCCCTCGCCGGAGCTTGCTCCGACGAGCTTCCATCTACCCATCCACTATCTATCTTCCCCTTTTGACCGTCGAGGCATTTTGCCCTCGACGACTTGACTTTTCTTGTGCAGGTCTTGGACATTCATGCACACTTGGGAGGAGTTTTGTCATTGGCCAGAGCATCCTAAGGCCACCACCGTCTCCGACTTTGTAGCGTACCTACGGTGTTCCTCCATCTGTTTTGTCTTCCCCAACACTTAGAAAATGCTCACAGGATCTAGGTCGTCATTTTGGAGCTCGAAGAAGCGAGGGAGGATGGCGGACGGGGTCGGGGAAGCTTGCTCGCCGCGAGTTCTTGCCCGTTCATCGTCGTCATCTTCCAGTTGTTGGATCGAAGGCCCGGCCTAGGCAAACAGCCACCGTCGGATCTCCTGCAGTCCACGTCGTTCGATCATTTGGAGATAATCTGATCTGGTTGGTTCACGCAAAGGGATATCGCACGTTGCAGGGCTCGACACGTGGCATAAGTGGCTTCTCATCAACCGTGCGATCGACCCCTGGATTGGGTATTTTGCATTACGAACCCAGCCCATTTTTTATATTTGAATCTGGTCCTGAAACTTTATTTTACTGTGGCATATCTTTGTAATATTTGCTAAAACCCCCCGTAGTTTTCGTATTTACATTCCAGCCCTTACCAGTGAGGCGCGCGTGCGCAAGCACGTGGGCTTGGCTATTTTGCACACAAGGGCTTGCACATTTGTGTATTTCTCAAATAGACTCAAAAATATTTATTCAGTTATATAGTTTTTGGCATTTTTGCATATCACCCCCCCAAGTGCTAGTTATTTACATCGAGGTCCCTACCTCCCCACGTGCGAGTCACGTGCGGGCCTGTCAATTTTTGCGGATATAACCCTTGAATTGTAGCGATTTCTTTTAAGTCCAGAAAGTTTTTTATTGCTTTAGTGTTTCCTGTAAAAATTGCCCATGAACCCCTAGACTTCATGTTATTTACAAAAATGCCCTTGCTAGTTGTGTAGTATCTCTTTGTTTTCCCTATTTATTGCATTCATCTCTAAAATCCCAAAAATTCTCCAAAAATCAAGTTAAGCTCCTGCTGCATTGTAGATTCACGCTATATTTTTATTTTGCATTTTTATTGCATTTTATTTTTTCTAAAAATTAAAAAACATGCATTTTTGCTACTGTTTGCATTAGAAAATACATAAAAAATATAAAATGTTTCTGAAACATTCCAGAAAAATTATATTTTGGGTGTTTCATATATTTTATCTCCAGACCAAAAATCATTAAAAAATACAAAATAAAACTCCTAAAAATTATAAAACCCCAAAAACCTTCCTAAAAATCTCAAAAATTCTATAAAAATCCTAAAAATACAATTTCAGTTTCTAAAATTTTCCTACTTTATTATCTTTAGTTTAAAATTAATTTGCGGAATTTTGGACAACGATTGTTATTTTTCATCCTCATTTTAATTTCAGCTAGCAACATTTATTCACTGTTTTCACTATTTTTGACTTTAAAATTACTAAAAAATAGGAAGGATATAGAAAAATCACAAAAACATTAGAAAAATATAAAATCACAAAAAATATTTTATTTACTGTAATTTGAGTATTTTCCCCCATGTTTATCTCTCTCTTATCTCTCTTATATATATTCTCTATATAGTTTTACATCTTTATTAAAAGAAAACGAAAATATAAAAATAAAAAATATAAAAAGAAAATATAAAATCAGAAAATAAGAAATCAAATACAAAAATATAAAATTAAAAATCAAATAAAAAATTAAAATTAAAAACCCACAAAAAAAGCATAGATAGACATTTCATCACATTCACATTTTTTAGCATTATTGCCTTGATCTACATGTCTACTCCCTGTGTTCAACCTCTACACATACTTGCACCTATACACATCTTGTTATAGAGTTATAATAAATTTTAACTCCGCACATTTACTTTCATTGCTTGAATTACTTGTTGTGGGTTAATTGTTGATTGATTGAGGTTTCGTGAGCGATCGCCTCAGCGACACTGTGGTCCAGCCTTGTGTGGATTACTTTAGACCCTCGTAAAATCTCGATTATCAATAGGGGGTGTAGGACTCTCAGGTATTCTTTTGATTCTTTCTACCTCTATTTTGCTGCCTATACTTAGGGATATTTTACCCTAAGTATAAGGGAGGTAGACCCTGTACATTCTTCCACTTGGATTTCCCTTCGTGTATAGCTTGCTATACTTAGGATTACTTGATCCTAAGTATAGGGGAAAACACCGAGTCATCTTCATTCTATTCATTGATTCGTCGTTGTAGTATACCATTCCTTTTCACTTCCCTATACTAAGCACGAGTTATGTCTTCTTCATCGGTCTTGATTCACTCTGAGGACATCGTTCGAGCTAAGTATAGGGGGTGTCGTATATATTTCATATATATACTTTAGCCATAACTCGTACTTTGTTTGAGTGTGTCAATAAATAAAATGGCTAAAATCCTTTTAACCAAATCCATAAAAATTTAAAATTCTTGTACATAAAATTCTTCTTGCAAATACATAGCTATTTATAAAAATTATTTTTGTACAAATGATTGTAAAAATGATTTGTGTAAATAGTTTGTAAATATTTTGATATCAACATTATGTATATAGTACAAAATTTTTGTAAAATATTTGAAAAACAAAAAGTTTGCAAAAACCTTGTTAAAATGTGTGCAAATATTTTGCAAAACTTCGCATTCATGCATACATCCATGTTTTCAAACATTTTTAAAAATTTTTGCATATTTTCAAAAATCTTGTAAAAATTGCATATTTGTAAATATTTGTACAGTTTTCCAAAATCTTGATTGACATTTAAACTGGACTAGAATTAAATTGGAAAATGGAGCTTGGTTAAGACCTTAATCCACCTAATTCTAAGAGGAACCTTATAGGGCATAGGATTAAGACTTTTCAGGTCCATTTGGGACTTAATTCTTTGAGTCCACTGGGCTATGAGCATATGTCATCTTGATGAGCCTAAGTAGAGCACTTAACAATGCATTCATGACTCTCAGAGACAATGGCCTTACTCGTACCAACACTTTACACATACCTCTCCACGGATGATGTGGTGAGGAGGCAGTTTTCTTTATCTTGGGGTAGCTTATGAGGGTAGTACTTCTAGGCGGAACCTCTCTTCTTCTTATAGTGATGGAAGTGCGTCTCAACTTGGTCTGGTGGTGATGAAGTCTAAAGATAGGAGTTGTGGGTTGCAATAAAGCTTCAAAAGAGGGATAGTCTACTGGCTCCTTATGTATTTATGTTGCACCATGTAGATATGTTGTACAAATGCAAATAAAAAAATTGTGCAAAGAAAGAAAAGCTCCAAAAAATGTCATGTACCTTTCAGACCAAATAGGGTCCCTTCCATTTGCTCTGTAGCTTTCCAGGAAATAAATGAAGCCTGGCATCAAACAACCATACTCTTTGTCCTGGCTCAAACTACTTGTGACTGATATGATAATCATGCCACTCCTTCACTCTCTCCTTATATTGTAGGCTGCTCGAAAAGGTTGTATCATGAAGCTCCTTCAGGGCTTCTAACTCTGCCTTCCTCTGATCTCCTACACTTACTAGATCCAAAAGTATATTTTTGACTGCCCAAAGTGACCTATGTCTCAGCTCAACAGGTAAATGGCAAGGCTTGCCATAAACGAGGCGAAAGGGAGATGTACCCAAACGACTCATGAAGGATGTCCTATATGCCCACAAGACCGAGTCTAAAAGCTGTGTCCAATCCTTTCGGTTAGGGCGGACGACCTTGTGCAATATAGTCTTGATCTCCCTGTTTGACACTTCAACAAGACCATTGGTCTGAGGATGATACGGTGTGGCTACTCGATGGTCTATATTGAACTCTCTAGCAAGGGTCTTTACCTTGTTGTTGACTAAATGAGACCCCCCGTCAGAAATCAATACTCGAGGAACCCCGAACCGTGAAATGATATTCTTCCTCAAAAATCGGCATACAGTCCTAGCATCTGCAGTTCGGGCGAGGATGGACTCAACCCAAGGACTCACATAATCAACGGCCAACAGAATGTACTCGAATCCCTGACTCTCAGGGAATGGACCCATGAAATCGATGCCCCATGCATCAATAACCTCATAGAAGTGAATGGGCTGCATCGGCATCATATCACGCTGTCCACAAGTGCCCATCCTCTGACAGTCAGTATATCTCTTCACAAACTCATCAGAGTCCTTGAAGAGAGTAGGCCACCATAGGCCGGATTGGAGCACTTTCTGTGTCGTTCCCCTCCCAGAGTGATGTCCTCCTGCCTCAAGCTTGTGGCAGTAAGTGAGGACGTGATGGTGCTCCTCCTGAGGAATGCACCGACGCCAGACGCTATCCCCTCCTTCATGATACAGGACGGGATCCTCCCAATGGTAGAACTCGGCTTTCGTGAGGAATGTCTCAAGTCGCTTCCTGGGCCAATCTTGTGGAACTTTCTTGGCAACAAGATAGTTCACAATATCGACGTGCCATGGGAGAGAGGCTATAGCGAGGATCTCCGTCTAGGAAGGTCTAACATATAGGCTCGATCTGCTCAGAATCCTCAAGAAACTCCAATTGGGAGAGACGATCCGCCACCACATTCTTGACTCCAAGCTTATCCCTAATCTCTATGTCAAACTCCTGGAGTAGAAGGATCCATCTGGTCAATCTGGCTTTGGCATCCTTCTTTTCCACGAGGTACCTGATGGCGGTATGATCGGTAAATGGCCACTCTAGATCCAATGATGTACGATCTAAACTTATCTAGGGCGAATACTACGGCTAGCATCTCCTTCTCAATGACGGTGTAGTTCCGCTGAGCGGCATCCAAAGTCCGGCTAGTGTAGTGAATAGCAAAGGGGATTCCATCCCTCCTCTGTCCCAGCACGACCCCTACAGTAAAATTAGAGGCATCCGTCATGATCTCGAATGGGAGAGACTAATCAGGCAGCTGGAGGACAGGAGCCTCTACAATTAGACTCTTGAGTGTCTCAATTGGCACTAGACACTTATCATCAACTATGAACTCGATGTCTTTTGTCAGCAGATCAGTCAACGACGGGGCAATCCCGCTGAAATCATGTATGAATCGTTGGTATAAATCGACGTGCCCCAAAAAAGACCGTAACTGGCACAAGTTTGACGGTGGATTGAGTTTTCTAATGATATCCACCTTGGCCGAATCATCCTCCATGCCCCAGTTGGAGATGATATGGTCAAGCACCGTCCCTTGAGTCACCATGAAGTGACTCTTCTCCCATGAAAGCACAAGATGGACCTCAATGCATCGCTGGAGGACACGGTCTAGGCAGTCTAGACAAGAATCAAACCCGTCGTCGTAGACCAAAAAATCGTCCATGAACACCTCCAAGAACTCACCTACCATGTCCGAAAAGATGGACAACATGCACCTCTGGAATGTCACCGGAGTGTTGCAGAATCCAAAGGGCATGCGTTTGAAAGCATATGTCTCGAAGGGACAGGTGTAGGTGGTCTTGTCTTGGTCCTCGGGCACAATGGCCACCTGATTGTATCCGGAGTACCCGTCCAAGAAACAGTAATGGCTCTTCCCATCTAGCTTCTCTATAACATGATCAATAAAAGGTAGCGGGAAATGATCCTTCTTGGTGGCCTGTTTCAATTGTTTGTAGTCCACACAGACCCGCCAAGAAGTGGGTACTCGGGTAGCGATCTCCTCTCCAGATTCACTAACAACTGTGGTCATGCCCGTCTTCTTGGGCACCACATGTAGCGGACTGACCCATTTGGAGTCGGAGATGGGGCAGATAAAATCGGCGCTCCACCATTTCGAGATCTCTTTTATGACAACATCTCGAAGATCCAGGTTCAGTCGCCGCTGGAACTCACGCGACGGCTTCGCATCCTCCTCGAGATAGATATGGTGGTATCACTTGGCCAGACTTATCCCCTAGAGATCAGCTACGCTCCATCCTATCACCTTGCGGTTCTTTTCAAGAACCCCCATCAGACGGGATTCTTGTTCTCTAGTCAAATCAGTTGAGATAATGACTGGGCGCATCTCATGCTCACCCGTAAGGAACCTATACTTCAGCGATGATGGTAAATGCTTCAGCTCTGGACAACTCAGTGCTGGCAGATCTGGCCTCTGAAATGTCTGAGTAAATGTGGCCAAATCTGCATAGAAGAATGAGAACTCTCGCTGACTATCTGAATCTGGTGAAGGCTGCTCTACTGGTGTGTCTCTGCTCTGCATGGAATCAGCCTCCTCTCTAGCTGTAGGCTCTGTGGAAGTCAGACACGGTATCAAATCATCAAACTTTTCCCAGTCTATATCTGACTCTGAGGGATCTGTATCAAAATCACAAGAAAAATCTGCCTCACGATCGGGAACCGGCTCTGCTTTCTGATATGTATCTTGAACCAGGAATGTGCTCTCCAAGTTCTCCTCTGCTAGAATCTGTGCATCAGCGAACTCTATAGGTGAGAGGATGGCATGTGTTGTTGGATCTGCCCAAACTGCCTCATCGTCTGTAATCACAAAATCACAGTCCTGGTGGATGTCTCGCCCTGCCTCTGTCATCTGCTCTGAATCTGAATGCGGCTCGGAGCAAGCTGAATCTCTTGCTCTAATTTCCTCGACCATCTCTATTTGTATACTTTTTCCCTTGACGGGAAAGTATACCTTCCCGCTATCATGAACAGACACGGCCTTGGCTGTGGCCAAGAATGGGCGTCCTAAAATGATGGGGGTATCGAAAACGGACTCAGGGATCTCCATGTCCAACACAACGAAGTCCACGGGGAATTTTAGGCCCTGAATCGTGATGACAATGTCCTTCAGCAACCCCTTCTCTGTCGTAGAGGGCCCAACTCGAATCGGTCGAGTAGGGCTGCCAGAAGTAGGTTGATCGAAGAACCGATGTCTAATAGAGTACTGTCGGACCTTTGTTCATGAATATGGCTCCTACATCTGACCTCTTGGCTGGCAGAAGGTTCTGGATCGCAAAACAAGTGGCGCACGTAAGCACATGGATCTTTGACTGTAGGTTCCTCCTCTTCCTCCTAACTGTAGTCCTGGCTCTGAGGGATCTCTGGAAGAGAGGTATGTACTCCAAGGCATCCTGTAGAGTCAGCTGTATATGAAATCGGTCCAACATCTGTTGGCTGAACTCTAACTGGTGGGACTTTTTCTGATTTTCTTTTTAGGCCCCTTAGCCAAGTAGAGTGCTTGGGGAAAGGGGACGTCTGGGTCCTTCTCAGATGAAGGACTATGATTGGGTCTGGAATGCTCAGGAAAAGCAGAATCCACACATACATCATCAATCAACACAGGTGGATCTGAAAATAACAAACCCTTTCCTTTATTCACAGAAGTGTCCTGAGATACATGAACTGAAGGGAAAACAACAGGACTGGTAGAACTGAAAATGATGGCCGCAACACCACCCTCGACATCTGGAATTGCGCCATCAGTACCGCGCTCGGGCTCAGCAACTGGTATGGTGGCATCAGTACCACCTCCTCCATCTGGTGAAGCGACGACCTCAATATCGTTGGCTGGATCAACGTCCGTGGTGGAGTCAATGTCACCGTCATCATCATCATCATCATCATCATCTCTAGCGGCATCAGCACCGCTCTATTCCTCGTCTGGTGCTCCTAAAGTGGCATGGGGTCGTCGCTCAAACGAGGTGACACCTGTTGGCATCCTACCGCTCCTAAGTGTAACAAAATCAGCATCAAACATGTATGCAGAAACATCACCAAGTGAAGCACTAGGGGTGGTAATCTCAACGAACTCTACCTGCTCAAACTTCCTCTTGAGGTTGTTCGGGTTCGGCTCGATCTGGGCAAGAATGGGGGCCTTCCCTCTCACAATATCCCTCATCTCTTGTCGAAACTCATCCATCGCCCATCAAAAGGTGGCCTGCTGCTCGGACATGAGGCAGGCTAAGTCATCCAGGGCGGGGTTCTCATAGGTGGGACCATGAGAACCTGACGGGTGGCCTCTCTGAAACTGAGGCTGCTGCTGTGGAGGAGGGTGAGAGGGGTACTGCGAGTGATACTACTGCTGAGGTTGTTGCTGCCTCCAAGGCCGTCCCTGTTGATAAGGACGAGGACCGTGCTGCTGATGTGCTGGGAATTGGGGGTGCTGGTGATGCTCACGCTGCTGGCCGTACTGGCCACCCTGAATTGGAGGCTACTGCTGGAAACTGGTACATCCGATCGTCCAACGGAATCCGGGATGATCTCATCAGATCCCAGGATGGGGTCGGTCATACCATATCCTTTTGACATCCATCAACGGCTCCTGCTCGTAAGAGGGTGGGGGGAGTACTGCCAAAGGCTGGTCTGGCTGATACAATACCATTTGGCTATCTTGAGATGGTGGTGACTGGACGTATTGTTGCTGTTGTGGCTGATAGGGCTCCGCCTGAAAAAATTGAACCTATCGGTACTGGGCGGAGGGCTAGCCTGAACTGCTGCTACTGCTGGCATCTGCCCGTGACTTGAGATGGGGCTGAGAAGCCGTTTGTGCCTCCTGGAGACACATGACCTATGTCTTCAGGTCACTCAGCGTTTGTGCCATTTGATTGATCTGTGTCATTCCCTGGCACTGCTTCTCTATCAACTCGATCCGGTCTAGCTTCTCGCTGATGATACCCATGTTAGTGGCTGTCGACACTGCCTGTGCTGCCGCTGATGAAGTGGAAGAACCGGCATCGACCCCTGTTATTCTCTGATATGACACAGCATGTGGCTGGGGTCTCCCCTGAGTGTAGAGTCGGGTCTGGGACATCACTGTATAGTTCTCATCCATCTTCTCATAGATGGCCCAGACCTGATCCTCATCCTTGGCGAAATAGGAGCCCCCATAGGATGCGTTCACTAACCCCTACAGCTCCAGTGTAAGACCGCAGAAAAAACTCTGAACAAGGTTGGTCTTGGATATGTCGTGGTGGGGGCGCCGGTCTGTGAGCTATCGGAACCTCTCCCATGCCTCGTGGAATTGCTCATTGGGGAGCATGGAGAAGTTGTTGATCAAGGTCCTCGCTGCGATCGTCCGATCAAGTGGATAGTACTTGTTTAAGTACTTCGTTGGGAGCTGCTCCCAGGTGGTAACAAATCTCCCTAGATGCTTCATCCAGTTGGCTACTCTGTCTACGAGGGAGAAGGGAAAAGTAATCATCCGAATAGTGTCCTCGTCCACATGTCGATCATGGATAGTGTTGCAAATCATCTCAAACTCCTGGAGATGAAGGTGTGGCTCCTCAGTCGCGAGCCCTTGGAAACAAGGAAGATGCTGAATCGTCTGAGGGTGGAACTTGAAGTCCCCCACAATCACTAGAAGCACGATCCATCTATGTGTAAGTGTCGAGGCGGGGTTGTGCAACTCCCGGCTCAGTCTGGCTGGTGCTGGTTGGACCGGCTCCTCAGGCTGATCTGGTACATCTGCCTCACCATCGGCACTCGGCTGATCTCTATCTGCTCTCAGCCTCTCCATCTCTCGGCGCATCTCGACCATGAAAGCTCCCTGATCTCGGATCTGTCGTTGCATCGTCTCAAGGGAAGCTAACAGGGTGTTGTTGATCGCTCCCTAGTCCAACACATATGTCTGCTCTAGTCTGGGGCCATCGGTGTACTCCTCGTTGTTGGCCATGGTCTCTATAAAGGCAAAAGACCCAAACTCAGGTGCTAATAAATCAATTGGCTGCTGCTCTCTCTGATCTGACACTGGTATCTCAGAACTGGTGGTAGAAGGGTGGTCAAGGGGGAACAGGGTGGAATCGAACTCAGGTTCTGAGAGCGGGTCTCTTCTCTCACTAACCAACCTAGATGAACGTGCTGGAGTGCTATAAAGCGGTGCAGCCAAGGGCTGCCTAAGAGACCTCCTGTCCATCATCTTTATCTGGCGAGTGAAGGCAGATGAGATCTGGAAACACACAAGATGAGAAAGCAAACCTCCGATTCACCTACTCAACACTGAGCTGAAGACCGTAAAGGTTCGATCAATTATCTTGTCAATTTATATTGGGTGATCAGATCAGTCTTTCAGAGCGATTAAGCAAGCTGATTGGAATCCAATACTCCCAACAGATTGTCCCGTATAAAAGGCCGGTGGTAGTTTGATAGGAAATCAGATGTGGCTCTATCCTAGTGTGCGGGTTACTCTCTCTCATCCAAACCAAACAAGGAGGGGGTTACACTCCCCAAGACAGATTTTTAAATGAGATGTCTTTTAAGGTCAAGTGTGTTTAATAGTACCAATTTTATAGTTTCTGTTTTTTAGATATTTTTCAAGCAAACAATGCCTAATAAATTTTTCTGTTCTCCTGATTATTTATGTCCAGAAAAAGGGGGAGAAGGCAAAAAAGCCGATGCACGATCAAACACGATGATGCATGCAGAGTAAGAAATGCGTACCTGACTATAGCTCTCTACATGCAGGATGATCCGTGCATAAAAGTAAAGACAATAAAACTACCTATATGATGCACGAGGAAAATAGCCTTAGACAAAGCAATTCTACATGTGAAGAACAGTAGTCGTGTAACCAAGCTAAGTCCGGAGTCCGATCTTGGGATCCACTCAGTGTCCGCCACAACAGATCCTACACGCGCTGTATGTGACTCCTCACTACACGTGGACTCGAGCCTAATTAAGCCGACTTTTTCTTTGTGATTTAAATAATAAAGTCCAATTATCGAACTATAGGTGCATACAGATAATTAGGGTTGGGCCTTAATTAATTACGTCACAATCAAGTAAAATCCTAAGGCTAAGGCTAAATCCTCGAAAATCAGATAAGCAGTACAAAATGCGATAAAAATCAAAACCGGCGAAAAACCGCGGTGAGGTCCCCCGAGCACACCGGTGCTTGACGAAACAGACCCCGACAATCACCATAAAAGTCTCTGAGTCTGTTAGTCCTGTATTATTAAAATAATAAGTCTGCTCGAAAATAAACTAAACTACAACTAATCTACGGCTATCTACAATTATTCTATGCTCCCGAACTCACGTTCGCCTTCCTCGCGCTCTCCTGCGGCTTTATGCAGAGAAGAGCTGCCTCTGACTCTCGCGGTTGCCTCGGCTTCCTGAAGAAAGCCGCCTCAGTCCTCAGACCCTCACAAGAAAAGGAAACAGAAGTGTGTTAGACACAAGTTATTAAAAAATATGAAGATTAAACGAGATGAAAAATATATACAAACATAGACAGAAAAAACGCAAAAGCCGCAAAAGAAAACCGACTATTAAGCGGTGCTCCCCAGCAACGGCGCCATTCTGATGAGCCGAAAAACCACCAAGAGACTAAGGGAGATAGGTATCAAGGGTCGTTACGACCTCAACCTCTCGAGTTGGACTCAACAAGAAAAATGAAGACCACCAAATATGATAAAACAACAAATCAGTCCAAATAGCAGTCTCGCTATTTTATTTAACCTCGTATAGCGACCAGGGTCGAACTCAAGGAGCACAGATTGACTAAAAGCCTACAAAGTAGTCATAAATCAAAATAAAGAGAATAAAATATTTTTGGTCGTTTTTATTGGTTTTTAAATTTTTTCTGATTTTGAATTATAAAGAAAATGTAAAAGAAAAATAGAAAGGGCACAATCGAGGAGTTATTCAACACATCAAAACAAGTTAGAAAATTAAAATAAAAATATTTTTGGATTTTATAATTTTCAAGTGTTTTTGGTAATTTTCTCAGATTTTTTATAATTTTTACTTGATTTGATAAAAATGAAATAATACAGAAAATGGAAATCAATGTGCAGCCAGAATCTAAAGGACATTTAAAAATGACTAAATAGCCTATAAAATTCCAAAGACAATTTTATGATGAAACAAAGATAAAAATCTAACTACTGGAAAAGAAATTGCATTTTTTGATTTTTTTCTTAATTTCTAATGATTTTTCTAAGGTATATAGGTTTTTCTATTTTTCGGGATTTTATAATTCCAAATGCAACAAAAATGGCACATATTCTAAAAGACAACAAAATACACAAACCAAATTGTTTTTAGAATTTCTGGAGACTTTTTAGTATTTTTAGTTGGTTTTTAAAATTAAACAATGGCAAAAATATGGGTTTTAGAATTTTTAAAAATATAAAATCAAAACAAAAATGTCCCAAAAAATCACTGAATTTTTTCACAATGGCAGGGGCCACATGTCCAGATTTCATGAAATTCGGAGTCGATTTGCTATTTTATTCAACCAATCAAACATGCACAGCACACAAGGACCTGAGTGCAAAGAAAGTAAGTTCCAGGGGCTTAATTATAACATGCGCCAAAACTGTAAGGGGCTTAATGCAATTTTCACTTTATATTCAACACATGTTCAAATCCAGCACGTAGAGGGGTATAAGTGCAAATTTTAAAACTAAAATATCAACGCTTAACATGCATTAAACCCAAGCCCTATACACACAAATGTCCTAGAAAGTCACGTGAGAAACACGTACAACTCAAACAGAGGGACTAAAATGCAAAATTTGAAAGCCTAAGGTCCAAAGTGCAAATTATCCAAATTAAAATCAACTACAGACAATATTTACAGGACTAGGAAATAAATGCATAAAGTATAAGGGGTCGTAGTGTAATTTACCCCTTTATTTCAGATCTGACGGTCGAGGGAATATCACTTATGATCGGACGGCTCTGCTTCGCTGATACCCCTTCGACAATCAACGCTTCCGATCAGATCCTCTGATGGATCGGATGGATGGATCTCTCCATAGATGGATGGTTGAGATCGACCTGGAGGAAGAGCTCGATCGGAAGGCAGGCGAGGATCCTAGATGAACTGCTCGCCGGTGAAGTTCGACCGGCCAATACGCGCGCCAAGGGACTCCTCCAAGGCTTCTCTGATAGGGAAAATGATCCTGGTGGTGGTCCGCAGCGGATGGCTTGCTCCGATGAGGCCGGGAGGTCATGGAGGACCCCGGTGATGAAGTAGACCTGGAGCATCTATGCTTCAATGTTTGAACCTCAAGATGAGGCTCGTTCTTCTTCAATCCTGCACAGAACAAAAGATGGGTCGTGGGCAAAATGCCTCGACCCGATTACGGGTGAAATAGGTGGATGTGTGGGGCGGAGCGACGCTCTCCGGCGAGGCGACGACGGAGGAGAGTCGATGACCCCTATTCGGGTGAACTAGGGGGAACGGAGGAGTGGAGAACGTGTAGAGGAGCCAGGCGAAGGTGAACGACGAATCAGAATGATGAATGGATGATCGGAGAGTGCGGATTGATCCAATGAAGTGTTCCAGCCATGAATCAAAAAATCGAAATCTATGGAGAGCCAGATGCTGTCGAGGGTACCTGATGGTCGAATACGTCTATGCTGGAGGTCAGCTACCTCCTGGGATCGTCACTTCAATGGAATGATGCTTCCAAAGGCTCAAGCTCACCGGATGGCGGAGCATGGCGAGAGGGCTCGTTGGACCTAAGGCTAAGGGCTTCAAGCTCTCGCTGCAACACTCCCCTATGCTCGCTGTCACTCGAGGAGAAGAATGGAGGTCACTAGGGTCGAAGACAATGGACTAAGATGCTGAAAATGGCGGCTATAGGTGAAGCTTTATATGATGAAGGATCCAAGAAGGTGGGCATGGAGTACATGGATTGAGGAGCGGACCCCTAAGGAGAATGTCAGGCGTGAATCACGGGTTGCTCCTCGACAATCGGAGCCCTGGATCAAAGCGAATGGTGGTCAGATCGATGTGGAGTAATTCGGAGAAGATTAGGTCGGTACGAGGATCCGCGAAGAGGGTGGTCCAGGGGGGAGTTGACCGGGGTCAACGTTTCCCTGTGGACCAATCAGAATTCAGAGAATAGAAATGATTTATAAATTAAATTTAAAAAAATAGAAAATGATTTTATTTCAAAATATTTAAAAAATGAAAATTGTTTATTTTTTTGAAATTGTTTTTTATGATTTTTATTTTTATTTGAAAAATAAATTATGTTATATACATAATATAATATAATATACATGTATAAAATACCTATGTATTTTATATTTTTATTTTTATTAGTTTATTTTTGTACAATTACCCTAATTTTATATTTTATTTATTTACAACATAAAATTTGGGATATAAAATAATTTTTATTTTGTTTTTATTGTTTATTTATAAGGGTAAAATAAATAGATGAATTATTGATATAAACATGGTATGTACAAGGGTAAAAGAGAGAGATGATTTTATTTTTATTTTATTTATTGTTCTCATTTTTATTTTATTTTTAAAAATATATACAAATAAATACAAACACATTTTTATTTTTGTTTTTTATAAAAATAAAATTAAAAATAAATACCAATAAGAAGGAAAATGAACATGGTTGAATGGCGCTATCTCTCTCTACTTATTTTATTTGGCGATTAAGCCCATATTGGGCCCTCTCTTGGGTTCAAGTCACTCAACGATTATTCTAAATATTTACCTCTTTTTCTTTATTTCTTTATTCTTTTATTTTTGCAGAAAAACATGCTAATTATGGATATTTACACAAAGCATGCAATTTGGTAACTTATTATATTTACAAGTATCTACATGTGTTTTGCAAAGATTTTTAGCTAAAATAAAAGAATAAAGAGTGATGAATGAGGAATCATCAAGGGCCATCTCGCAAAGGTTGATATCATTGAGAAGCGATCAGAAGACCTTGAGAAACTAGCTGTGATTGAGAAGTGGGCGCATAATCTCGATAAACTAAATCAGATCACCGAGCAGTTGGAACTACTAGTGGGCACCATCAACTCTGTCCAGTCGGCATCACCATCTACAGATGTTCTTGTTGAGAAGAAGGATGATTCATCACCATCTCATCAGCCTCAGTCGAGCCAACAATCATTGGCAATCCAGCATGTATACTACGTGCAAGCACCCGACCAGGACCAGCCGCAACAGCAGACGGTTGTGTACCAGCTATACTTTCTTTCAGCATCCGATCCAGCATTCCCACCACCACCCATGATCCAAGAATTAAATGGGTTTTGGAGCAATGATGCGCAGTTGGCTCGTCCTACCGGACACTCACAAGGCCAACAACAAGCCAACAGGTAATACAACCAACCATAGGGTGGTCGTTTTCGGCAGTCCTAGCAGGCGCCGCCACAGTACCATCAGCCTCCCCAGTATGGCAATCAATGGAGGCAGAACCAACACTACCTGCAGCCATCGTACCACCATCAACATCCTTATCATCAGTACACAACTGCCCCACCTCAGTAGTACCAACAGTATCATCCTTCCTCCTACAATCAGTTTCAGCTCCCTCCACCACCACAACACCATCAACAGTCGTCGCCCCATCTCCTACAAACGCAGCAACAGCGTGGTCTGCATGCTGAATCTTTTGAGGCGAATCCTGTGAACCTGACCCTGGATTGCTTGGCTCATCTTATCAAAGGGGTAGCAGATATTACCAGGAAGCTAGATGACCTGACCGCCACTAAGACCACCATTCCATCTCAAGTCGAAGCTAACCTCAACAGCTTCAAGAGAAAGGAGCAGGTAGAATGTGATGTCCGTCTATGCATGTAGAGTCAGATGATTGTACTATTGCTTTATCTAATGTTGTCACTCTTAGGAGCGGTAGTGCCTTAGCTCAACCTACCACCAATAAAGGGGAGAATAAAGCTTCAGGTAAATCATTATCTTCTGCATCAACCGTGCCAGCTACAGGGACGGGTGAGGAAGAATAAGAAGGAAGAGCCATTTCAGCAGCCACCCACCATCTACATCAACAAAAAGCACAAAAAAAATCAGCAAAAACTAAAGAGAACAAAAAGAACATCGTCATCGAAGTGAAGTTGTGCCAACCTTGGAGGAGCCTCCAACAACAGCCGATCCCTTACCAGCCGACGAAGTGGAGGCCCCACTTTTTGCTCGTCCACTAGCATCTTAGCTTCCAGATTGTACTCCATTTTGTAACCTAGATGTGCAATGTATTATGGATGATGGTTTTGTTGTAAATAAAACTCTATTCCAGACTCTAACAATGTACATATTCCTTTTCCTGATGCAACAGAAAAATCCAAAAAAAAATGCAAAAAGAAAAAATGCCTTATCTGATCCTGGAGTTGTGTATATCATTAATAACTTGACTATTGAGATTCCTCTGATGAAGTCCATGGAGTACAAACCAACTGTGAAGAAAGGTTTAAAGGAGGCATGTACAAGCAAGCGTCGCCCAACATGAAAGAACAGACGCCGACAGATCGGAAAATACATTCTCACCATGGCCACTGTAGCAGCCATCAGCAATCTCCCACAGAAAAAGCAGGACAAAGGAGCACCTCTTATCGGTTGTGAGATTTTTGATTAAGTCTTCGAGCGTACTCTGCTTGACAACGGTTCTTCCATCAACCTTCTGCCCTCGTCAGTACGGCAAGAATTTGGGCTAGGCTCGCTCAAGCAAACATGGATTATCCTTAAGTTCGATGGTCGCTCCATCAAGTAACCTATAGGTCATTTGGAAGACGTTGTAGTAAAGGTGCGGGAAATGCAGTTTCCAAAGTGACTGATAAGTTGCCCAGATCAGAACCAGAACTCAAGCCACTTCCGGCAGGCCTAAAGAATACATTCCTTGTGGGTGAAAAAAACATCTATCTGGTCATCATCAGCATTAGGCTGACTCTAGAGAAGGAATCTCAACTTCTCAAGGTTCTAGATAAGAACCGCAATGTGCTTTATTGGCATGTATCAGATCTCCACGGAGTAAATTCTGCATTATGTTCACACCACATTTACCTGGAAGAAGATGCCAATTCATCCTGCGAATTTCAAAGAAGATTGAATCTAAATCTTCGGGGCATCATCATGAAAGAAATCACGAAATGGTGTGATGCAGGCTTCATTTATCCCATATCCGATTCAAAATGGGTAAGCCCCTTGCACGTAGTTCCAAAGAAGTTAGGGCTTACTGTTGTTACAAATGAAAGAGGAGAGGAGATATCTACTTGGGTATCGATATCCTGGTGTGTGTGTGTTGACTACCGTTGTCTTAATGCAACAATTAAGAAGGACTACTTTCCCTTGCCATTCAATGATCAGGTTTTGGAAAGACTAGCTGTAAAGGAGTTCTACTTTCTGTATGGGTATTCCGGGTACAAGCAAGTGGAAATCGCCCCTGAGGACCAAGAGAAGACTACCTTCACATGCCCTTTCGGCACCTATGCTTTCAGAAGAATGTCCTTTGGATTGAGTAATGCACCAACGACATTCCAGAGATGCATGCTTGCAATCCTCACCGAGATTGTAGGCGGTTTTCTTGAGGTGTTTATGGACGACTTCTTTGTCTATGGTGACAGTTTCAATTCTTGTCTTGAGCACCTGGACAGAGTACTTCAGAATTGTCGTGAAGTAAATTTAGTTCTATCATGGGAAAAGAGCCACTTCATGGTCACTTAGGGAATTGTGCTGGGTTACGTCATTTCCAAATATGGCATGTAAGTCGACCCGGTGAAGGTAGATTTGATTGCCAATATAGACCCACCTTAGACAGTCAAGAATGTAAGGTCATTCTTGGGGCATGCGGGATTCTACAGACGGTTTATCCTAGACTTTAGCTGCATTGTCCGACCTCTTACAGAACTTCTTTGCAAGGAGACTGAGTTCGTTGTTGATCAACAAGTTCTCTTTTCATTCAATCAGTTGAAGGAGCTCATCACTCAAGCTCCAGTCCTACAGCCGCCTGGTTGGTCTCTTCCCTTTGAGATCATGACATATGCATCCGACTTTGCAGTTGGGGTTGTCCTATGATAGAGGAAAGACAAGGTGCCCTACGCCATTCATTATACCAGCAAGACATTAGATGAAGCTCAAAGAAATTACACTATAACAGAGAAAGAGTTTCTTGTTGTGGTATTCGCTTTGTAAAAGTTCATATCTTATTTGCTTGGGTCAAAAGTTACCATATTCACAGACTACTCTGTTATTCGATATTTGCAGCAGAAGAAGGATGCTATGTCGAGATTGATTTGGTGTATCCTTATCCTCCAAGAATTTGATTTGGAAATCAAGGACAAGCCTGGAGTTCAGAATGTGGTAGCAGATCATCTCTACAGAATTGAGCAGCAAAAGCCTCCTCTGAGCAGTGCATCCATCACAAAGACCTTTCTTGATGAGTTGATTTTAGTCATGGATTCTCTCCCTTGTTATGCTGATATTGTCAACTACCTCGTTTCAGGGGTAGTACCCGACGGATAGGACGAAGATTCAGAAGGACAAATTTTTGTCGACAATCCACTTCTACCAATTGGAAGATCATATCTTATTCAGGGAAGGAGCAGACTGCATTTGGCGCAGGTGTATCCCTTAGGAGGAGCATCATAGTGTCCTCGAGCATTGTCATTCGCTCGAATCTAGTGGACCCCACTCTGGATACAGAGCGACAGTGAAAATACTTCAATGTGGCTTCTGGTGGCCGATACTATTTGAGGATGCAACAGCTTTCATGAAACAATGCGGTGACCGGTAAAGACTAAAAGGCACCCTCATCGCAAAAGATTCAATGCCCCTGAAGATCATCCAGATTGTAGACGTATTTGGTGCCTGGGGTATTGATTTCATGGGACATTTTCCTAACAGTCAGGGATATGAACACATCATTCTTGTCATTTACTATGTGAGTCGTTGGGTTGAAGATATCCCTGCTCAAACCGCTGACAGCCACACAGTTTGTCGATTCTTGAAAGAAAACATCATTTCGCAGTCCAGGATTCTGAAGATTCTCATATCAGAAAGGGTAGTCATTCCATAAACAAAGGGTCAAGAAATTAACGAAGGAATACGACATTGAGCATCGTGTCGTATCTCCTTATCATCCGCAGACCAATGGCATGGCCGAACTATCAAACACAGAAATCAAGACAATCCTGCAGAAGCTTGTGAAGCCAGATAGAAAGAATTGGTCCCAGCTCTTGGACTCCGTCAAATGGGCATACAAAATCGCTTACAAGTATCCTTTGGGCATGTCTCCCTACCGTCTTGTGTATGGAAAACCGTGCCATCTGCCTGTGGAACTCATTCACAAATCCTTATGGACAAGCAATATGTGCAATTTGGACTCATAGAAAAGTGGTCAAAAAAGAAAAGATAATCTGAACAGACTCCTGGAATTCTGAGAATATGCATACGATTACACAATGATGTACAAAGAGAAGGTGAAACGCTGGCACAATCGACACATCAGATGAAAGACCTTTGAAGTTGGATAGAAAGTGTGGTTATTTGATGCAAAGTTGTGGGTTTTCTTGGGCGAATTAAAGAGTAAATGGACAGGATTGTTTCTAGTACAAGAAGTGTGTGATAATGGTAGCATTGCAATATTAGAATTGTCTCCTGACACACAACCATTTGTTGTCAACGTTCAGCTACATAAATCTTATGTCGAACCCAATACCTTCTTGGCCGTTGTCGATTCAATCCAAGTACTTCACTTACATCCACAATGCTAGAAGCATCAAAAGATTTAGATCATGCATAACAAAAAAATTTCCTCTAATCTCTGGTCTTTTCTTCTATTCTTCTTTCCAGTCATCGCATTCATCCTATATATATATATACATATATATATATATATACATATATATATACATATATATATATATATAAAGTCATCATCAGGTTTTTCGGCCCTTTTTGTCAATCTTCTATAATTAGGGCGTACTATGCCCTAAGTATAGTGGGGTTATGGACCCCAATTACCTTCATTCTTTGATCCTCTCCATTGTCTCCTCTTCTCTCCTATACTCCGGGTTCTCTAACCCTAAGTATAGTGGGGAGACAACTCGAGTACGATCTATTCATTCTCATCCTTGACCATCCCTACATTGTGTACAACCTGCTCTACTAAGGATTATTTGATCCTAAGTATAGGAGGGACACTCAACTACCTATTTATTTATTCTTCTCCTCATTCATTTATTCTTTACGCTTCTCCTGTATTCAGTCCGAGTTATGTCTTCTCTTTTTCTCTTTGATTTATGAGGACATAGCTCGAGCTAAGTATGGGGGGTCGTATATACTATGTATATACTTTAAGACATAACTCATACTTTTGTATTTTAAATAACACTTATGGCTACAAATAATGTTAAATTAATTACAGTTTTCTAATAAAAAAGATGTCTATAGATCCTCAAACGCTTTTTGTACATATTGATTAATAAATCAGACAAAAATATTTTCGCAAAATGTTTGAAAAATAGTTTGAAAATCCTTGTGAAAAATCTTTTAAAAACTGTTCGGAAAATGTTTTGTACAGAGTATTAAACATGTGTAAAAATCTTTTGATTTGCAAAATTTTATTTCTTTTTGCATGAAAAACTATTTGCAGAAGGTTTGAAAAATGATTTCGAAAATATTTGATAAAATATATACATCTTATTTTAAACAAAAATAATTTTCAAATGCATGTACATGTTTTGTAAAAAGTGTTTGTAAAATTTATTTTGGACTATAGTTTTTCAAAGATTGTGAAAAATGAGTTTCAAATAAGTTTTAGGAGTATACATATCGTACTCAAAAGTTCTTTATACATCAATCCAGTAAGAACATTTTTTATTCCTCAAATTCTCTTTATATATATTGATTAATAATCCAGGTTACAAATATTTTTGCCAAATGATTTGAAAAATGGTTGGACCTGTTTGAAAAACTTTTGGTGAAATGTTTACAACCTTTGTGAAAACATTTTGACTACAAAATTCTTTTTCTTCATTTGCAATAAAGGATTTGAAAACCTATTTGAAAATGATTTCAAAAATTTCTATAAAAATATTTTTAAAAATGTATATATGGATTGAAAAATATTTGCAAAATAGCTTCCAAATGTTTTTAAATATTTACAAAAAGTATTTTGTACTATAGTTTTCAAAATTGTTTTCAAATAAATTTGAGGAATAAATGTATCAATACAATATGTATACAATACATAAAAATCTTTACCATTTATATACCTATAAAATAATCTGCAAAAATCGTAAAATCTTGACATCCCTTAATAAATAAAAATAAGTGTGCCTGTATAAATAATTGTATATACTTCTGAGTGCCAAGATCCGTTTTCTTTACAAACCTTCTTTTACTTGCCAAAATTCTTCTTTGTAAAAATCTTTGTGTAAAAAAAATCTTCGAAAAAATTCATCATTCTTTGCTTCATTGTACATAACATTTTCATAAGCATGCATATTCTTTTCAATTGAGCTTGACGATTGAACAAGTCCAAATAAAACCGAAGATTGGAGCTTGGTTGGACCTTACTGCACTGAACCGCACTGGAACCTTTTGGAAACTAGGTTTACGGTACTTCAGGTCTATTCAGACTTAATTCTTTGAGAACTTAGCGCTAGGTTCAAGGCACCTCAACTGACTAACTAGTACTTTTCGAGACACACGCATGACTCTTATCGGCTGTGACATAGTTTGCACACTTGCACCTTTCACTAGGCTCAACTCAGTTGGAGTGGTGAGGGGATTGGATTTATCGGTCGGAGACGCATACGGGTGGAACATTCGTCCTCGTCTAGGGAGGCAAGTGCACCCCAACCTGGTCCAGTTACAATGAAGTCCAAT
The DNA here is from genome assembly GCA_037367405.1 of Ottelia alismoides. NCBI lineage: Eukaryota > Viridiplantae > Streptophyta > Magnoliopsida > Alismatales > Hydrocharitaceae > Ottelia > Ottelia alismoides. The sequence goes on from JAZKJV010006222.1 coordinate 436,430, forward strand.
GACAGGAGAGTCTGGGTTGCAATAAAGCTTCAAAAGAGGGATAGTCTTCCAAGAGGAAAAAGTCCTTATGTAAATGATGCTGTAAATAGTATTTCAAAAAAACTCCAAAAAAGTGGGCAGGATTCTAAATGAATAATAAATAAAGTGCCTTCCATAGTATGTATATATGTTGTATAGAAAATAAGCAAGATTGAGCATCAAAGTTATACTAAGTGATCCTACAGCTGGATGACTTGACTACACTGGTCATGCATCCCAGGATAGTTAGTTACACTGTCTACCTCCTCTTATGTTGGATGCCACTTGAACTTAGAAGGGAATACCCCGCTCCTCGAGGACATACTGCTAGATTAGGGAATCATTGGGTTGTCATTCTGGAGAAGTCAGTCTCTTTGCCATTTCAGTTGGGGAGATCCACTATCACTAACACTATACAAGTCAGCGTCATAGTCATAAGGGTTTGCGTATTCTGTAGGCTAGTTCTAACATGGTTATTGAGGTGGTTTGAATCGAGTTCTGTGATTCTCGAAGGGCTGTTGTGCTTTAAATTTGGTTCCCGACCAGGTTCCACACACATCCTCACATCAAGGTCTAACCTGAGCTCCAAACTTTGATTTTGTAAAAACCAGTTATTAACTGAAAGCAATTATATTCAATTTTTCCTTTTTTTTTCCTTTTCTTCTTTGTTCTTTTAGAACTTATTGCATTAGTGTTTGTTAGGGACTAGCAAAGGCAAGTATAGGGGAATGATGAATCTCCATTTTATCACCTTGATTCTATCATTTTGGCCATAAAAACCCTAGCTAATGCATGTAAGCATTAATTTGTACAAAATTGCATCCATCATTTATTACATTTATTGTATAAATAATATTGTTTTTAATGAAAAAATTATAGAATAAAGATAAGAAAATAAAAGGAATAAAATATTGAAGTTTTTTTATGATTCTAACCGCGAGACCAAGTCCAGAAGGGAAATGGTCGAAAAGGAAGAAAGTAGGGGGAGATAAGGGCCTGAAATAAAATAAAGACCATCCTCTTTTATTCATCATTTATGCATTTTTGGCACCTATTTTATTCTTTATTATTTATGAATCAAATAAAGAAATTTTAAACATGAAAGTTATAGATAATGATGTAAATAAAAAGAGGTGTCTGACAAGATGCGGCCTATCTCCTCCCCGATTTTCTACCTTTTTTCTCGGGCATCTCGTCCATCTATCAACCTCGCTTCCTGAGGATAAAATGATCATGGATCATCAGAGATCCACACCACCGCATTGGATCACCTAAAAACACAATCGATTCTTTGATTTACCACGATCGATAAGAGTGCATCACAATGTCTATAAATAAATACATCTACTTACTTTTTCAAATTTGGTCAACTTTTAATCCTCTTCTACCCTAGCCTTAGGCATAGAAAGCTTCTTCGTGACAGGGAGAAGCTCATGGAGGTCTGAGCGGGTTGAAGAAGGTGGGGATGCACCCATGGCTGCCGTCGCTGGAGACCTCTGCCCCCTGGTGTGAAAACCAGGTATGAGTTGCGCTTGTTATTCATTTTAGTAGGTTTTTCTTCCCTCATTTTAATTCTATAGTTAGATTAGCGTGTAGATGTTAAAATTAGGGTTAATCGTCGATTCGCTCTTCACCAGAGTCGAGCTCCAGCAAGCTCCTCTGTGCACCATCATAGCCGCTCTGACGTGCCTTTCACCTTCCTTTCATTCCCCTCCACATTCTCCGTATGCCTGCCATCTCAGATCAACCAGAACCTACATGGTTCTGTGAATTGATGCTCATCCATCGCCTTTCGCTTGAGGATCTCCGACCACCTCACTTTCTTGTGAATCAGCTTTAGTTTCCTGGCCGAGGAGCACCCCCTTGTGCCATATTTGTTTGCTATGCAGGTCTTGCGCACCACGAGGCCCTTCGGGGTTTGAATCACGGCACATGCAGGTTCATCGAGGCCCCCTTTTTCCCGAGATCGCCAGGCCTGTCCATGTGCTCCTGGACCTCCTTGCGACCGCCATCAGCTGCGGAACACCTCCCCGAAGATGTGGAACCAAGAAGCATCATCAGCAACTACCGGAGGAGGGAGGAATCAAAGATTGAAGTTTGGGGAAGACGAGTTCTTCCCCGTTCTTCGCGTGCAGCAACAACCGTTGGATGGCATGACCCCTCCGGAACTAATCTTGGTCGTTCCGTCATTCCACGCCTCCAACCATTCTATGAAGTCCAAGCTTCCATCCTCACTGCAGATATGTGAAGGGTTATTAGACATCCAGGTCAAGCCACGTGTTTAAGTGGAGCGAGGAGAGTCGTCCGATCAAGTGACTTATGCGGTAAATTGCAGATCTAAACCCTACTTTCTTTTGTATTTATTATTTAACATTGTAAATAATTGCAAAATAATGTGGGATATTTGCATACAGACCCCTGTGCTTTGATGTATTAGCATTCTGATCCCTCCCTACCTCACGTGCAGTCCCATGTGAGGGCAGTAAAAATTGCACATATGCCCTGGTAGCTTTCTGTATTTGCAAATTAGTTGACAAAAATAAAATAAACGTTGTATGTTTTTGGTGAAATTGCACTAAGCCCCTTAGACTTTATTGTTATTGTATTTATGGCCCTGCTAGGACCAACTTTTCTGCTATTTATATATTTTATTAAAATAGTTAATTTGCTCCTAAAAATCCAAAAAAGGATAAATGCTTTATGCCTTGTGTTTTCGTGCTATGATTTTTCGTTGGAATTTTCTACATTTTATGCGTATATTAAAAATGAAAAAGAGCACATATCTTCCCTATTTATATATAAAAATTCCAAAAAAATATGAAAAAGTTTTGAAAATTTACAAAAAAATCATACATAACATATTTTAATATTTCTTGAGTCCAGAAAAAAATCCCTAAAAATTAAAATTAAAATAAAAAAACCATAAAGCTCGGAAATCCAACAAAAAATATAAAAATTCTACAAAGGGACCAAAAATAATTTTTTTGTTTTATAATTTCTATATATTTTCATTTACTTATACAGATTTATTTTGGCAATTTTTGGACTCATTTATTATTTTATAAACCAAAAGTAATATTAGGTTATTTATTAATCCCATTTTAGGACATTTTTAACTTTAAAAATACGTAAAAATTAGCAAAAAACATAGAAAATTATCAAAAAATAGAAAAAAAATAAAATCACAAATGCATTATATTTACTATATTTTACCTATTTTTACATATTTTTACCTATATAGTATTCCTTATATATTATGTTAAAATGAATACATATACATATACACATGTATACCTATACATATACATATGCCTTATACATACATATATTATGTTAAAATGACTACAAATGCCTTATACATACACATGTATACATATACATATATATTATGTTAAAATGAAAAAAATAAAAAAATAAAGAATAAAAAGAAATAAAAAGAAAAAACAAAGTTATAAAACAAAAAATGAGATAAAAAATATATCCAAAACCCGCAAAAAAACCTATGTAAATGAATGACTTGGTTGTATATAAATACTTTTACGCTACTTATTTTGCTCTCTTTGGTTCAACCTCTGCATGCTTGCCTTCTATGCACTTTATGGTACAGTAAATAAATTTTAATTCCACATTTTTGCTATTAACTTTTTCATTAATTATTGTGGGTTAATTGCTAATTAAAGCAGGGTCTTGTTGAGTGGTCACCTCAGCGATGCTCATTGAGTTTGATTAGTAGACCCTCACGAAATCCCTCTTTATCAAAGAGTAACCCCCTCATTATTTGGTTTGTATGCAATGAGTGAGTGACCCATACACTAGGATAGAACCACGCCCGAACTCTTTTCAAACTACTATCTTGGGTTAGTCGTTCTCCAGTGAGGATCTCTCCTACAGCCGGTAAAGCGGCCCACGACGTTGTTAGCACCTTCATTGGTCTGCAATTCATACGGGCTGGGAAAGATCTAACTTTGGGATTAGGCCAGTCTCCTGGGAGTATGGGATCCTAAAAACTCGCTTTAATCATGCTGATAGATTGTATTCTCACCAAACTCTAAAATTGATAAGATAATTGATCGAACCTTCACAGTCTTCACATTGAGTTGAGTTGGTGAACTGGAGGTTTGTATTGTGTTTGATTGCTAGTGATAAAGATCCTTCTGTGCAATTTGGACCTTCATTCACTTTTACTCTTGCATTCACCTTCATGTTCTCGCATCCTGCCTATTGATTTTGAAAATACTAGATCAGAGTATTTCTTGTTCGGACTTTGCGAACTCATTATACGCTTCGAGCCGTTACCTTCTATTCAGGGAGACTCACTTTACGAATATTCCTCTTCACCCTTCACAACATCCATCAACTCACTATTTGAGATTGGCTTTAATCTCGAATTAATGTCTAAGACCATTAATTCTGAGTACTAATAGAGTGTCATGCACATTTTCAGAGTCAGACACTAGACGCTTAATGCCAAGGGAAAGGGAACCATGTCGGAGTAGAGCGAGATCAATAGTACCATGTAAGCATACATTCAGTCAACTTAAGCTCAGTTAACAGAGCAAGCTAACTTTTAGACCACACTGAGAGATATGATTCTCGAGATGAGACAAGAAAGAGAAGATAGGAGAGATGGGGATAACAAAAACCCTGGAGGTGGGAATGGGGGAGAAGAGCCTCACATAGAACCTAGGGCTAAACCTACACTAAAGGATGCTTATAATCCAGGGGCAGGAATGACAAATTCTTGGATACAAATCCCTACAGTTCGTGGGAATTTTGAGCTTAAGAACACTATTTTACCTCTTCTCCCAATATTCCATGGAAATATTAATGAAGAACCTTATATACACCTCCAACAGTTCGATCGCAATTGTGGAACACTACACTACCCAAATGTCCCATTAGAGGTAGTGCATATGACCACCTTTCCATTCAGTCTGATGGACAAAGCTTTGTATTGGTTAAATCACTTGGGGAAGGTTGTCACTACTTGGGAAGAGTTGAGGTCTGCATTTCTGAATAATATTATCTGCTCGGACAACTCAACCAAATGTGATTCTTGATTGCTAATTTCTCCCAGATGCAAGAGCCTATTCATGAGGCATGGGAAAGATTCAAAGATCTGACGGAGAAATGCCCACATCAAGATATACCAAAGACCAGCCTTATACAAAATTTCTTTGGGGGTTTAAACATTTAAAATCAGAAGCTGGTAGATGTCGCTTGTGGGGGGAGCCACGTCAACAAGGACGAGGATGTCCTTTATCAAAATTTTGAGGATATAGTAGAGAGTTCAGTAGCTCTTTCTTCTTCACGTGTGTTTCAGAAACACCTCATCATTTCCCCTGCAGTACACCACAAGGATGTCAACATGATGGCATCACAAGTGGATAGGGTGGATAGCTTTGACCTAACTATTATTGGAAACCACCTATCCAAAGTGGACACTATTGAGAAAAGATCCAAGGAGATTGAGAATCTTTAAGTGATCAAGCAGTGGATGAAGAATCTGGATAAGCTGGATGAAATAACAAAGCACCTTGAGCTTCTTGTGAGTAAGATCAGTGCAGTTCACAATGTGAGTGTAGCTGCCGATACTTCTACTAGGGAGTTGACTTCTTCCACCCAGTAGAGTAGCGGAGGACCATCCACAGTTCAGCATGTCTACGTGCAGACTCCAGATCAGGTTCAGCAACATGCACATCAGATAGTTCCATACCAACAGGAAGTAGCCTACATTCATGAGCAGCAATCCCCACCTCTACCTGCCATTCAAGAGGTGAACGATATCTGGTTTGACCATGAGTGAAACCAGCCCCGTCCGTCAGGGAACGGCCAGTTGTGTTTGCAACAGGGTCAGAGACCTACCCACCAGCTTCAGGGAGGCAGACAACAACAGTACTAGCACAAGCTGTTCCAGCCTCACTTTTGGTCTCCATCACAGTTCCATAATTGGAGACAAGGCCAGCCACAGTAGTAGTCCATGCATTTTCCTCATCCTAACCAGCAGCATACTGCATATTATGAGCAGTATCCTCCCCCTCCTCCTCATTATCTGAATCCGTATGGTTATCAACAACCTCCATTCTGTCGGTCTCAGTGACAGCTAGTCAATAAGCAACCAAGGCCCCTTCAGTTAACCCATCACTGATCAACTTGCATTGATCATGAAGAACATGAATGAACTAACTTAGCGCATCAATGACCTAACCACCACAAAGACACTGATTTTAGCACAGGTCGAAGCTAACACCAACGATTTCATATGCAAGGAGCAGGGAGCGAATATCGCACCCACCCTCAAGACATGTATGTCCCTTGATTTTACATGTTTATCTGACGCCAGTCCTCTCGGGAGTGGTAGGATATTGCAGACACCTATACACTAGTTGGGGATGGGATATCAAATAACTAAAAGAGCATCATCTCCTTCACTAGCAGTTGAGAGGACCAGTATAGAAGCACCCAAGTCTGCAGTATCACGGTATTCACCACCACCTTCACCAGGCAGATTTAGATCACCATCAGCAAGGGAGAATATACCAATCGTAGATTCTTCCTCTTCGCCAGCAGCAACATCCTGTTCTGTTTTAGATTCTGTTTTCCCTCCACCTGATTTGGACAACACTAGACAGACTGATTCTGGTTGTCCTTTTTTACATGAGGATTCTACTTTGAATAATGGAAATGAACATTTGCATGTTTAATCTGTTCCAGTGCCATTTCCTCCTGCTCTCAAATCAAAGAAAATTTAAAATAAAAATAGCCTATCTTATCCAGAAGTGGTTTAGATCTTACATAATATCTTTTTAAAGATACCATTCCTTAAGGACATGGAATACATGCCTACGATAAAAAAGGGAATGAAAGAGGCATGTACACAAAAGCGTCAACCAAGGAAGAACAGACAAAAGGAAATAGAGAAACACATCTTGACCATGGCCACAGTTCATGCCATCAGTAACCTCCCGGCTAAAAAGAAAGATAAGGGAGCACATCACATCTGTTGCCCTATCTTTGATCAAGAATTGATCGTACTCTTCTTGATAGCGGTTCCTCCATCAATCCCATGACTTCCTCTTTACTAACTGAATTTCGGTTAGGGACTCTTAAAACAACTAGGATGAACCTTCAATTTGCTGGTAGATCGACTAAGAGGCCATGAGGCATTTTAGATGATGTTAATAGAATGGTACAGAGAATAAAATTCCATGTTGATTTTGTTGTCATGGATATGGACACACCTGTATCGTTACTCCATACGCCGATCATACTAGGTCGACTGTTCAGAAGCAGCAGTTGATTATGGTACTGGAGATATCATCTTTCACTCTCGCAGTGACAAGGTGAAAATTGAGACGATCTCCGATCCTAGATCATCACCACCACCTACAACAGATGATATAGAGAAAGCTATATCAGAGCCAAATGACTGTGGTTTTCTTGTTGAATTCAGAGAGACATATCTTTTTATTGATTTTATAGATACCCAGGAGTTCCTTTCCCAAAAGGACTCTATGGAAAGCACAGTCGACAAGAGTTCCATTGGTGCTCCAATTGAGCCAGTTGCTTATGAGCAGTTTGAGCTTATTTCTGAGGATCAATCTGAGTTTTTAGAGGCACCTTCTGATATTCCTTTGATGTAAATTTCTGAGATTACTGATGATAGAAACTTATTCTGAGAGTTCTGAAGTATAGATATCTGAGCCATGCATTGAATTTACTGATTTATGCACATATGAGAGACATCTTTCTGAGATTATTATTGAGATATCTGAACCACTAATTAATAAGAATGTTGAATACCTTGATGAGCCCCTCCTTTTGCAAGCAGAGATCATTTATTACAGATCTATCGAAGAATTTACTTGATGAGCCGTTAGTAGCCAAGGTGGACAATCTATAAAGTATATATCATATACCGTCTACCAGTGCAGTAGCAGAGGTTATTGTAGAGCTGATTCAGACCCCACCTAAGCTCAAGGTTTTACCATCAACATTGAAATATGCCTTCCTTACGGGACCCCCTAAATGTTTTTGGTAATCCTCAGCTTGTAGTTGACCACTGAACAAGAATCTCGTGTACTAGTGGTTCTTGAGAGAAACTGAAAGGCAATAGGATGGAATATCTCGGCTCTCCATGGGATCAATCTAGTTTTGTTCTCGCATCATATCTACCTAGAGGATGACTGTAAACCCTCCCATGAATGTTAGTGTCGTCTAAATCCAAATCCAAGGGAGGTTGTCATGGAGGAAATCAGAAAATGGTGTGATGTTGTCTTTATAGATCGCAATTTGCATTCCAAGTGGGTCAGCCCTTTACATGTGGTCCCGAAGAAATCCGAGATTACTATCATAAAGAATAATCGTGGTGAGGAGATTCCCACCTAGGTACCTACTTCTTGGCGTTTCTGTGTAGATTACTGATGTCTGAACTAAGCTACCAAGAAGTATAACTTTCCAATTCCCTTTATTTATTAGATTATTGAGAGGTTGGCAGGGAAAGATTTCTTTTGCTTCTTTGATGGGTACTCGGATACAAGTTGCTATCGTTCCTGAGGATCAGGAGAAAACTACTTTCATTTGTCCATTTGGCACCTACGCCTTTAAACGGATGCCTTTTTGATTGTGTAATGCTCCTGCTACATTTCAAAGGTGTATGTTGGTCGTTTTTGTCGACACGGTAGGTAGTTTCCTTGAGGTCTTTATGAAAGACTTCTCGGTCTAGGGGGATAGTTTTGATACATGTTTTGCTCATTTAGAACGAGTTCTTCAACGTTGTTGTGATGTAAACCTGATGCTCTCGTGGGAGAAGAGTCACTTTATGGTGACTAATAGGATTGTATTGGGTCATGCCATCTCCAATCATGGTATGGAGGTTGACCTGGCTAAGATTGATGTGATTTCCATGTTAGAGCCACTGCAGAATTTGAAGCAATTGAGGTCATTTCTGGGACACGTAGGATTTTATAGGAGATTCATAAAGGACTTCAGCAAAATTGCCTGACCTTTGACTGAGCTTCTATGTAAGGAGACTAATTTTGTTATCTATGAGAAAGTCCTCCTTGCATTCATTCAGATGAAAGAAATGGTTAATAGTGCTCCTGTATTACAGCCATCTGGTTGGTCTCTTCCTTTTGAGATCATGGCAGATGCCTCAGATTTTGCAGTTGGAGTTGTTTTAGGATAGAGAAGGGATGGGATACCATTTGCTATACATTGTGCTAGCAAGACTCTAAATGAAGCACAGTGAAATTATACAGTTATAGATAAGGATATGTTAGTAACTGTTTGGGTTAGAGAAGTTCATATCTTACCTCATCGGTTCCAATGTTATTGTGTAGACGTATCACACTGCGATACTATAATTGCACGCAAAGAAGGATACCAAACAATGCCTTATCAGATGGATCCTTCTTCTCTAGGAATTTGATTTAGAGATTTGAGATAAACCTGGAGTAAAAATTATTGTGGCAGATCACCTTTCTCGTATCACAGATGCAGAGACCTCTGAGCATAACATGATCCCTATTTCTTAAACCTTTCCAGATTAGACCATTTTGTATTTGGACTCACTCCCATGGTATGATGATATTGTGAACTATCTTGTCTCCAAGAAAGATCCACAAAATAGGCCGAAGTACAAGGTAGACAAATTTATGTCAAAGATTCATTATTACCAGTGGGAGAATTCATACCTATTCCATGAGGGTGCAGATTGTATCTGGAAAAGGTGCATTCCTCAAGAGGAACACACCGGTATACTTGAGCACTGTCACAAATTAGAATCTAGTGGGCATCATTCTAGGAAACGCATGATAGCAAAGGTTTTACAGAGTGTCTTATGGTGGCCCACATTGTTTAAGGATGCTACAGAGTATGTTCGAGGATGTACTGACTGTAAGAAAATGGAGGAACCGTTGGTTCCAAAGATACCATGCCCTTATGTTACATACATATTTCTTTTGTATTTGATGCTTGGGGTATAGACAACATGGGCCCATTTCCTGTCAGTCAGGGATTTCAGTACATCCTGCTCGCCGTGGATTATGTTAGTTGATGGGTGGAGGCTATCGCCACCCGAGCCGCAGATAGTCGTACAATGTGTTCCTTTCTCAAGGACCACATTATTGCACAGTTAGGGATTCCCAAAATATTGATTTCAGATGGGGGAAGCCATGTCATTAATAGAGAAGTAAAGAAACTTATGAAGGAGTACACCATTGAGCACAGAGTTGTGTCTCCTTACCACACTCAAACTAATGGCTTGGTAGAAATTTCAAATAGGGAGATAAAGACGATATTACAAAAACTTGTACGTCTAGATAGGAGGAACTGGTCTCAAATGCTTTCAGTTCTACGGGCTTATCAGACGGTGTACAAGTCTCCTTTAGGTATGTTTCCCTACATATTGGCGTAAGGAAGGACTTGCCACCTGCCAGTGGAATTAATTCACAAATCTTTATGGGAACTCTATGTATGCAATCTTGATTATAAGAAGGCATGAAAGAACATGAAGTTAGATTTGAATAGACTACTAGAATTCCGAGACTTTGCATATGTTAATTCACTCATGTATAAGAAAAACGTCAAGCATTGGCATGGATAAACACATTCGAAGGAAGAATATCTCACATGATAAGAAAGTTTGGTTATTTGATGCTAAGTTGAAGATGTTTCCAAGAAAATTGAAGAGCAAATGGTTAGGACTGTTCATCGTGAGAGTTGTGCGTGATAATGGAAGTATTGTCATATCTGGGTTGTTATCTGACGCACAACCATTTGTTGTGAACAAAGAGTTGCTGAAGCCATATCTAGATCATAATATATTCATGTCCATTGTGGATTATATAACTGTGGTATCAGACAATGATCTTTTGATTTCATCTAGTACGCCTGATACATGAGCTGACTACCTCTTGTATATCCTTTCATTTCATTCATTCTTCTCTTGTTTGATCATTCACCCCTTTTTTGTTTGTGTATATATGCTATACTTAGGATGTGTTTTATCCTAAGTTGGGGGGGGGGGGGGGGTAAATGATTTGTGTTGTTCATATTCATCCTGTTCATCACTCTTGTTGTTGTTGATACTTAGGGATACTATACCCTAAGTATAGGGGGAGTAATGTTGTTTATATCGTGTTTTTGTGTTTTTCCATTGATTCTGTACATTCTCTTCATCGGTTTTCCCTTTTGTGCACTCTACTATACTTAGGATTACTTGATCCTACATATAAGTGGGATCACTGACTTCTCTTATTTTTATCTTTTCTTTGAGTTGTAGCATAGCAGTATTTTCACTTTTCTATACTTAGAACAAGTTATGTATTCCTTTGTCGCTCTCTGATCACTATAAGGACATAGTTCGAGCAAAGTATAGGGGGTGTCGTATATATTGTATATATACTTAATACATAACTCGTAATTTTAAGATAATTATTTTGGGGATATGTATTTAATTTCATAAAATTCATGTGTATAAAAAAATAAAAACAAACAAAAACACAAAAAAAACAACAAAATTAGAAAAAATCCCTCTTGTATATACTCGTGTATATTTACTAACCCTTCTCCCTCAAAAAATAACCAAAAATTACAAAACCAAAAGTCTATAAAAAATTTGCATAATTAAAAAACTCTCTTTTCACATCTGCATTTTTTTCCAAAAATCCATAAAAAGTTCAAAATTAGAAAATCATTTTAAAAAATGCATTCTTTGCATTGTACATAATTTCTTGCATTTGCATGTGCATTTTTCAGGATAATATTGATATTTAAACTAAGTGTGGAATAAAATTGAAGATTGGAGCTTAGTTGGACCCACTTAATTTCAGAGGAACCATAAAACAAATAAAGTTAAGACTTTTTAGGTCCTAGTGACTTATTCTTTGAGTCCATAAGACTATGTTCACATGTCTTCTTGAGAAATTTAAGTAGAATATTTAACAACACACGCATGATTCTTTTAGAAGTTGCCTTATCTTGGACAAGCACTCCACACGTATCTCTTCATCGATGAGGTAGTGAAGAGGAAGAATCTTTTGGCTTTGGGTAGCATACGAGGGTAGTACATCTAGGTGGAACCTCTCGTCTTCCTCTAGGGAAGGAAGTGCATCTCAACCTGGTCTAGCGATGCTGAGGTCTAAAGACAGTATGATGTGGGGTTGCAATAATTCTTCAAAAGAGAATACTCTACTGGAACAGGAGGAAAAACTCCTTATGTACATGTTGTACCTTGTTATACTTCAAAAAAAAGAGGAAAATGCGGAATCTCCAAAACGGGGCAGGCTTGATTGAAAAGTAAAATGCCTGCGAGAGTGTATATATAAAGATAAAAAAAATAAAATAATAAGAGCTTCAAAGTCAATTTTTTGTAAGATTGCAGCGTATGACTTGGCGACACTGTTCATGCATCCAAGGATAAGTAGGTACACTAGTTACCGTCCATTCTTTTCTCCATCCCCTCTTCTTGAGCTAGTTGTACTTGAACATAGAAGGAAATATCTCCGCTCCTCGAGGAAAGAGTTGCAAGACCGGGGAACTAGAGTTACCTTGCTGAGAGAGGTTGTTTCTTTGCTACTTTTGAGATGGGGAGCTATATCTCACTTACATCGTACAAGTAAAGATTCATAGTCACAAGAATTTATATATGTAAACTTGTTCTAACCAGACTGTTGAGGTGACCTGAATAGGAGTCTTGTGGAACTTAGGTTGTTAGGTTTTAAATCCATCTCCCATTAAGTTTCCTGCACACTAATAATCCAAAGGTCTGATAGAGCTCCAAATTACAATTTTATGAAGATAAATTTAATACTCAATATTGTCCTAACTTCTTTATTTTTCCTTTATTTTTTCCTTTATTCACTTATTCTTTCAAACAAGTGTTTACTAAGGGACTAGCAAAGGTAAAGCATAAGGGGATGATGAATCTACGATTCATCATCTTTATCCATTTATTTTAGCTTAAAATCCCTTATAAAATACATTTGTATAATACTAAATCCATGTTTTTACTAATGTGCATCTATGTGTAAATATTGTATAATTGTATATTATTTTAACCTAAAATAAATAAATAAATAAATAAATAAAGAATGGAAAAATAAATAAAAGAAAAGAATAGTGTATATATGCAATAGATACAAGCTAACCCGAACCCCGAGAGAAGGTTAAGACTTGACTTGATTGGCTAGGAATAAAATAGGGGGAGATAGGGTCCTTAATCAGAAAATCCAAAAAAATGTATGTGTTGTAAATACTTCTCACTTATTTTGTTTATATGTATAAAACTAACACTATTTTATTTGTACATAAATTGTCCTTAAATAAAATATTTTTCAAAACAAAAATTGTAAATAAAAATGTTTGCTAAATAATAAAAATAACTGCACAAATCATGTATATAATAAAAGTAACCACATCCTAAAAAACCAATAAGAAATAATTAAAAGATCAATTCCGGCTCCATATGAACTCAAATTGAACCAAAATAATTTCTATTGTATTATAAATTAAATTATCTTCAAAATGGTTGTGATTTCATAATTTTTGGAGTTACGGTTGGAAAGACATTTTTCTGGGATGGTTGTGCAATTTTGCCATTTTTTCAACATATTATATTGCAAATAGTTGTAAATATTTTTACAAATTATTTAAGATAAAAATAAAAATAATAAAAAAATTTAAAACAAAAAAAATCTAGTTTGCTTATTTAATCATATATATAATATGATATATATATGTATATAGCATATATATATAGTTAATTTTTTAACTAACTACCACAAAAATAACATTTAATTTCCAAATTAATAGAGTGATGAAAATATAAAAAATAGTTAATTTTTGTAAATAACTTCAATACTAATCTTTTTACTTTATCTCATTTAAATCTTTTTCTCTCTTATCTCTTATCTTCATCCAAAAATTCAAAAATTCAAATTTCACTTCCAATCTTTTTATTTATATGGATCCTTCTCCATCATTTCAATTTGATCAATCTTTGGTGAGAGGATCATTTTCTTTGAGAACTATCTTGTCGCAGAGGGTGTTTAGCCTCCGAGCCGTCCGGTGAGAGCGAGTCAGCCTTCGTCGAGGCAATCACGATCTTCTCCCCTCCTGAGGTGAGATCCATCTTTCTTTATCTTGTTTTTAATCTAAGATTAATATTTTTGTAGCATTTTGATTTCATTGTCATTTTTTTATCTAGATCCTAGAATCCATCGCGATTTTTATCCACCTTTGATTCTGATTTTTCATTTCACTTTCTCGATCTATCCGCTTTCTTTTCTACGTCGCACGATCTCTCACCTCCGCCCACGCACGATGCTCAGAGATCCAGTTCCATCCACCATTTTCCATGGAACCGCAATCATCTACATCTCCCGTTGCAATTTTGGGATCGAGTCATCATGCTTGCATCCTGATTGTTTATAAATAAAAAATTTAAAAAAAATCCTTCTTTCTAACATTTTTTGCAGGATAAATAAAAAACACAAAAAATAAATAAAAAAAGTTACAAAAAAAATTCTTCTTACAGCTTTCTATTTTCTTAAAAATATATATAATAAAAAATACTCTCTATTCTGTTTTTACAAAAACAAAAAAATAAAAAGTTTACAATTTTTGACATCGTCTACAGGTTAAAAAATTAAAAATAAAATAAAACTCATGCAGTAGGGCCGCCACCCCAAGCTACCTACATCGGTGGCGCCGCACTTCCACCATCGCACGGCCACGAACACGGTGGATTTCTGTTGCATCAGCCACCGGCCGTGCACTCCACCACGGCCCCCTTTGGACATTGCTTGCCCTTGACTACCAATGCCACCCCGTCGCACCTGCTCCATCTCCGCGAGCTCCATGCCCACCAACATTTGAGCAGCGGCTCCTCTGCTGCAAAACTTCCTACAGTGTGAGCGCTGCCTTCAACTCCCTCGCGCATCCCACTGCGCATGTCCTCACCACTAGTCCATCACCCCCCACAAGCACCACCAACTGTCGAGCTCCTCCACACGAAGACCTCCGCCAACCACCTCTTTGCATGCAGGAGAAGAAATAAGGGTGGCGACACTTGTGTCCCTTTTGTCTGTGATTTAAAGGAAAGAATAAATAAAACACCACATTAGTCCTAAGGGATATAAAAAATGGCAAAATTGCAAATCCGACTCTCGACATTTTCTAAATTTTAAGAAAAGCCCTTGCTAGTTGAAGTTGGGAAAAATTATATCTACACCCCTTGAGGTTCTAAAACTTGCAAGAAGACCCATAGCCAGAGCCAATCATGTGTACGACACGTTTCATTGGGTAATTTACAGTTTTAGTCATCTGTTTATTTCTATTATTTTTTGAATGCTAAAACATTAAATAATTGTCGTTCAGTCCCAGTTTCCAGACATTATTTTGTATGTGTTGTTCAGTGAAATAAATGTTTTTGTTGGTCAATAATTTCTGAGAAAATCATTCTATGCTCCTAATGTGTGAATCTTTCTGGCATAAAATTTTCATTGCTATTTATTTTCATTTTTTATTGATAATAAATCAAAAATAGTGTCCTTTTCTCTTCTTGAAATTCAAAAATTCATAAAAGTTTGGATATTGCTCGAAAAATTCCAAAAATATTAGATTGATTTCCTTTCATTGTCTTTTAATTTCTTTGAAAATTTTGTGCATTAATACTTTTCAAAATCCAAAAAAATGAAAAATACTCAAAATCTTATAAAAATCATAACAAATTCTACAAGAATCTAAAAGTCGTGATTTCACTCTTTACTTGTATATATATTTCTTATATTTTAGTATAAAAATAGTTGCCAAGCATTTTGGGCAATAAAATATTTTTACGTTGTAAATTACTCCGGGATGTGCATTGTTTATCATTTTTACCGATGTTTGATTTTTAGAAAAATACAAAAACATTTGAAAATTCTACAAAAATTTCAAAAAACATTTCAAAGTCTTTAAAATCAAAAATTATTTTCTCTGGATTTTTCGAAGCATTATTGATATAAGTGAAAAATACAAAAAAAAGTGTGGTGTATGCATTTCTTATCTTGTGCATATTGTTCCTTAAATGAAAATTAATAAATGAAAAATTAAAATCATTAAAAATTTTGAAAATTAGAAAATAAAAAGTAAAAATACAAAATTAGAAAGAGAAAAATTCCATAAAAACCAAGGATGGCTTGCCTTTGAGATTCATGTTTTTCCCTTATTTGATTTTTCGTCGATTATTTGAACAACCCTTGAGAATTGTAGCCTCCGTGAGTTCGATCATGTCCACCATACAGGTAAATAAGTAGCAAAATTTCTCTTGCTTCGTTAGTCTCTTGTAGTTAATTTTGCAGCTTGAGAAGATAAAAATGAATTGTTCCTTTGTTGCGAGATTATTTAGGTCAACGACACTTTCATATATCATTTAAATTAAAACCTGAAAAATCTCGTACAACAATTCCTATGAAATTAAGTGTATTATGGTTGATTCTAAGCTCCAATCTTCATACGGTATTTGGGCTTGTTCAATTGTCAAGATTTTCCCAAAAAATGCGAGTTGTTATATACAATGCAAGAAAAAAATATTATAGTGATGTAGGTTTTTAGTTTTGAACTTTTTATTGCAAACAATTTTGCAATTTTTTATGGAAATTTTGAAGGTGTTTTTGTAAATGTTTTTGGGATTCGGGATTTTGCAAATTTTTAGGGATTTTTCAAAAATAGAAGTTTTTTGGAATAAAAGGAGAGTATGTGCAGATATTTACGTGTGCATCTTTTTATTTACAAGGGTCAGGTTGTATGAATTTATAGGATTGTATATACAAGATTTGTAAATAATCTTTATATGTTCGAGTTATGTACATAGTCTCAAAATAAGTTGAAAAGATTTTTGCAAACATTTTGAAAACATATTTTTGCAAACTAACTTGACAAATAGTTTTACAAACATTTTACAAAATTTGAAAGTCATTTAGAAAAGATTTTTCAGACTTTATGTATAAAATTTTCAAACTATTGTTGTAACTATTTTCCAAACATTTGCAAATAGATTTTCACAACATTTTATCTTAAACAAAGAAAAGAATTTTTTACAAACAAAATATTTTTATAAAAGATAGAAAATATTTTACAAAATAGTTTTCAAAATATTTTTCAAAGGAATTTTCCCAAACAATTTTCAAATATTTTTACATGATTTGTTAATTGGTATATACAAAGAATTTTAATGAATTTTATATTGGTATGTTCTTTACACTTAATTAATTGTATTTTAGTGATAATTATTGAAATGTAGAAGTACGAGCTATAGATAAAGTATATACAACGTATATACAACCACCCATACGTATCTTGAGCTATGTCCTCATATATTGAAGAGAAAAGAAAAGATGGAACTCGTACTAAGTATAGAAGCCTATGCTACAACGACTAAATAATAGAGTAAGAATGAATGTGAAGTCTATTGTCCCCCCTATACTTAGGATCAAATAATCCTAAGTATAGCAGACTGTATCTACATGCAGGTGGTTCGAGGGTGGGAGTGAACAACATCAATGGTTCATGAGTGCGCTCCTGGCTTCTCCCAATGACATTCACCTCCTGAGTGTGAGATGGAGGTGGAAACTATTGCTCTGAATAATAAGGAGTCTCTGGCTTGTGTGGTACCATATATGCAAGAGTCCATTGATGTTATATTCCCTGATCTGGAGTCTACACATAATACACATGCTGAACATTAAGGGGTACTTCAAAACGTTGTTGAGCTAAGGTATATGAACCAGGCTCAGGTGTGGATGTCTCGACTGCAGCACTAGAACTCTGACAAGAATGAATCGTGCTAACCAACAAATCCAAATGCTTGGTAATCTCATCTTGCTTTTCCATTTGCTTTGTCCCTTGTCCGATCACATTTAATTTCTCAAGTTGTTGATATCATTTCTGAGTTATATCAACTATGTATATGTGACTTCTAATAATGATCAAGTTAGCGAAATCAATCCTACCCACAACATGAGATGTTGGCATGTTGATGGTCTTGGTGGGGATAGAAGAAGGATGACTCTGAAAAGCATGGGAAGATGATAATGGTGTTGAACTCTCCGCCATATCCTAAAAAATATTCCAAAGAATATCCTCATCCTTATTGAAATGTGAAATCCTAGAAGCGGCATTTTGATGAATCCATGATTCATTAACATTCTGTCTACATTTTGTCTTAAAATCCTTAACAAATACATGTAAATAATAAGTTACATCGTTTATCAAAGTCACACTCATGAATAAAATTCACTTTTATGCATCCAAAACATGTAAATAAATAAAATAATAAAAAAAGAAAATAAAAGAAGGCAAGTTGTAGATATGTATACAATATGACTAAGAAAATACAATTATAG
The DNA here is from genome assembly GCA_037367405.1 of Ottelia alismoides. Taxonomy (NCBI): domain Eukaryota; kingdom Viridiplantae; phylum Streptophyta; class Magnoliopsida; order Alismatales; family Hydrocharitaceae; genus Ottelia; species Ottelia alismoides. Next base: position 454,837 of record JAZKJV010006222.1, read on the forward strand.
ATGAAAGAAATATTTATATAACCTAACTCCGAGATCAAGTCAGCATGGATTGGTCGACAAACATACAAGTAAGGGGATATAAGGAAACAATACCACAAACCGAATTAAATATACATTCTTCACTATTTATCAAATAATTATCAAATCTTCATTGATTTTTAATTAATTCATTTGTACATATTTTTCACCAAACTCTTTTTTAAATTTATTTTTAAAAATATATAGAATAATATAAAAATCAGTTAAAAACAATATCTTGTGTATATGCTAAGAAATCCAACTTTTAAATTGTCATCTTCTCAACTTCAGAACATCATAACTTTCTCTTAAGAACTCAAATTTCACTCTACTCACCTCTAAATTTCATGAAATAACATTCTCTAATTAATGGAGGTGATTTCATTAAAATCGTAGTCCATTTGCAAAAATCGATTTTGGGACCTAATGATAATAGGGTTTCTGAGGAATTTATTTTATCTAGAACACATTATTTATAATTTTATTATTTTTGTAATTTTTATTTATTTTCATGTTTTTTAATCATGATTTATTTCAGAAATTTTAAGATTATTTACTATTATAAATATATCAAAAACACTAATTATAGATGAATTTGAACTGCAGACTATATAACTATATTTATTAATATAATTAAACTAATTTATTAGAAGTCATAAAAATTCACATATATTCTATTTATTATCCTGATAAAAATAAAATATAAAAATGATGTGTTATTTATTAATTTATTAATTCAAAATCAACTACTTATTTAATAAGTATATTATATATTTATTAATATAATATTTATATTTCATTAAATATTCATTTTTTATTAAAATAAATTATTCCATAAATTAGGTAATTTAACTATTTATATTTTTCCTACCAATTTAAAATAACACTATTTATTATTTATTATCTAATTATTAATGTAATTCATATTCTGTCCTACCAGGTGTTGACACATGTCAGCACCTGGGTTGTCTTCCGAAAGAACAATTTGCTGACAACCTGATCTAACAACACAACTTCACCTAATTCTACTTGCGCCATTATCCACCCAAATCCCATCTAAACCCTCGACGTCATTGACATAAATACCATCTAACACGCCAGCCATAGGATCTAACCTAACTCCCCTTCAATCTTCCTATAATTCGATCCTAAGTTGTTCAGTTGCAACTAACTTTCTATGCTCTAGTTCGAACTAATCGAGCACCTAACTCCTTCATGGATCCCTCACAGCACGTGGCAGTGACATTATCTCGAGATCCGCGTGGATGAAGGACGTCAAAAGAGGAGTTCCAAGGCATAGCTTCGTCTTGAATCGCCCCCAACCACGACGTACAACTCGGACATCACAAGATCTTGAGCTATTACCAGAGAGACATATACTCTTATTCCCAGGTGATCTCTTTCATCCCATTTCTATTTTGCATCGATTTCAATGCCCAATTTGATCATAGAATCGTAGGTTTAGAGCTTATTAATCACCTCCTCAATCATCAATCAAAGATCCTTATTCTATCCATCTCAAATTCACTTCATTTTCGTCTGATGCATCCCTTGTTTTGGAAAATGTTTTGAATTATTGAAGAACCAATTAATTTTTGGTCGATTTTCATTATTACATTTAAGGCCCAAAGCAGGACCTATGTGTAAGCTTGCAAATGCGTTTCTTGCAAATAGGTCTTCATCCAGGGACCTATTTGAAAGAAGAGTTCTTTTGTATTTTGTGTTTTTTCATCTTCATTTCTACACTAGACATTGAACATATGTGGACCTTGAACATTATTCTAGTATCGTATTTTGTTTGACGTTTTATTTCGAACCAATTTTTAAGGATTTTATTGTTATTTCATTGAGATTTTATTCTTTGCATTTCGATACCATTTTAAGTTTGTTATGAGTGATTTTTTGAGTCCATTGCTTGAGCAACTTTTCTACTATAAAGTATTACCTATATCATCTATATTTTTACATATTATATTGTAGACAAATCGTTTGCAATATTATCCCATTTAAAACTAAATACAAATTGGAAAAAAGTAAAATAAAAAACAATTTTCAAAACCAAAAGCCAACTAAAAATAGTTTCTCGATTTCTCGCATTCCTTCAAGAAGAAATAAAAATCACAAAAATACCTTTCTTCTCAAAAACTATAGTTTAGTTATTTTTACTCTTTGTGTTCAACCATTACTCATTTACCTGGATAAATAAATAGTGTAGGTAAAATAGGAGAGACTCCTATTTTATTCATCATTCTCCTTCTCTCTCCTATTTTATTTATTTTTTATGACAACTAGGGTTTTGTTCTAGCGACTCTTCTACACCGACGACTCACTTTTATTGCTCGCAAAACCTATTGTTGGGGAGGTGTTATCCATACTTAGGTTTTTTATATTTATTTTTGTGATTTCTCTTTCTTCTTGTTTCTTGGGTCTTCTTATGATTTTTACAATTATTCTCGAATTTTTTTATTTTTCTCGATCTTCTTCTGAGTCATTTTATAGTTTTTTTATAGCTTTCTCGATTTTTCGTATATGTTATCTATATTTTTTTGCTTTTCTTCATTTTTAAAGTTTTTATGATTTTTATTTGTGATTTCTAACGATCTTTGCTGGGACTGCAGGACTAGCCAGTTTCTTAGGAAACTAACTCAGCTAGGAGCGTAGATATAGGCTCCCTCTTTACGGGATGGTTGGAGAGTTAGAGAGAGAAAGCAATTGTAGAATTGTCTTTTGTATCATTTTTTATTTTCTTTGAGAGAGGGCACTTTCCCATTTTTCTGTTTTTGTAAGAGAGGAAGGGGCACTTGCCTATTTTGATTTTTTTAAGGACATCCCGATTGTACTTAGACTTTAGCTATTTTTCGGGGTATGTTTCGTTAGGTGCCGATGCACTTGGGGGATTGGTTTCTACCGATTTTCTTTGTTTCATGTGATTTCATGGAGCTTCTGGGTAAATGCTTGCTTGATTAGAGGATTAAATTAAAACCTATCTCCCTAATCCACACTTAGGCATAATTCAGATATTTTAAAAATTAATTCATTCTTACAGTAGAGCTATTGATTTAGGCCTCAATTTTAATCTCTTTTGCATACATTAACCTAGGTTTTAAATTTCTACGCGAATCACTTGCAAGTGTATTGTTGGCGTCATATATGATTTCTATCACTGCATGCATCATTTTTTTCCGCTACATTCCATGATTCACCATCAGTGAGACACATTTTTGAAAATTAAAAAGAACCAACATCATGTTAGACATTGTTGAAAATATCCAAAAAAATGAAACAAAAATAAAAATATAAGAAAAAAATTTAAAAATAAAAAATGTACATGGACTTAAAATTGTACTGGGAGAGAAATCCCCTCATTATTTCAGGTACTCTCTAGTCAAAGCTCGCCACGTACACATAAGGAATAGATCCCGAATCCCCAGACTTGTGCCCTAGGTACATGGAATCACTCTTGGGTTGTTACTTGCGGCAACCACTTGCCTTAGACATTAGCATAAATAGACTTGTTTTGGTTGGTGTGCACCTTCAGATTAAACACGAACTACCTTAGGAGACTACACCCGTAAGCTTGTTACACAACTTCTTGATCACCTAATATTAAAATTGAAAAGAATAGCGATCGAACTCTTACGGTCATCACGGTGTGAGTAGGTGAATTAGGGGTTTTGCTTTATGTTTGATTGGTGTTGAGTCCGGTGACTTTTTATTTTTACATATCACTTACTCTTGTCCAAGTCTCTTTTAGATTTCTTCTTTCATCATTCCTTTTGTTTTCTTGGTATTTGTTTCCACCGGATCTTGCAGCCTCTTCTTTACAGTCCCATCATCCTCGTTTATCATGTCTCGAGGTTGGGACCCTGACAGACCCCTCATCTCTTTCTTCATCTCTTCTTTATCTCCCCCCGTTCCCACCCTCTACATTTCCTTCCATTCTATGTCAGAGTCTTACCAGGCATACTGAGTCGGGAGTTGAGGCCCTTAGAGATGATATTGAGCAGATGTGAGACGCGAGCAGAATATATTTTGGAATAACGATGCATTCTTTTGGAGACATGGATGAGCAGCGAGACTCAGGAGTGCAGTCAGTTTCTAATTGGAGTCCATTGACTACAACAATGCAGACATTAGATGATGAGACAAACACCATGAGTCTACCTCTTCAGACACTAATCGAGTTTTCATGGGTTTTTCAACCAAAGTTTGGGTTAGTACCGCATTTCATAGTTCAGAATTCTTGCATACCAACTATTCCAGTATCCCAAGAAACGGATGAGGAGATCACGATGTCTCAGTCATCCTTTCAGCTTTCTCAATTTCCATGTCATGACCAACCCGAGCTAGATGAGGGACACTATTTTGACATGCCAAACACCAGTAATCCCATTTTGAGAAGCTTGTCCTCCTATTTAATGAGATTAATACAATTTTTGAGGACCAGACATTTTCCAGCAGTACCACAGCTCGAGGAACGATTTCAGACACTTATTCAGCAGTCGTATGGTGGGCTAGTACTATTTCTTGTTTCCATATTATTTAGAGGCAGTCTTCATCCAATGTGATACTTTAGTGCGACGAGTGGCTAATCGATAGCGACACAGATGCCCAGTTAGACTCTGATTATTCTGTCTTATTTGATGGTTTCAGTTTCTTCCCTGAGGGTCATCTACGAGAGGAAACACCATGTTATGTATACTCAGTTTCATTCCCTAAGTGTATATCCTATCTATCGGATCATGAGGTCGAGTCTTCTGATTATGAGTCTCAGTTGTCTCTCCTTGACAACCCTAGCATGGGTGAGCCATCTTTTGAGATATTCGATGTGTTCTCTGATTTCTCTATATTAGTTACATCGGATATCAACTTTCGTAGGGAGTCTCTTGATCTTGACTTCCTATACTTGTTTGAGACGATGAGTTATGTGGAGGAATCCTTGACTGGTCATTCTTTCTCCATTTTCGACTTTCTCGGCTCCGTTATTTCACTCCATTTTGATCTTGAGCCGATGAAATCTTTTGTACTATCGATTTCTGACATTATTTTCTCATCTGTTTACCCAGTAGTAGACATCCACCTGATTGTTTATTCAGGTGTCCTCATTTTCATTGTTGACTTTGTTATTGTTCTCACACTGAGATGACAACGACAGTATGGCATTCACCTTACAGATATCGTCCAGAACCTTGATACTGCTTCGCCCTAGACTTTGCACCCAGCTAGGGTTGTAAACCTCAGCACTTGTTGAGAGGCACCTCAACATTGTCCACTTTGTACGTTCTTGTTTCTCTTGTTTTCTTTTTCATTTTGGTTTCTTCTATTCTTCTGCTTGTCCCTCATCTGTTGATATTATTTTCCATACTTAGAGACACTTTACCCTATGTATAGGGGGACGAGCCAATTCATTGATTACTCTTGTATATTCTTCATAGTCTACAATCGTCCCCACTTTTGTTCGTCTTACATGCTTAGGATGCCATATCCTAAGTATAGTAGGGACGGATTGCCTATTGGTTTGCGCTTTTCGATTTATTATTTTTTTTCTTTTGTTTTCCTTTCTTCTCCACTACTCACTGGTCCCTAACGTTTGGTCACATTCATTTCTATACTTAGGATGCCATATCCTATGTATAGGTGGATCAAGTGATTTCTTTGACTTCGTTTCTTTTACTTTCTTTTGTTCCATTGTTTGTATATTCCTTTTTCTCAGTCACCTCATTTTTTTTCTTCCACTATACTTACAGTGACATGATCGTAAGTATATGCGGGTCGGTTGACTTCTATTCTTTTATTCTTTTTCACCTAGTTTTACTTAGCATGAGTTATGTCCTCTTTTTTATCTTTTGACGCTATGAGAACATAGCACAATCTAAGTATAGGGGGTGTGTATATATTGTATGTATACTTCCATCTATAACTCATACTTTTATGTATTTTCTATATCTATAATATCCATAAAAGTGGGTAAAGGTTAATTTAGAATCCATCTATTTATTTATTTATTATTTATAAAATCCTTGTAATTAAGTAAAATATCTTTAAAAACCTCATTTAAAATTCTTAATTTAAAATATGTATTTACTATGTAGTATACTTATTAAAAATCCTATACATTAAAATATGTAAAAAAATTCATTTAATCCTTGTAAACATTTTATATATAAAAATTGTCAAATACATTAGTTATTTATTCCAAATAAAATATCGGTAATTCATCTTGTAAAATTCTATACATAGACTGAAGGATACGGAGTAATTCTCAAGCGCATCATGAAAGCATGAGCATCGTATCATATATGATGAAGAACGACTAGTGGTATTAGTCGTTCTATGCAACGGAATTTAAAATTCTTTCATGCGAAGAAACCACATGATCAAAGAACGATTATCGGATCATTTCACCAAAACCATATCAAGGGTAAAGGAATACCTCTTGTAGCATGGTTAATCAAGTCTCTACGAAAAGAGACGTCCTGTCTCAAGTCTGATATGTAGAGAAGACGCTTGCGAGCACGGGGATGAACCGCATGATCCTCGCAATCCAAAATGTTGAATCCAAGCGTGGGAATTCCTGATCTCATCACATGAGATCAAACGCCCTCTTCGTGAGTGAAGCACACCAAAGAAGATAGAGGACCAAGAGTCATCGAAGTGGCATCACAACAACGAAGCGACGATGAAGATATCTTCTTCTCTTAAGGTGGACGACCACCAATGGGAGAGAGGAAGAGAGGGCGTGGATGGATGAGAGGAGGATAGAGCTTGTTGCAATTTATTATCAACCCTATAGAGCATGGGGTGTCTCTCTATATATAGGGTTTTGGGAACACATGGATCACAATCCATGGGACACACAAATCAATGGATGAGATTGATTTGTTCTTCTTTCAATGGTCAAGATGTTGTTGGAAAAAATACAAAAACAATAAATTTAATTTAGATTAAATATATTTGATAAATCAAACATGGAGATTTATGAATGGAGATTACATCACACCATGGTGATTGGTGGGACGGCTACCAATTTCCATATAAGAGATGGGAGTCGTCCACCATATCTCATGGTGGAGGCAATCTCATGAAATATCATGAGATTGCATTAATCCTTGAAAATCTACAAGATTTTTACAACAACTTTTGTTGTAAATTATTCTAAAAAAATCACACTTATTTTGAGAATATTGCAATCTTGCCATTGGAAAGTTGTCAATCACATTCGCAACCCAAAATAAAATGTAATTTACATTTTCAATTAATTATCCAATGTTAATCCAATTCACACCACATATATTAATCAACAAATATAAATCACAATAAGATCTCTTTAATACATTATAAATCAAATTTTATATATATAGTGAATAATTGGATATTGCTATACACGTTATTCTATCCATAACATAATTAAACTACATTTAATTATATTGGATCATCATTCACATGCATCCCAATAATGTGAATCAAATTCACATTATTCAAGATAATTAAATCACATTTAATTATCCATTTCTCAATGCTTAGATATAATCATCTATGGAATTGTTCTTGAACTCTTTCAAGAATAATACGCTTTCTCCGCATATACTTGGAGATAAGGACAGGGCGATTGTATTGTTCCACGTATAGTGACTTGGATGTTGAGATCACATCTCAAATCCATATCTCACGGACCTCTCATAGATGCTTGATTAAATCAAGACCGCAAATCTAATCTTATCACTGCATCTGAATCTCATTCAAATCAACGTCCAACAATTGGACCAAGATCAGATTACTTCTCTACTGAGAGGAGTCACCTAAAATCCAACATGTTTCATCACTCCCTCGGAATGGAAGCGTCACGGTTATACAATCGTTTATGATCACATCACCCTCAGGTATTCCTAACACCTGTACATCCTACATACTGGAATACTTATGATAAACCAAAGATATAGATCAGTTTTAAAATGTCTTCATTATGGTTTAATCATCAAGTTTCTCAATCTCGGTCATTGGGAATCGATATTCATCATATGGATTCCCAAAGCATATACCATACCTTCAAATTCTTATAATGATTCCAAAGCACGATGGCCATGCATGTATTTGATTGGTCCCAATACCTCACGAGTGAGATCATGTGTTACGATTCACAAGTGAACCTGTATGATCCCTTTGAGAGATCGTATTACTCATATGCCCTTACATGCACACCAACTCACCGATGTATAGACCTTGGTTAGGTCATCAACCTATTGGTCTGTCAAATGTACACACTCAGACATATATAACACATCTGTCTCTGGTCAGATTATGTGTGCCTATATTGTGACGGTATTCAGTATAGGACTTAGTTTATCTCGATCACGTTAAGTCAACCCTTTGATCTAACTAATCTGACACCTCTGAATCTGGCCCGCATCAAGAGGTCGGTCAGATATCAGCCTTAATGAGAAAGGATTTCCATCTCCTACTCAGGCTGGAGATTATATCTTAATAATCATTTGACGATGCTTGATGAGTCCTCTATCCAACTCCTTAGATATTCATCAAAGCACCAGCCTCTTTGATTTAATTAATAAATCAACAGTTGTATGTTTATCAAGACGGCTACGATACATAAACCTAATCGTACAGAGGGACCTTATAGTGCATTCATTCATTTAGAATAATCTCAGAAAGGGAGTAAAACAATCAATAACTTTTATTAATCAATCATTTATTACAATAGCATTTATTGTAAGAATGGTTTCACCTCAAGCTCACATTGCTAACAATCTCCCACTAGCCCTCAGAACCATTCAAGAACAATCCTTAAATCCATACTCGTTATATGCTGGTCGAAAACCTTATGTGTCAGAGGTTTGGTAAGAGGATTAGCAACATTATCGGCAGAGGTCACCTTTGTGATGACGATATCTCCACGCTTTTGAATCTCCCGAATGATGCGGTATGTCATTTCCACGTGCTTGCTCTTTTGATGCCTTCTGGGTTCCTTCACCTGGCAATGGCTCCCGTGTTATCGTAGAGTAACGGGATGGGAGTATCTGAGAAGACTACGCCAAGATCCAGGATGAATTTGCACAATCACACTACCTCCTTTGCAGCATCCGAGCGGCAATATATTCAGCTTCTGTTGTTGAATCTTTCATAGTGTCCTGCTTCTTGTTTCTCTAGCTCACAGCACCACTGTTCAACAGGAATACAATCCATGATGTCGACTTTCAATCATCAATATCTGACTGGAGGTCTAAATCTGAATCCCAAGACTTGGAGATCACAATCTCCATAGAACAAGATGTAATCTTGCGTCCGTCTTAGATATTTGAAAATGTTCTTTACTATATTCCAGTGTTGCTCTCCATAGCAGGATTGGTAATGACTTACCACTCCCACTGCATGGCAGGTGTCTGGCCTAGTACACATCATGGCATACATTAAGCTTCCTACAGCTGATGCATAGGGGCATCTAGCCATGGCCTTCTTTTCCTCAACACTTTGAAGAGCCAGCCCTTTAGACATATGGATACCATTATCTTAAGGGAGGAATCCTTTCTTGGAACTATCCATACGAAAACGTTCAATTATTTTCTTAATGTACCCATATTGTGATAATCTCAATATCTTCCTGTTTTCTGCACAACTTCAGGCCTAAGATGTAAGAGGCTTTTCCAAGATCTTTCATCTCAAAGGTATGAGATAGCCAAATTTTCACACGAGTCATCATCTCCATATCATTCTCAATGATAAGGATGTCATCTACGTAAAGCACGATGAACACAATGACGCTCCCACTATGCTTCTTGTACACATAAGGTTCATCAGGATTTTTGCACAAAATCATAAATCTTTATGGTTTTATCAAATCTGATGTTCCAGCTACCAGAAGCTTTTTTGAGTCCATGCCATCCTCAACTATGAAGCCCTGGAGTTGCTCCATATAGATATCCTCCTCGCGGTATCCATTGAGGAAGGCCATCTTTATGTCCATCTGCCAGATGTCATAGTCAAGAGATGCAGCTATAGCCAGTGGTGTCCGGATGGACTTAAGCATAGCCACATGGGAGAACGTCTCATCGTAGTCGATGCCTTCTCTCTGTATGTATCCCTTGGCCACAAGTTGTGCTTTGAAAGTCTCTACTTTCCTATCATGTCCTCTTTTTCTCTTGAATATCCATTTACACCCAATGGGTTTTACTCCTTTAGGTGGATCCTCTGTCCATACACCATTCTTATGCATGGAGTCAATTTTTGACTTCATTGCTAGCATCCATCTATCCATGTCATGATTCGTGAGTTCTTTATCAAATGTAGAAGAATCATTGGTAGTTTCACCTGAACATGGAATCCATACCTTTCAGTGGTGCAACCACCCTCAAACTACTTCGAAGAGGTATGGATGTTTAATCTTTATTTATCTTCAGTTTCTGGTTCAGAAAGCTTGGAATTCCTCAGGGGATTCAATGAGTTCTTCTACTTCATTCTTGCCTTGGCTTTTAAGGAAATCATCCTCCAGAAATTTTACATCCCTAGAGATGAAAACCTTTGGGTCTAAGGGTCATAAAGACGGTATATAATACCATCTTTAACATACCCAATGAAGTAGCACTCGCGAGAGCGAGATTCCAATTTACTTGCATTCACGTCTTTCGCATGGACCAAGCAACCCCAAACTCTCAAGTGTTTCATACTAGGTTTGGTTCCATACCAGAGCTCATGAGGAGTATTAGGTAAAGATTTGCCAGGAATCTTATTCAGGATATTGCAGTCTCTATTGCATATCCCCATAAACTAAGAGGTAAATGTGCTTTTCTCATCATTGATCAGACCATATCCATGATGGTCATGTTGCATCTTACAACAACACCATAAGTTGGTTGGTTCCATGAGGAGTGAGATTGGAGACAATTCCATTCTCTTTAAGGTATTCCTTGAATTCATATAGGAGGTACTCACCACCTCGGTCAAATCGAATCTGTTTAATCTTCCTATCGGTTTGGTTCTCAACCGAAGCCTTGAACTCTTTGAAAATTTCGAAGAATAAATGTAAAATAATATCGATATCCATTTTGAGTCATGGTACTGAAGGGACCACATACATCGGTATGTACTAGGTCAAGAATACCTTCGCATCTTTTAACCTTGTTACGGAAAGGCATTCTAGTCATTTTACCTCAAATGCAATGTTTGTAGGTAGGGAAAGATTGAACCTATAGAAAATCTAAAGGTCCATCCTTTATCAATCTATTGATCCTATCAACAGATAAATTACCAAGCCTTTGATGCCAAATCATATTCGAATGATTTCCATCCTCTATGGATCTTTTAGGGTATTATTATTATTATTATTATTATTATTATTATTATTGGTAGTAACATTCATAACACGTTCATCAATGCATAATTCATAGAGTCCACCAGAAGTCAAAATACCATCCGTAATATATCTATTATAATGATTTATGACTAATTTATTACAAAACAGGAACGAATATCCACTTCTTACAAGTTTAGATACAGTATCAAATTCCTTCTAACTTTAGGTACATAAAGACATTCTTTAAATAAAAGGCTCTCCCACTAGATAATGATAGTCGGCAAGTTCCGATGACGACTGGTGCAACACTTGCATCAGATCCCATCTGGATGACTATCTCCCCTTCTTCTAGATTCCTAGTTTCCAGAAACAATGCAACACATTGCATACATAAACAGAAGCACCTGAATCAACAACCCAACTTCCTTCTCATCCAATGACAAAGCTAGTTTCAATGATGAAAGTAGATTTCATACCTGTAGGGGCTTTACCTTTGTCGACCGACATCAGGTTTTCCGAGAAATTACGCCTCCAGTGCCCCGACTTCTGCAGTGGTGATAAACGTTTGTTTTCTTTGACGCTATTAACGTGGATGCATAAGATGATGAGCCAGCACCTTGACTCTTCTTCTTTCTCTTTTGGGTCGAGCCATTCCGAGAACCTTGCTTCCGACCATACTTTCCTTTCACTAGTGCAACCATTGCACTAGGAGAGGGGCCATCCTTCCCTCATTACGTCTTCAGCAGACTTTAATGCATCTAACAGCCCAGCATTAGTAAAATAAACTTCGCTAATGTTGAACGTGACAACAAAGTTGTTGAAAGACTTAGGGAGCGACATCATAATGTAATCGGACTTCATGTCAGAATCCATGAAGGCTCTCAGGGTCTCCAATTCAGAGAGGTACCCAAACATTTTGAGCACATGCTCTCTGACAGAGGTCCCTTCTTGCATTTTGTAGCGAATAAGTTATCTCATTATAATATAACATTGTGTATGGTTTACGTCACCGAACATAACTTTTAGATTCATCATAATCTCTTGGCAATGGTTCTCCACATGCTGCTTTTGAAGCACATTAGATAATGAACCAAGAATGTAGCATCTTGTCATATTATGATCTTCATCATATTTTTCATTAAATTTGATGTCTTTTAGAGTCTTTGTGTTTGCAAGCTTATCCTTAGTTAACACATACGAAATGTGCTCAACAGATAGGACAAGATCCAAATTTTTGATCCAATCTGAATAATTTTGGCCCGGTCAAGTGATTGACCTCCAGGAGTCTGCTCAGAGGGTTCATGGACTTCACTTTCTAAAATTAAGAATGCAATATATTAGAACATATAAATAAATATATATATTCATTTAAAAACATTTGATTAAGGAACTTTAAATTAAATTAGTCTTGCCTTTTCAACTTTGAATGTTCATTCCCTTATTTACTTTCAAAGCAAGAGATATAATTATTGGTATATCTCTAGCAAGAACTGGGATCTCCTATTTATCTTTGTCACATCCCAATAATATGAGAACTTGTAACTCAGATAAAGAGAAGCGGGAAAATATTCCGCCTTGCAAGTCCAACTTACATTTCCCAATTCGGTCTTTAACGCTCGGGCCCACCACCCCTAAGGTGATGTTGACCTGTCATTAACTGAACTAACAGTCAACAGGATTACTACTCACTATGCGCAATCCAAGATCGTCCCAATAATATGAGGACTCAATATTGGGGTCACTATGCATACGGCCTTACTCTTTCGAGAAGCAAAGAGATCGATCCATATGCGCTTGTATTCAAGAGCTATCAGTTCAGACAGGCATCTCCGACATACAATCCCCAGCGACAGAACTCTTCGCCTTGATGACGAGTCCGTAAATGCTGCATTAAAAGATGTTTTTAATCTTCGTGAGTGAAAATGATGAAAGCCGATCGTTGTAGGCAGCGATCGGAAACGGTCAAGAGATAACCACAAATTTTATTTAATTTCAATCAAGTGGTTTTTATGTTTATTTTACTTGGGCAAGTACCAAGGTCAATCACAAGGAGGCAAAGGAACAACCTAGAGTTGTGTCTATCCAATTTCATGTTCGGTTTTGAGGCGGTCTATTTTTGGAATTTTCAATGCAAATAATGGATGCGAGATGTAATTTTGGCCTATTTTAGGGACTCAAATGTTGGTTATGTTCAAACGATGTCTGAAAAATACAAAACTTGGCCACAATGTAGATTATGATGAAATGGATGCACTATAATTTTTTTTGGAATTTTTAGATGTAATATGAATTTTTTATGAATTTTTAAATGCAAACAGAATGATTTTCAAAATTTAATTATAATAAATATCAAACCTACTTATTTTTGATGACCAAAATTATCCAAGATCTATCAGTAGGTGATTGATCTCAGAGAAATCCTAACCCTCAAAAATATGAGATCTAATACCTTTTGAAATTAAATAGTGAAGTATGCAAACTTATTTTTATAGGGCAAATGATGCATGCAAATGCAAATCTTTTTGAGCACAATGTTAAGCACAATAATCTCTATAACATCTGATTTTTCAGAGATTTTTAGAGTCGATTAATCAAATAATAATTCAAGAGCACAAGTTGGGAAAAGTATGCTAAATTCCACCAAACAATTAATTATTAATCAACCACTGATCACAAAAAAATATCTACGACATGTCAAAATGTAGAGAAATACATGAGGGACACAGTGCTATTTTTGAATAAATAAAATGTTGTCATGTAAAGGTTCAAAATTAAAGGGAAAGATAGGGGGATCTATGCAATAAAAATAAATAAATAAAATGAAAAATAAATGCAGTGGACTTAAATACAATCACCGACAAATCTGGGGGTGAATGCGCAAATAGGGGGACCTCCGAGTTTCTTTTGCAATTTACCCCACGGTCACGTGCTGCGCACGTGACCCGGGGGCTGATGACGGGTTGCTGACGTCCCCCGCCCTCACGTGCCGCGCACGTGGCGGGGGTCTCGGGCCTTGACCCGATGGCTGGTGCGGAAGAGGAGCGATAGAGGGGCTCCGGTACTGCGGTGGAGGCGAAGCGGTGGCATTGCTCGAACGACGATGGAGCTCCGGTGTCATGGAGAGGCGGGGCACTGGTGAAGATGGTGGTCGGAGCCGAGGTCGATGACGGCGAAGTCGGTGAAGACGTGGCTGGAGGCGCGTAGTTGGTCGGAGAAGACGTAGAAGACCGGCGTTGGCTCGACGGCGCGAAGGACCGGAGCGTAGCAGTGACGGCGGGGACAGTGGAGCTCGTCGGTGAAGAAGGCATTGTCGAAGTCGGAGGAGGTGCGGTGGTAGTTTGGAAGACGAAGCTCCGAGCGAAGAGGAGCTCGGAGGCGGAGGAATGTGCGTGGAGATACGGCGGAGAGAGAGAGAAAGAGATAGGGATTGCGGAGGAAGGAGGATGTACCTGGAGGAGTAGCGGGGTGGTCGACGTCATGGGATTGACAACCACGGAGGCCGGAGTAGGGCAGAGGCGCGTCGGAGGAAGTCCTCGTCTGCAACGAAGGTCGTAGAGATCTTCGGATCTCGTCGGAGGAGAGGAAGATTCCGGGCTGTCACCACTGGGGCCCCTTGTCTTGTGCGATCGGCGGATGCGAAGGTCGGGGGTGGTGATGGAGATTAAATAGGGCTGGTGATGGAGATTGAGCGGCCGGTGCGAGGAGTAGGGGCGGTTGGCGAGGTTGACGGTGGTAGTTATGGAGGGGGGCGGCGTGAAAAAGACGCGGTCAGAGGGGATAATGGAGGAGGAACGGCAGCACGCGAGATTGGGGGCGGCCGTTGAGAGGTAGGCGTGGGTGGAGAAGATGCACAACGGCCGTTCGATCGGCCGCTGATCGAACGACCGTGGAAGGGCCATGTGGCGCAGTGGAGAGAGGATGGGCGCGCATGTGCTTGGCGCGTGCCTGGGGGCACGTGCGACGCACCTGCGTGGCTTTTTAATTTTTTTTTAAAAATATTTTTTATGAAAATGAAATCATAAAATGGTAAAAAATGGCTGACACGTGGCGGCCTCTGTGGCTGCACGTGTAAGCACCAGAAAATTCGAGATAAAAATCTTTGTAAAATAGAAAAGAAATAGCAAATGACCTCGGATCAAAAAAGTTTCTTCACGAAAATTACTCCTCTCATTGAGATCTACAACTTTAATGAAGACATCAAAGACAAATTGGTCAAATGTAAAAAGTGAATTTTTGGGGTAATCTATGTACATAGAACACCTTGATTTTGGGTTTTATAATTTTTTTGTCAATTTTAAACAAGATAAAAATCCAGAAAAAAATATATAAAAATCAGAGACAAATAAAGACACCTTAATCTAATTTTTTTGGAATTTTATTGATTAAGAAAAATATATACATAAAATATAGGTCAGAAAACCGCTAAAATATACAATGTACAAAAGACGCCCAAAACCCAACTTTCACATACGAGCTCCGATTCACTTGAACTTGGTCTTGTTTTGAAGGTAATTGGATGTGCATTAGTTCATAAGTGAGTAGGGTCAAATCGGACACCGGATGGGGAAGATATGTGGCTTTTTGTCTGAAAATCCTGAATTTAGGGTTTGGGTTTTTGATTCACTTATTTGGTTTAGTAATTTTTTTTTGTGTTTTTCATTTATTCTTGTTAGTGATATGTACACAGTGGAAGTAGTTTTGGGTTATTAGGAGTTTGCATGAACGAGTTAAAAATCTGGGAAGTAAGGCTATTTACAGGTCAAATTTGGCTTGGATTTTTGGCTTCTTATTTTGTGCAGAAATTATGGATAAAATGCCATTCTTATGAAAATATGCATGAATGCTAATTATGCAGAATTGATGCAGATATGCTATTGATTTTGAGGGAATTGATCTTAATAAATGAGATTTAGAGTGATGAATCCGAGATTCATCATCCCCTTATACTTAAACCATGCTTGTCCCTGAGCATCAAAAAGAATGCCATGAAGTGAAATGAGATTGGGTTCCATACCAAGACCATGAGCTGAAGGTGAAAATGAAACTAAACTCGACCTTTGGATTAATAGTGTGTCGGAATTTCTGTTAGACTTTACAATTTTAAAATCAATAGCCCTCAAGTTCTACACATCATTGACACGGTTTTGGCTCAGAAGTCATCTTAGATCAATCCTCTTCCCAAAGTATACCCTATGAACATTGAACAACCGACTGATGTATGTGAAGGGTTTTAGCTCTTCCCATCCAGAATGCCAGACTACCATGCTCCTATCCTCTCCAATAACTCGTCCTCGGGGAGTCAGTTATTTCCTTCTAAGGTTTGTCGCGCTGTGTTCACAATCGAATGAGGGAGAATATAGAAGAAGGGGAAAAGAACTGGAGGGTGGCCAGTGTAGTCACCTCTCTTTGTGAAGATGGCCAGTGTAGCCGAGTCTCCACCAAGATCTGCAGGTTTCTTGAAGGTTGGACCTTTTTGGTCGGATTTTTATTTGGTAGAATGCTTCTTTGTATTTGGAATTTTTGTTGGTTCTGCTTGAATCTTGTTGTGCCCCTACGGATATAGAATCTTTTTGTTCCGTACATTTTTCTGGGGTCTTAGAAAAAAAATTGTGCCTAGCCGTCCATCCCTTTTACGAAGCTTTATTTCAACCCGTACTCCAGTCTTTAGATTTCCATGCTACCAGAAAAGGGACTCACACAGTCTTCCAACATCCCGTCTGAGTTGAGCTAAGTGCATAGTGAGAGAGTTCAAATTGATTCCCTATTCCAGAGTTGTACCCAGAATGAAGAGACCAGGTTAGACACTAAGAGTCAATCACTGCACATTGTCATGTGGAACTTAAAGAATTATGTCAAAAGACTTGAAGCTCTTAAAATCTTATTTCTCGGTGAAGTTCCTCTGTAAATTAGGTGGATTAAGGTCAAGTCCAGACCACTCTCGGTTTCGGCTCACAACTTGGTTCAGAACCCAATGACTTTTCACAGATGCAGATGAATGCGATGCTGGATGAAGTGCAGGTCTGTGAAATGCAGACAAATTTTTTTTATGCAAGGGGTTTTTATTTATGTTTATTTTTATTTTTATTATTTTTTTTGACAATGCAAAAATGAATAAGAAGCCATAAAAAATTTTGGGCAAAGTTAGTGTTAGTAGCAAAAACTCTCTTTTTGTTGTTTTTCTTTATTTTTAGTTAATTACCCACCCCGTAAATACATATTCACTTACGCGAAAGTACGAGATATGGGTAAAATATATACAAAGTATATATACAGAACCCCTATACATAGCGAGTGTTGTGTCCTCAGAGCACAAGAAGCGTAATGAAGACATAGCTCTGGCTAAGCGTAAGAGAGTGGATAATTTATTTACAGTCTGAATATAGAAGAGGAAGAGCAAAAAAAGAGGTAGTCAGGAAATGTAAATGAGGAGAGTATATACAAGTGGGTGTCGGTTCCCCCTATACTTAGTCATCTCCAAGTCTACTTCCTCTCCTCGAGATCGGAATTTCATCATGCCAGAACCGTAATCAAATACAGCCTTAGCGGTTCTTAAGAATGGTCTTCCGAGAATGATTTGCGATTCTTTCCAATGGTTAGGGGTCTCCATATCAAGAACGGTGAAGTCCACTTTGTATTATGTACCCTCAATAATGATGATGACATTTTCACTTCTCCCTTAGGTCTTTAAGTGGATTTATCAGCAAATTGGAGTAAAGATGATGATTTCTTGAGAGGGCCTAACTCCAATCTATAATATAAGGCTAAGGGTAGAAGATTTATGGATGAACCATTGTCTAGAAGTGTGTGTGTATATGCAATGCCGCCAATGTGACTCTCTACATAATGGGCGCCCAGATCCCTTTTCTTTATTGGCAGATGCTGATTTTTGACACATTTGGTGGTGGCAACTGTCAAGATGTAAGTCTCCACAAATTGACTTGTTCTCTTTGTTCGAGTCCTAGTGGGAGTGCATTTTGCCTTTAAATATTTGTGAAAGGCAGGATTACTGGCTACATACTGGTCAAAGGGTACTTTGACTATGATGTTTTACTGGCAGAATTTTTCAATTACTGGATTATCTTGAATGTTTTTCTTTTGTTTTCCTTTCTTGAGGGCATGGGGGAAAGGAATGGAAGCATTTGAGATAGGAGATAGAAGGTCAGAATCATAAATACGAGCATCTTTATTAGACTTGCAGTTTTATTACAATCATCAGATTTTTGATAATAATCAAAATCAGGTTGCTGAAAAGATGACAAAGGTATTTTTGCAGCAACTAAGGTTCAACGTCCTCTGCAGACTCCATAGATGCTTCCCTTTCTCTGGTGCTGGGATCTTCAGGCGTCCTTCTTCATCCTCCTCGGAAGCATCCTCCGGTTGATCTTCCGAGTCTTCATGAACCGATTCCCGAGTCCGGTCAGGTACGGCCACGGTCCTTCCGCTCTTGAGTGGCATGGCTTGGATATTATCAAACGAAAGGACATCATGTTCAGATGTGGAAAAATCTGAATAGTATACCTGGCCATTGTGTTGAGATGTTTGATATTTGTTCAAGCCATTGGGATTAGCTTGAACTTGGGCGGGAATGGTTGTGGCGGGAACAGTCTGCTCATCCTTCCATTGGGATAGACGATTAACATCCACCCGTAGATCATACAGCTCATTTCAGAAGTTGCGAAGTTCTTCCAGCATTTGTCTCTGGAGATCAACAGGTTCTTCTGGAGGATTGGATGATTGAGTTGATGGTCTGGGAGCTTGTTGTTGCTGACGGTATTGCTGAGATTGGTTTTGACGATTGTTGGGTTGTTGCTGCTTCGGATGCTGGGAAGGTGCAATGTTCTGAGGATTATGTGGAGGCTGAGGAAATGTGGCATTATAGAAAGTGGGTGGACGCTGATAAGGCTGGCGGTCCCCCATACTACCCTGTCGGGTAGTGTCCTGTGTGTACCAAATGCTGTTTATTTCGAATGTCATGGGTGGGCCTTCTTTGATTGTCTCGGTCGGTGGGGGTGGCTGCTGAGACGCTTGGGCATAGGATTGATCATGGACCCATGGTTGTTGTTGTTCTGATCCTAGCTGCTCCTGGACATGGTTCACATGGTAGATAGGAACCGTTGGTGCAGTAGGTACCCCCATATTGGACATCTTAGTAGTGAGTTCCTCCATCTGCTTTGGAATTGAGATATCCGATTGTCGATGTCACTCATTTTCCTATCCACTATTGTCAGTTTATCGGCTATGAAGTGCATGTTTGGAATCAAGTCCTCCGCTATTTCAGTAACCGTCTGCTTTCTGCCTTTGGCTTGAAGGGTGTTCAGGGAATCGGTGTAGGCTCTACTGGCAAGTTGAGAGTGGCTTGTTTCCGCCATCTGCTCCAGTATTTTCCAGACGGTCTCAGCTCCACGTGATGAATAATTCCCTCTGCATGCAGCGCTAACTAACCCTTGAGTCTCGTGATTAAGTCCAGAGTAGAGGGACTGGACTAGGATGTTGTTGTCCACATCATGGCAGGGACATTTCTGTAGTAGGTCTTTAAACCGATCCCATGCCTCACAGAGTGGTTCATTGGGCATCTGAGAGAAACTGGTGATGCGGGTCCTCATTTGATTGGTCCGGCTCAAGGGGTAAAATTTCTTCAAGAATAAGTTTTTGAGTCTCTCATAAGTCGTCACAGTCACCCCCAAGTTCTTCACCCAGTAGTCTGCTTTCCCTTTCAGGGTAAAAGGTAGTGCAGTGAGACGAATGTAGTCTTGGCTGACTTGTGGGTGCCTCAGATTAGACCAGATCAGCTCCATGTCCCGCAAGAATTCATATGGTTCCTCAGTCGTATTACCATGGAATTGTGGTAATTGACTAACAAAATGCGGCTTCAGCTCATAGTGGATCTCTGGTTATGGTGGCTGTAAATAATTCCACACTCGATACTGTCCAGGGTTGTAGGCGGCTTCCATTGGCACTTCTTCCCCATCATTCAATTGCTCAAGGTGTGCCCTCAGTAACTGTTGTTGTTGCTCAGATGCAGCCAACCTTGCTAGAATCATTTGAATGGCATCATCATTTGTTTCATCTTCAGGGTCTTTTTTGGAAGACATCTTGTGTGGCATCTCTTCTTCTTCACCTTCAGAATATAAAGGATTCGAGTTTATAGATTGGAAGGAATTGATGTAACAGTTATCCTCAATCTTTTTTGGTGAGAAAGAGACAGTGTGGGTCTGTCCTCCTTCTAGGAAGAAGAAGGAATCGTAGGAATATGGTTCTTGGGAAGGGTTTCCCGGAGGCCAAGCGGGTCCAGAGTAAGAGTTTCTCTGGGCTCTTAGAGAGTTTGTGGTAGAGAACGAAGGGTTCATGGAGTTCGAACAAGAATTACCACAATCTTCCATTCTAGAGGTCAACAAGAGGTTTGTGGTTAATGATGTAGGCACAATTGTGCAGTATTCGCTGATGACTTAATTTCTACGCACAAACCAAACACTATACAAGAGTTCTTTCACCAACTCACTCAATGAAGGCCGTAAGAGTTCGACCGATTATCTTGTCAATTTTAATTGGTGAGAATTCAAGTCTTGCAAACCGTTTAAACGAGCTGTTAGGTTTTGGAGCTTGGCTCTATCCTAGTTTGCGTCTCTTTCCTCACTCAAGATAAAATCAAACAATGTCGGGGTTGCTCTCCCGCAGAAATTCTTGATTTTATGGGTTCTTAAGATCGGTTATATTTAGCAGTCCCAATTTTAATGAGGTGATCACTGAAAAATTAGATGAGCACAAATACACGTCTACCATCCAGTCCCAATTTTCTTTAAAATTATGTGATAAAATAAGAGAGAGGAGTTCAGGAAAAGCTGATGCACACGAAAAACAATGATGTATGCTCAGTTAGAAGACTTACAGTGCCTCCTTGCAATCTCCATGTGGGATGCAGTACAGAATTGAAAATTTTATTCTAAGCAGAAAGTTCTATTAGCGGGAAGAATTGATTTAAATTTTTGGCTAAAGTTGAACGATCTAAGGTGCATCTCAATTAATGTGCAGTGTGGCTTAAGATCCTACGAGCACAAGTAAAAAATATAAATGCTCTAAGAGCCGTATGTACAGGTCTATCCTATTCACCACTCAAGTCGGACCCCACCCTCACCGGAGAGTGAAACAGGCCACGACACACCACAGAAAAGTTCAAGGTCTTTTTACATATGCGAGAGTCCAAACGGACACCGCTGTAAATGAGCAAGTAATTAAAATTGCAGAAATTGAAAACCTAGACTCTATGCTCTCTCACGACTCGACTCGATCTTCGATTAATTGTGGTTTCTGCGGATTTCAGTGAAGATGCGACGGTTTCTTGCAAAACTGCTCCACGTACGTCAGGTACCACGCAAGAAAAATAAGAGAGATTTGTGTAAGAGCGTGACTCTGAAAATAATCAGAAATAAATGCTAAAAATAAATGCAGGAAATAAAGCGGGATTTACAATGAACAATTCAGGGGTCAGACTACCCGAATGCGGAAAACCGAATTAAAATTTTAAAAACACAAAACTAAGTCGTTTGCATCCCTGGCAACGGCACCATCTAACGAGTCCGTAAATGCCGCTTTAAAAGATGTTTTTAATCTTCGTGAGTGAAAATGATGAATGCTGTTCCTTGTAGGCGGCGATCGGAAACGGTCAAGAGATAACCACAAATTTTATTTTATTTCAATCAATTGGTTTTTATGTTTATTTTTACTTGGGCAAGTCCCAAGGTCGATCACAAGGAGGCAAAGGAACAACCTAGAGTTGTGTCTATCCAATTTCGTGTTCGGTTTTTGAGGCGGTCTATTTTTGAAATTTTCAATGCAAATAATGGATGCGAGATGCAATTTTGGCCTATTTTAGGGATTAAAATGTCGGTTATGTTCAAACGATGTCCGAAAAATACAAAACTTGGCCACAATGTAGATTATGATGAAATGGATGCACTGTAGTTTTTTTGGAATTTTTGGATGCAATATGATTTTTTTATGAATTTTTAAATGCAAACAGAATGATTTTCAAAATTTAATTATAATAAATATCAAACCTACTTATTTTCGATGACCAAAATTATCTAAGATCTATCACTAGGTTATTGATCTCAGAGAAATCCTAACCCTCAAAAATGTGAGATCTAATACCAATTAAAATTAAATAGTAAAGTATGCAAAATGATTTTTACAGGGGCAAATGATGCATTCAAATGCAAGCATTTTTGGGGACAATGTTAAGCACAATAATCTCTACATTGTCTGATTTTTCAGGGATTTTTAGAGCAACGGTTAATCAAATAATAATTCAAGAGCACAAGTTGGGAAAAGTATGCTAAATTCCACCAAACAATTAATTATTAATCAACCACTGATCACAAAAAAATATCTACACATGTCAAAATGTAGAGAATTATATGATTGACACAGTGCTATTTTTGAATAAATAAAATGTTGTCATGTAAAGGTTCAAAATTAAAGGGAAAGAAAGGGGGATCTATGCAATAAAAATAAATAAATAAAATGAAAAATAAATGCAGTGGACTTAAATACAATTACCGACAAATCTGGGGTGAATGCGCAAATAGGGGGACCTCCGGGTTTCTTTTGCAATTTACCCCGCGGTCACGTGCTGCGCACGTGACCCGGGGGCTGATGACGGGTTGCTGACGTCCCCCGCCCTCACGTGCCGTGCACGTGGCAGGGGTCTCGGGCATTGACCCGGCGGCTGGTGCGGAAGAGGAGCGGTAGAGGGGCTCCGGTGCTGCGGTGGAGGCGAAGCGGTGGCGTTGCTCGGACGGCGGTGGAGCTCCGGTGTCATGGAGAGGCGAGGCGCTGGCTAAGACAGTGGTCGAAGCCGAGGTCAATGACGGCGAAGTCGGTGAAGACGTGGGCTGGAGGCGCGTAGTTGGTCGGAGAAGACGTAGAAGACCGACGGGGACAGTGGAGCTCGTCGGTGAAGAAGGCGTTGTCGAAGTCAGAGGAGGTGTGGTGGTAGTTTGGAAGACGAAGCTCCAAGCGGAGAGGAGCTCGGAGGCAGAGGAATGTGCGTGGAGATACGACAAAGAGAGAGAGAGAGAGATAGGGATTACGGAGGAAGGAGGATGTACCTGGAGGAGTAGCGGGGTGGCCGATGTCGTGGGCTCGACATCCACGGAGGCTGGAGCAGGGCAGAGGCGCGGCAGAAGAAGTCCTCGTATGCAACGAAGGTCGTGGAGATCTTCGGATCTCACCGGAGGAGAGGAAGATTCTGGGCTGTCACCACCGGGGCCCCTTGTCTTGTGCGATCGGCGGATGCGAAGGTCGGTTGAGGTGACGGAGATTAAATAGGGCTGGGAGATGGAGATTGAGCAGCTGATGCGAGGAGTAGGGGCGGTTGGCGAGGTTGACGGTGGTAGTTATGGAGGGGGCGGTGTGAAAAAGACGCGGTCAGAGGGGATAATGGAGGAGGGACGGCGGCGCGCGAGATTGGGGGCGTCCATTGCGAGGTAGGCGCGGGTGGAGAAGATGCACAGCGGTCGTTCGATCGGCCGCTGATCGAACGGTCGCGGAAGGGCCACGTGGCGCAGTGGAGAGAGGATGGGCACGTGCTTGGCGCGTGCCTGGGGGCACGTACGACGCACGTGCGTGGCTTTTTTAAAAAAATTAATATTTTTTTATGAAAACGAAATCATAAAATGGTCAAAAATGGCTGACACGTGGCGGCCTATGGGGCTGCCACGTGTCAGCACTAGAAAATCGAGATAAAAATCTTTTGTAAAATTGAAAAGAAATAGCAAATGACATCGGATCAAAAAAGTTTCTTTAGAAAATTACTCGTCTCAATGAGGCTTACAACTTTCATGAAGACATCATAGCCAACATCGGTCAAATGTAAAAAGTCAATTTTTGGGGTAATCTATGTACATAGAACACCTTGATTTTTGGGTTTTATAATTTTTTTGTCAATTTAAACAAGATAAAAATCCGTAAAAAATATATAAAAATCAGAGACAAATAAAGACACCTTAATCTATTTTTTTGGGAATTTTTATTGATTAAGAAAAATATATACATAAAATATAGGTTAGAAAACCGTTAAAATATACAATGTACAAAAGAGGCCCAAAACCCAACTTTCACATACGAGCTCCGATTCACTTGAACTTGGTCTTGTTTTGAAGGTAATTGAATGCACAGTAGTTTAAAAGTGAGTAGGGTCAAATCGGAAACTGGATGGGGATGATATGTGGCTTTTAGTCCAAAAATCCTGAATTTAGGGTTTGGGTTTTGATTCACTTATTTGGTTTAGTAATGTTTTTGTATTTTTCATTTATTCTTGTTAGTGATATGTACACAGTGGAAGTGGTTTTGGGTCGGAGTTAGCATGAAGGAGTTAAAAATCTGGGAAGTTAGGCTATTTACAGGTCAAATTTGGCTTGGATTTTTGGCTTCTTATTTTTGCAGAAATTATGGATAAAATGCCATTCTTATGAAAATATGCATGACGGCTATTATGCAGAATAGATGCAAATATGTTGTTGATTTTGAGGGAATTGAGCTTAATAAATGAGATTTAGAGTGATGAATCCGAGATTCATCACTTGACGGGAGACCATGGATACCACTTATGTGATCCCCCATCTCTTATTCAAATTCAATAATTAATTATTATGAATCACATTCATATAATTAATTCTTCCAAGAGAATTACACATATATTCATAATAGAGTGTTTCAATTGGATATAATCATTCAATCATATTAAATTAATTATCAATCCAATCTTAATCAACAAACTTGATTATTACTTGAATGGAAGATATAATCTCATAGTACGTATTATTCGAATTTTAATAATTAGAAAAATACACCTTGATTTCTTTAGCATTATCGAGACCCTACCCGCTATCATGGTCAGTAACTACAGGAGTGGGACAGACCGCACACGGTGCAACCTGCTACCCCAACGCTCCACGACTAGAAACCATATCCACCTCATGAAAGGATAATGCCAAATAGATCACTGTGTACTTGAGATGTTCATCAATTTTCAACTGAAATTATACCATATAGTAATAATCAAAACCATCTTGACTATAATAAAAATTGCTAAATAAATTCCTGATCCTATTCAAGCAAGTTTGTTTGTTGATTGTGTAACCAATGGTGATCTAGATCTCATCTAATCAATTATTGGCTGAGGTCGTCATGTCAATTAAGGAAATAATTATCACTAAATATTTCTCAAATATTTTCCATAATTATTTCAGGAAATTAACAATTAATCTCACTAATTGACAATCACATGGTTCTTGATTGGGAATGTAATTTCAGCAGTGGCCCCTACTTACAAAAATTAACATATCTAATCAATTTAAATCCAAATTACGCAAAAATAGTTTCCAAAGTTTGATAATTTGGTTTAAAACATAACTTAAATCATTGACACGCATTTCAAGGTGTTTCAAAATAGTAATTAACTCATTAATTATGTTAAGATTTGCAGTCCTCGAAATTGTGGATACATGTTCATTCAAATGATCATATCTCGAGCATACGGAACTTAAATTACGTAAACTCAGATCCTAATGTTTCCTTATTAAATTTATAGAAAAATACAAGTGAATATTTTGTATTTAAATATTTTAAACAGGGCCTAATTTACTCACTAATCAAATATGCGAAAATCGAAATGCGACAAAAAACTTTCGCAACCATAACGAACCCAAGTCTTCCTAGGTTGATGGATCATATCCAAAACCTCCGAGCTATGACTTTGATACCACTTTAAGGATACAGAGTAATCCACAAGCACATCATGGAAGCGTAAGCATTGTAGCATATACGATGAAGAACGACTTGTTGTACTAGTTGTTCTCTGCAGCGGAATTTAAATTTTTTTTCATGTGATGAAACCACATGATCCAAGAACGATTCTCAGATCGTTTCATCTAAATCACATCAAGGATAAAGGAATACCTCTTGTATCATGGTTGATCAAGTCTCTACAAAAAAGAGACCTCCTGTCTCAAGTCCTATCTTCGGAGAAGATGCTTGCGAGCGCGGGGATAAATCGCGTGATCCTCGCAATCCAAGATGTTGAATCCAAGCATGGGAACTCCTGATCTCGTCGCACGAGATCAAATGCCTTCTTCGTGAGCGAAGCACAACAAATAAGATGGAGAACTGAGAGCCATCGAAGTGGCGTCACAACGGCGAAGCGACGATTAAGATCTCTTTTTCTCTTAAGGTGGACGGCCACCAATGGGAGAGAGGAAGAGAGGGCGTGAATGGATGAGAGGAGGAGAGTGCTTGTTGCAATTTTTTATTAACCCTAGAGAGCATGGAGTGCCTCTCTATTTATAGGGATGTGGGAACCCATGGATCACAATCCATGGGACACAAAAACCAATGGATGAGATTGATTTGTGCTTCTTTCAATGGTCAAGATGTTGTTGAAAAAAACACAACAACAATTAATTTAATTTATATTAAATATATTTGATAAATCAAAATATAACTCAATCCTAAATTAAATAAAGCAAACATGGAGATTTATGCATGGAGATTACATCACACCATGGTGATTGGTGGGACGGCTGCCAATTCTTATATAGGAGATGGTAGTCGTCCACCATATCTCATGGTGGAGGCAATCTCATGTCAATCTCATGAGATTGCATTAATCCGTGAAAATCTCCAAGATTTTTACAACAACTTTCGATGTAAATTATTTTATAAAAATAATTCACAATTATGTTGAGAATATTGCAATCTTGCCATTGGAAATTTGTCAATCACATTCACAACCCAAAATAAAATGTAATTACATTTTCAATTAATTATTAAATGTGAATCCAATCACACCAATAATTAATCAACAAATATAAATCTCAATAAACTCTCTTTGATACATTATAAATCACATTTATAATACATTATGAATAATTGGATATCGCTACCACATTATTCCTTTTCATAATAATTAAATCACATTTAATTATATTGGATCAGCATTCGCATGCATCCAATAATATGAATTAAATTCACATTAGTAAAGATAATTAAATCACATTAATTATCCATTTCTAAATGCTTAGATATAATTCAACTATGGAATTATTCTTTGAACTCTTTCAAGAATAATGCGCTTTCTCCGCAGATACATAAAGATAAGAACATGGAGATTGTATTGTTCCACGTATAGTGACTTGGATGTTGAGATCACATCTCAAATCCATATCTCACGTACCTCTCATAGATGCTTGATTAAATCAAGACCGCAAATCTAATCTTCTCATTGCATCTGAATCTCATTCAGATCAACGTCTAACAATTAGACCAAGATCAGATTACTTCTCTACTGAGAGAAGTCACTAAAATCCAAACATGTTTCATCGCTCGCTCAGAATGGAGGCATCATGGTTATACAATCGTTTATGATCACCTCACCCGCAGGTATTCCTATCACTTGTACATCTTGCATACTAGAAGACTTATAATAAACCCAAAGATATAGATTAATTTTACATTGTCTTCTTTATGGTTTAATCATCGAGTTTCTCAATCATGGTCATTGGGAATCGGTATTGATTATATGCTTTCCCAAAGCATATATAATACCTTCAAATTATTGTCATGCTTCCAAAGCACGACGACCATGCATGGAATTTGATCGGTCACAATACCTCATGAGTGAGCTCATGTCTTCCGGTTCACAAGTGAACATGTATGATCCCTTTGAGAGATCATATTACTCATATGCCCTTACATGCACACCACCTCACCAGTGTATAGACCTTGGTTAGGTCATTAACCTATTGGTCTGCCAGATATACACACTCAAACATATAGTAACACATTTGTCTTTGGTCAGAGGATGTGTGCCTATATTGTGATTGTATTCAATATAAAACTTAGGTTATCTCGATCTCATTAAGTCAACCCTTTGACCTAACTAATCTAACACCTTTGAATCACTATTCCCATGCAGAGGACCTACACAAAGAGGTCGGTCAGATACCATCCTTAATGAGAAAAGATTACCATCTGCTACTCAGTTTGGAGATCATCTCTTAATAATCATTTGACGGTGCTTGATGAGGCTCATCAAAGCACCAGCCTCTATGATTA